>NW_004624738.1:2851915-2871288 GCF_000247695.1 Heterocephalus glaber | reverse complement strand
TTCCTATGTTGTGATTCCATCATGTTCCTCAGTTCCTCTATTTTTTTAATCTGTGTCCTCTCTAGATTTATTAATCATGTCATGCATTATGAACACAATCTCTGCTGTTATCTGAGAAATTATTTCTGATTTCATTTTTTCCAGATCCTCTTTTGTTTCCAGTTCAGGGAGTCCAGGTAGTTGAGTTTCTGAGTGTTCTATCTCATTTCCCTTTGGGGTTGCTGTAGGTGATCTGGAAGTCTGGTTTTGAGACTTGTTTGTGTGTTTCCTCTTTTTGACTGGGCTGGGGGGGTGCCAGGGGGAGTGCTGCTGCTGCTTGCTCAGCTCACCTCTTCTGTGTTTGGGATCAGTGGTATGTTGGCCCAGAAGCCTCCTTCTCTGCTCTGGAAGTGGTGGCACATCAACCCAGAAGCCTCCTCCTCTGTGCTGGGAGCAGTGACACCTCTCTGCAGCATTTAGTGCTATTTGGTAGTGTTTTATCCACAGTAGAACTTCTTTCAAAATTGGAGTCAATCACCTCCAACACTGCTATTTCTTGATCAAGTAAATCTATTTAATATTCTAAAGCCTTTGTTGTCAGTTCAACAGTGTTCATCTTCACCAACAGTAGATTACATTTTGAGAAACCTCTTTTCTGCTTACCCCTAAAAAGCAACTCCTCCTCTGGCAAATGTTATCACAAGATGGCAGCCATTCAGTCACCTCTTTTAGTGCCTCTTTTAATTCCAGTTCCACAGTTACTTCCTCCATTAAAGCCTTGAGCCCCTCAGAGTCACCCCTGAGGGTTGGAGTTGATTTCTTCCAAACCCCATTAATGTTGATATTTTACCCTTCTCCCATGAGTCCTTAGTGTTCTTAATAACATCTGGAATGGTGAGTTCTTCCCTGAAGGTTTTCAATTTATTTTCCCCAGATTCATCAAGAGGAATTACTATGTATACAGCAATAGTATTACAAAATGTATTTATTTATTAAATCATAAGCCTGCAAGGTGAGATGACTTCTTGATCCATGGACTGCAGAATGGATGCTGTGTTGGCAGGCATGAAAATAACAATAATCTTATTGTACTTTGGGATCAGAGCTCTCGGGTGACTGAGTACATTGTAAAGTGAGCAGTCATATCTTGAAATGACCTTTTTTTTGCTGAACAGTAGTTCTCAACAGTGGATTTTAAATATTTAGTAAGCTATCTTGCAAATAGTTACTCTATCATCCAGGCTTCTTTGATCCATTTATAGAGCACAGAAACAATTTGGTATAATTCTTAAGTAATTTAGTAAATGCTGGGATTTTCAGGATGGTGAATGACTAGTGGTTTAAACTTGAGGTCATTACTTGCATTTATCCCTAATGAATGAATTGGCCTATCCCTAGAAGCTTTGAAGCTGGGCACTGACTTCTCCTCTCCAGCTATGAACACAGTAGACCGCATCCTCTTGCAAAGATAAGGCTGTTAGTCTACATGGAAAATCTGTTTCTGAGTGACTTTTATCAAGGGCTCAGCTAGGTCTTCTGGGTTGTGTGGTGCGGTTTCTCCATCAGCACCTGCCGTTCTACCTTGCACTTGGATCTTATGGAACCTGGAATGTCTTAAGCTTCATGAGCCAACCGCTTCCCACTTCAAATGTTCCTTCCCTTCTCTCAACTTCATGGAATTGAAGAGGGGTATCCAGGCCTTGCTCTGGATCAGACTTGGGTTTAAGGGAGTGTAGTTGCTGGCTTGATCTTCTGTCCAGACCACTATAAGTTCTTCATGTTAACTCTCTTATTGTTGGTGCATTTGCCAGAACAGCACTTCTAATCTCCTTCAAGAATCTTTCCTCTGAAGTCAGAACTTGGCTGATGGCACCAGAGGTCTAACTTTTGGCCCATCTCAGCCCTTCTCTTGCCTTCTTCACTAAGCGATCTCATTTCTTACTTTTTTTTTTTTGGTACCAGGGATCAAACTCGGGTCCTTGTGCTTGCGTGGCAGGCAGCAAAACCACTGAGCTAAATCCCCAGCCTCATTTCTTACTTTTAAAGTGAGACCTCGGTGACTCTCCCTTCCATGTGAATGCTGAGAGGCCACTGTGGGATTGCTAAATGGCCCGATTTCAATGATGTATCTCAAGGAATAGGGAGGCTTGAGGGGAGAAGGGAGAAAAGCAGGGTAGCCTGTCGGAGAGGCAGTCAGAGCACGGGATATTTATGAGTCACATTTGCTGTTTCCCAGGGGTGCAGTCCATGGCACCCCGAAACAGTACAACAGTAACATCAATGATCCCTGATCACACACTGTAAGTGGACCTTAGTTCATGGACTCAATTCCCCCCCACAATGCTGGTTGCAAAACGAATTGGAAGAGAACCAAATCAAATTTCCCCATAAGGTCAACACTAAACCTAACCATTGGATTTGATTCCGTTTTGTCCAACTCGGTTTGTGACCAGAATGGTGGAAAGAATCAAGTTCATGAACCAAGGTACCACTGTAGTTTGAAATATTATGAGGACTACCAAAATGCGACATGGAGTCACAAAATGAGCACTAGATAGTGGGAAAATGGCACTGACGGTCTTGCTCAGTGCAGCGTTTCCACAGCCTTCGATTTGTAAAAAAAGCACAGGGTCTGCGAAGTGTGGCGCAGTGATGCACTCAGCTCCACCTGTGCACCCCAGAGAGAAAAGGTAGGCCCGTTAGCGGACGTGTTCCTGGGCAGCTGGTGTGGGGAAGCCAGGCAGGACCTGAGGTATGAGGCGCCCCTTGTCCATTCATCCTCCAGGCGCTGCCTTCTGAGGGCAGGCCCGGCTCCAGGCACTGACCTGGGCAGCGGGGGTGGCAACCGGAACCTGAGACACCCTGTCCCTGAGGACCGTCCCTCTAGGGTTGGCTGGTGAGTGAGGCGAGACAGAGGGGTCCTGGAAACAGCAGGCCAAGCGAAGGCAGGAGCGCGGGGCTGTGGGAGGAAGGACCATGGTGCCCATGAGGACAGACGGTGGTGCCTGGCAGGACCCGGGGAGGAAGGACGCGGGCTGGCCCGAGACGTGGCTTGGCCAGAGCTTCGGGACCTGGGGTGGCAATGACGCCATCAGTAGGAGCAAGGTTACGCTCTTCCCCGGAACACAGCGCTTCCCTTGATGTCTCTGACAAGCGGCAGCTTCCCGGGCGGGGCCTCCCTCTTCCTCACACTTCCTGCCACAGACGACTCCCGGCTTGCGGACACCTGCCTTCCTCAGGTTCCGTTTCTCTGCATTGCTCCTTGAGGAAGCTTTCATTTTATTTAACTAACAATGCACTCGCTAACCTTGTGACCATGCAGAAGCTGCGAGTCACCGAGAGCCTCAGTCTTTGGTATCGTATTGGGTAAGAATGTCCCCACTTCGGGGTGGTTGTGACAACTTGTCCATGAACTGCAAAAATGTGTGCGAAATCGCCTGGCGCAGAACCCAGAACTCGGTAAACATGCCTCGCAAATGCTGTTCCCTTTCATTCACCCCTTATTCAATTTGGAGCTTTGTTGAGTGAATTTCTGTTAAGCAAGGGCTGTCTGTTCTCAAATTGCAGTAACTGCTCCTTTCTGGGGCAAGAGGTTATTAGAAGACACCCTCTCGGTGGGCGAGGAAGGCCGGAGAGGGGGAGGGTCCTTCGAGCTACTGGCCTGAGGCTCCATCCTTAACAAAGGGCCAGCGAGGAGCAAGCCCGGCCGTTGTCTCTGCCCGGGACCAGAGTCCGAAAGGGTGTGAAAGCCAGCCGTGACCTGCCAGCACTGGGAAGCCAGTGCGTCTGAACGCTGGTCTGAAAAAAGATGATTAGAGGCAGACATGCCTTGTAACCCCAAAGCCTCTTCACGGAGCTCGGACCAACACCGAGGATCTTGAGTGTGCAGTGTTGTTTGCAGGTAGGGTGGACAGGGCAGGGAGGAGTGGCCTCCTGGTGTCCAGTCCCCATGCCCAGATTAGCCTCTCCCGAGGGCTGGAGTATTTTCATCTGAACGGCTCAGTCGAGCACTGGAGGCAGAAGACAATTTTTTTGTGGCTTGCTGGAGGCCAGGCAGTTTTTCCATTCTGTTCTTTTATTATGATCATGATTACTTCATTACCTACCCTGATGGGGTTTCTTTAGGTCCCAGGCTGTTTTTAATAAGAAGCAGACCAAAAACAAAGTTTCAGTTGTGTTTGAAATCTTCAGCTTTTTTTCCTGAAATAATAGGTTAAAGAATTTTATTTGTCTTCTGAGGTTCTGAGGTTTGCTCAGAAATTCTCTGACCCGGGCCTTGGGGCAACAGGGAAATGGCTCTGAGAATCTAGCAATCGAATACAGATTCCTGGGCTCCACCCCATCGCCTCCATCTGAAGGTCGGGCAGAAGCCTGAGGAAGCTGCCCTTTGAGCAAATTCTCCAGGTGATTCTTGTGAAAAAGAAAAAAGTTTAAAGTTTACAAACTTTAAAGAAGGAAAAATTCGTCCACCACATGTCTTTTTTAATTACAATATAATTCAAATCCCATAAACCCACCATTTTAAAGTGTACAATTCAGCGGCTTTAATACAGTCCCAAGGTTGGACAACCATCCCTGCTACCCAGTTCCAGAACATTTCTATCCTTAGTCCCCAGCTCTGTCTATCTGCAGCCATTGGCAATCACTAATCCACTTTCTATAGGATTTCTTGGACGTGCCCATTCTGCACATTGCCTACAAATACCGTACAATTTATGGCCCTTTGGGTCTAGCTTCTCTCACTTAGCATAGCACTTTGCAGGTTTGTCCATACCATGGCACATGTCAGTACTTCATTTCTTTGTGCTGACTGAATAATATTCCACCATACCACCTTGTTTATCCAGCCAGCAGTTGATTGCCAATCAGCTCATTGAGCATGCGTCAAGTGGGCTGCTGGGCTGCCCAGGGGATGCAGGTGGGCCAGTCTCTGACACCCCTCCAGCAGTACAGGGTCACAGGGAGCGGAGAACCCAAAGCTGAACGGAGGGATGGGGGAGTGCCAGGCACACACAGGGAGAACACAGAGCTCAGAGGCAGCATGGGGGGGCGGTGCTGCCCACAGCTGGAACAGCTGGGGAGTTAGTGCAGGTCGGGTCTGGGCCGGAGTCTCCAGCGATGATTCGGCTGTGCTGCCTCGCATGGAGCTCAGAGGCAGCGCGTGGCACGAGTTTGGTGACACAGGAAGCACAGCGGGGACGGGACCTGGGGGGAGACCAGGCCGCTCAAGGGTCCAGAGCATGAAGGAGGGGCACGGGGTGGGGCTCGGCAGCTTGACGAGGACTCAGGTGGGTGGCAGACAGTGGAAAGGTGACCGAAGCAGCCAGGGACAGAAGTGGACAGATGGGGCTCGGGCACAGAGCTCCTGGACACGTGCTTTCCGTAGGCCACTCCAGGTCAACCCTGGCTCTGGTCAGAGTTTAAACCAAACCAAACAAAAACCAAAAAGCGAGCACTGGTGCCATGCCATGCACGTGCAGTCTCAGCTGTTTGAGAGGCTGGAGCAGGAGAGTCCTTCGACCTCAGGCATTCAAGACCAGCTTCATCAGCATAACGAGACCTTGTCTCAAACAGAAAACAACAGTAACATCAGCAACCGAAGCCTGGGTGCTGGCCTTGGAGGCTCTGTTTTAATTCGCTTGTTTTGGGGTGAGCCTAGGCAGCACAGTGTTTATTCGAAGCTCCTTGAGTTCAGACCACTGACGCCGAGGACTGGAGGGGAGACAGTCAGCTGCTGACCTGGAGCATTTTCAGGACTTATTTCCAAACTGCAGTACTCTTTCATATGAAGGGGTCCTGTTCATTTTACACCTGGTCAGCAGGTATAAGCTAGGCTGCTCCTAACAGCGGGGCCATATGCTCACCCTCGCAGCGGAAGAGCTTGCATGCCGGCTATGGGACTGAGATTTCACCTCCTCGGCGTGGGGAGCTACTGAGGGTTCTGGAGCAGACCACGGACACCTGAGGCAATTGGCAAAGGCAGAGGAATGCGGGGAGGGGTCACGGGAAAGGCGAGGGCAGAGAATGTGCGGGGATGAGAAGCACTGTCCCGAAGAAACCCTCAGGTGTGCTCTGGGCAGTGGCTGCTTCCGGATAAATCTGTGGCCCTGTCGTGCCTGCTTCCTCCTCCATGCAAGCTCCCCAGCAGCCCGGTGTAAGGAGTGGGCTCAGGGGCTTCCCCCACTGCCCTGGTTGCCTCCTCTTGGGAAGTCCCCGAGGGCTGAATGCATAGAAGGCGTCCCCTGCTCACCTGTGGGCCGGGACAACTCCAGGTGGCCTCCCTGCAGGCACCCAATGGAAGGACAGCTCCGTGTTCCTGGCCTGCGCCCTGGGACGGGACTACTCTGGCCCTGCCACGTCCAGGCCTTTCCGAGTTTCTGCCTCTTGCACAGGCCCCGTCCTCTGGCTCTCTTCCAGCTTCGGGATCCCAGGGAGGTGCCCGAGTCGTGGACATTTTCCTCCTTTGTCTCCTGCCTGGCAGAGCTTGTCGGGTGGCATGACACCTGCCCCACCCAGCCTGGGGCCTGAAAACTGGGTGTGTGTGGCCATAGGCCCCTGGAGGGTGGCACCGGGTCAGGCTTGTCACAGAACTGGTGGTCACTTGCCCCCAGGTCCCCTGACCCTCAGTGCAGAGGCTGTGGCCTCAGGGAGCTGAGGCAGGAAGCTGAGGCAGGAAGATGCAGACAACCTCTCATCCTCAACCAGCAGCATCCTGGGGCACGGAGGGGCCCTGAGGGTGACCTCTTGGCCCACAGCCGGCAGACGCCTCGGAGAGGAGAGGAGCTGGAGGAAAGCACGACGACCCCTCCAGTCTCCTCTCCTCTTTTCTTCCATCTGGGAAATGACATTGAGCTGTCTCACTTAGCATCACTACATCCGCCCCTAAATGCACAGCAAACCACCCCTGTCTTTGGTGGTCGAGGAGGGCACTGACTCAGGACTGCCCAGACCAGCACATAGAACCCATCAGGCCACCACCAGACTGCGTGGCTTGGGGCTGGGGCTGGGGCTCCTGTCCTCCTAGCGAGAGAGGAGCGCGCCCCCACCCCGTGCCCCAGCGTTGTGCCAAAACCTCTGGCTCTGGAAGCGGGCACTCGTCTCCTGAGAAGTAGGTGGAGATCGTCTCTGTGTCTCCATCTGGAAATGGGGAATGGCAAGCCCACTGGTTCCGGGCAGCTTGGCAAGTCAGAGGCTTTCTCTCCTCTTAACAAAGCTGCCATCAGCTCCTTCTTCACTGAACTGCTGAAGAACAGTTCAGTAAACTGCTTCATTTAGGGAAGTGTCCCTCGGGTGCCTTTCGGTTACTCACGGGTAAGGCTAGTGGGAAAGTGGGACAGGTTCTGGTGGCCTGGCACCCATCTGGGCCCCTGTGTGGAGGAACAGATGGATCATTTGCTTGAGGCCAAGGGATACTTAGGAAAAAAGGGGTGGAAACATAGCCCTCTTCCTCCTGGACATTGCAATGAAATGTCCCAACACGGGAGGGCCCACGCGCCCCAAGGGGATGACTCCTGGCAAGAAGAGGGCAGAACTGGAGACCTGATGTCTCCCCAGGGCCTCTGTGTGCCTGCGGCATGGGATGTGGCAGGGGTAGAAGCTCGTGCCCTTGGCTGCCTTGTTCACGCCCTGTTTGGGGACATGACTGCTGACGTGAGCTGCATGAGCAGAGCCCAGTGCCCGACTCGCGGCCCCCTGCAGAGCTGGCGAGGGAAGACCAGCGTGAACACATTCTGCAGACGCCATGGCAGTGCCAGAGCCGATGGGCATCTCGACTTCTGGATTCTCCCATTTCTTTCCAACTGTGTTTTGAGTCAGAATTAGTGCTAGCACTGATACACCCCCCACTTCCTCGGGGGAGTAGGAAAAGGAAAGAGCAATGTGATTGCCTGCTGACGTGGGTACACAGGAGCCCAAGCAGCATGTACCCCCCAACCTAAAGATGTGTGTTTATTTAGAAAAACATCCAGACGATTATACAGCCAAAGGTTATCCGTCATTTTCTTTGGCTAGAGAGATATCAGGGTTATCATTTTTTTGGGGGGGGTACTGGGGATCGAACTTGGGTCCTTGCGCTTGCCAGGCAGGCAGTGGAACCACTGAGCTAAATCCCTGGCCAGGGTTATCATATTTTAAAAAACATTTTTCTTCGTTTACAGTGCTGGGCCTTGAACCCAGGGCCTAGCACATTCTAGACAAGCACTCTACCACTGAACTATATCCTCAGCCCTTAATTCTTTTTTGTATTTTTCATGCTATTCTTTTCTCTTTGTTTATCTGTATTTTCTATTTTTTCCTACAGTGAACGTGTAATTTACTTGAATTATTAAAAACTGTAGCTAAAAAAAAATCATTATTATTCAGAAGCCCCAAGAAAAGTCTACATTATGGCTGCTTTCATTTATTCCAAGAAGAATGTGTTGTGTTTTGGAAAGATTTTTCTTAATCCTAAGTGGTTAAATTAGAAAAGTTAGGTGCCTATCAGGTTGTGCTCTTCTGTCTACAGAAAATCAACTGCATAGCGGGGGCGAGTGTGGGACAGAGGCAGAAGCCACGGTGGACACGAGGGAGACAGGTCGGGGAGGCGTGGCCGGATCTCGAAGCCTCTGCTGGGATGGCCTGGGTGTGGGTCTCCCGGGACCAGACCAGGCAGCCCAGATACGGAAGGCCCTCCCTCCTGCAGCCAGGCGGGCACCCCCGAAGGGACGGCTTAGCGGGTGCCGTCAGGGGATGGCCTCTGGCTCCAGCCGACAAAGGCGTTTTGTCTGCTGGTCATGACGTCACCTGAAACCCGACGGGAGCGTCTGTGAGGTGGGAAGAGTGAGGCACCTGATCCCGCAGGAGGCTCCAAGACCGAGCACAGGTGAGGGCCAGGGGAGGTCTGGCCAGTGAAGACAGGCAAGGCAGGGGGATCCAGGTTAGAAACAGGAATCTTGGGGAAGGGGACGTGGCACGGAAGCGCTGGCCTGTGTGATTGTGTGTGCAAAATTAGAAGAAGGTGTCACCATCAGAAAAAGGGTGACAGCTGACAGCCACTAGGCACTAGGGAGCTGGGTCGGTGGGACGTGAACTGGATGTTATTCCTCCTTTGCTCTCCAGCCAGCTGCCCCTGGGCCGCAGACAGCCTGCACCCATGTACGTGGGGTCCTGCGCCCCAGCAGTTACAGATGGTTTCCCAGGGCTGGCCATGGCCAGCAGGCAGCATCCAGAGGGAGCGTGTGGGTCTCTCGTGAACAGCCCAGCTTCGCATGGCAGGGTGACTGGGCTGCTGGAGTGGCTGAGGTCCCAGCAGGGCTCTGACACACCAATGGCACTCGGGGCTGCCAGGCGGGGGACAAGGCAGAACCCCACGAGTGTGGGCAGGCAGCGCTGCAGGCCGGGCAGCCGCTGGGTGGGTGAGCGTGGGGTGGCCTGTCCCCACAGTGCCTCTCTGCCTACTCGGTTGAGCTGGGCAGAGTGCGTCTGTGAGTCCCAGAGACAGGACTGGCTGGCAGGTGTCACCGGGCTCAAGACTTCCTAATGCCTGCTTTTCCTGTCGGCAGTGTTTACGAATTTAAGTCTGCATTAGGACCGTGTGGAGGCATGGAGGTGCTGGTCCTAAATTTTCTGAGATGGGGCAGAAGATTTGCACTTTGTATTTCTTTCTTTCTTTTTCTTCTTTTTTTTTTTTTTTTGTACCGGGGATCGAACTCTGGTCCTTGCGCTTGCAAGGCAGGCGGCGGAACCACTGAGCTAAATCCCCGGCCTTTCTTTCTTCTTTTTTTAACGCAGGGCCTTTTCACTGAGTGACATCCCCAGTCCTTTTTAATTTTTTCTTTTGAGACAAGGTCTCACTGAATCATTAAGTTGTCCAGGCTGAGCTGGAAGTGACGCTCCTCCTGCCTCAGCCTCCCGGACAGGGGGGATTACAGGTGTGCACCTCCACGCCTGACTCTGCACTTTGTTTCTAACGTGCTCCCAGCTGTTGCTTGACCAGTGGCCACACTGGATGGCACAGGAAGACCCTGTCTCCTGAAGCCAAGGTGACGCATGGGCTCAGCACGTGCTGGGGTCCTCCCCGCCGCCTGTCCCGCTCCCTCACACCCAGTCCCAGGCTCGCTTCCTGGCGGGATTTTACGCTCTTCCTCCCTCTTGTCCTTGAGCTCCCTGAGGAAGGACTGCCCACCCTGGGCAGCGGCAGGGCTGCGGCGATCCGTGGGCTGTGGCTCCCGGCCTCAGTGGCCCAGGTGCAGCCCTGGACCTAGGGAGGCTGCATCCTGACTTCCGGTCTGCACAGCCGTGTGAGGGGTGAGAGCTTGGGGAGTTGCAGAGCCGCCTTCCTCCCCGCGGAGACCCCGGCTGAGCCGCATCAGCCTCTCAGTCAGAGCAGATGAGTTCCCGCCTCAGGCCGGAAGTGGCCCCGCCCCTCCCTGGGTCTCAGATGCCCGGATGCCTCCTGGCCAGGAGAGGGTGCGGGGTCCGAGGAGGAGGAAGGTGTGCTCGCACCGGGGTGCAGCTGTTGGCTGCACTGTGCCAGGGTGGCGTGGGCCCCGGTCGCCCGCTGGTGCCCTTTAGCCTCAGGCCCAGATCTCTCTGCACTCCGGGACTGTGCTGGGCCTGTCCGGTGCCGAGCAGATGCGTGGCTTTCGGGAGGCCCCGGTGCCACAGGCCCTCAGGAAGGTGCCGCCTACGAACCCTGGGGCCGCCTCCGTTTCCCTGCTCTTCTGCTCCCCAGACAGGGACCGGGACGCGGCTGCTGTTGTAGCCGGAGCGCAGCCCAGCCTAGCAGGCGCAGGGGCCCAGCGCAGGCCACCCGGTGTCGTCCAGAGCTACCTGGAGGGGTGGAGCGGCGGGTCACTGTCCCTGCTGCAGCCTCTGCGGCCTCTGCTGAGACCTGGCGCCTTGTCTGCTGCCCCCCGGGCTGAGGGGCACATGGAAGAGATGGCGGAGGTGGCTCACCCCTGCCCAGCCACAGCCCAGGTGCCCCAGCTTGTACTTCTCTGGAGGCCACAGCCTGGCGGCAGGCGGCTCCGCTCCGGCCCTGCTGGCTGTGTGGCCTTCAGGGCCTCTTCCTCCAGTATGGACTGGCAGCTTCTGCCCTTGAGCTCCCAGGCGGCCTGGCACAGCCGGAGGCCTCCCCAGTGACTCTGCCATGGCTGCTACTGCGAATCACCCTGGCCGGGGTGGCTGGCCTCGGATGCCCGCGGGCCTGGCCCAGAGGGCGGCTGAGCTGGCCTGAGCCCTGGGAGTTCTGTGGACGCATCAGCACCTCTGATTCCGGGGGGAAGCCAGGGGCGCTCCCAGCCCAGCTTGGCTGTGGCCCTCGGTGGAGGCTCTGGTCAGGTGGGGCTAGCCGGGAGGTTATTTGGGGGCACAGGAAATATCTGGAGTCTGTGGGAATGGGAATTCAGGTCAGAGGTCGCCTCGCATTAAAATGGAAAAAGCCCCCTGTGTGAAGGGAATCAAAGGAGGTGAAGACATTTGCTCTTCCGGAGCCCCCGAGCCCAGATGTTAGCAGTTAAAATTCCTGCGGGAGTGATGGTGGCACAGGGGCAGCTCATGGGCCTGCAGGGACAGGAGAGCAGGGAGCAGCCAGGAGGCCTCATCCCCTGCAGGGCACAGACCCGAGGACTGCGGAGCTGAGGGCGTGGGCCTGCAAGGCCAGGTGCTGCTGGGGACAGGCACTCTGAGGTCGGGGCCTCCTGGCTGCCCCTGAAGGAAACAGGATCCCTACTCTGATTGGAGCCAGGACAGCTCAGGAGCTGGAGTGCCGGGTCCTGCAGATTTATGGTCAGAGCTCCCTTCTCTGAGGGCCGAGGTCTTCTGATCTGAGCGCAGGCTGAGAGGGGGACTCCTGGGTCTTAATCAGCATCAGCCCGTTGGACGCTGGCCGGGACTCTGGGACTCTGGGAGTCTGGTGCTTACTGCTCTGGGGCCTCCAGCAAAAACCACAGGAGGGCTATCAGCAGCTCATGGGGGTCCTCCTGCAGCCCCTCCAGCCTCAACCCTCCCTCTCCCTGGGGTGGGGTCACCCCTGCCCAGCCCTGGCCCGGCACTATGAGGACCAGAGCTGAGTCTGGTGTAAGTGGCAGTAGCAGGCAAAATAATAGACCTGCTCGGCCCAGGGTGTCGCTTGGCCCCGGGGGTTCATTCTGCTTTGTTCTCCTGTTTCTGGCTGGAGGAGGGAGGAAGTATGTATATGGGACACTTAGAAAGACACTGGGGGAAGTAGGGGAGGAGGGAGACACCTGAGACAGAGCACAGAGACAGACCGAAGGCAGAGAGCAAGGACAGGGCCGCACCCGCCCCTGCCCTGCTGCCCCTGAACCCAGCTGGGAAGTGCAGGCCTTTGGGTGTGGGCCCAGGCAGACCTGCCAGGCTGTCCTCTGCAGTGTGGGCGGAAGTGGCTACACTGGGCAGCCCACGTGGGTGTGGCCCTCTGTCTACAGCCCTAGAGCATCGCTCCATCCACCGTCTCCAGGAGAGGGCAGAGGGGAGGGGAGAAGGTCCCAAGAGGAGGAGTCCTCGGCCTCAGCTCAGGAGCCCACGCTGCAGAGTGACAGCGCCCGAAGGCCGAGGGAGACAGTGGGCTGGGGCAGATGTGGCAGAGGTTGGGAGGACTGGCAAGACGTGGGCCGCCTCACTGACGGTGTTTGCGCGTTGGACGACCTCTTCCCTGCCGGCTTATGAAGGTCAAGCTCAGCGCGTGTGGCTGATGAGCTTCCAGTACACAGCTGATGAGCTCTGTCAAACAGAATCATCCACATTCCTGCCTCCACACACGACCCCGGGGACCTTCAGCCCTCATCCCCATTGCAGCCATTCCCCAGGCCCACTTCAGACCCCGGCCCCTACACTGTGCTCTGTGGCCCAGCCTTTGCCTTTCCTGGAGTCTGCACAGGTGTGGAATAGCACACGCTCGGACTCTGCCTTCTCTCATCTCCCTGCCGATGCTGGCTCCACACTGTGCGAGTCCCCCCAGCGGCCATGGCCCCTGCATTCCGCTTCACCTCTCCGTGGACGGGCACCCTGAGCAGCCCACACCAGTGTGAAGTACAGGTGCGCCCTCCACTGAGAGGCTCACCTCACTCCCACTGCCCTGCCCAGGAGGGACAGGAAGGGACCCCAGAGCACAGGGAGGTGACAGCGGCCAGCGCCAACCCTGCGTGACCCTGGAGTGGGCAGGGCTGAGTGCAGGAGAACTTCCTGCACAGCCTCCAGGTGTCCGCAGGGCAGGACACAACCCCGGCCCGCTGAGAAACGCCACTCACAGAGGCCAGGTGACTGGCTCAGGATGGCAGAGCTGGCAGGGCTGTTAGTGTCCAGACGGGATGCTGGCCGTGAGTCTTCCCCTCCCCACGCAGCCTTCCTGCAGCAGGGAGGTTTTTCCTGGGAAGTCTCAGTTCCTGGGGAAGCAGGCGGGAGCTCCCTGAAGGCAGCAAGGGTCCTGCCCAGAGCGCCCGGGTGACCCAGGTGTGTGGTAGGCGGGGTCCCCCCCATGCCTGGGCCATCTCACCCAAGCTGGGGAGGGTGGACCTGGGCAGAGGCTGAGGTGCTGCAGCCGGGGCTCGAGGGCTGGCCAGGGAGAGGCTCCAGACAGATGTGGGAGCCTCCCACTGTCCCGGGCCTCCCCACCCCCCGTCCAGTTACTGCCTCTGCCTCTCCCAGGGGAGTGAGCCCTGGGGCTCGGGAGCAAGGCCTCGAGCTGCAAAATTACGAGACAAGTCCTACTCCGGCTCTGCAGCCCGCCGCCTCCTGGAGCGCTCTGCCTCTTTCTGGTTCCTTCCCCCTGTTCTAGAAGGGCTGGAGGTCCAGACCCTGAGTGGGCTGCTCCTGTTGCCAGCTGGCTTTGTGACTGGTCCCTGCTCCTTCCCGGCCTGCCCCTGTCCATCCTCTGAAGCCGGCTCGGCTTGGCGAGGAGCAGCTGAGAGGCTGCTGATCTGACTCTGGATCTCTGCAGGGCCAACGGTGACCGCAGGGGCTGGAGCAGGAGGGTGCGCTGTCCCTTGCATGTCCTGCGGCCTCTGAGAGCCCCTTTGCTCCAGGAGGAGGCGGGAGGGGAGGGGAGAGGTGGCCCAGCCCGGCCAGCAGGAGCAGGGCCGCTCCCAGAAACCAGGTCTGTGATTCCCCAGTGAAACCGGGAGAGCAGGCCTGGGGGCAGTCGCTCAGCTCAGCGTCTGAGGTTTTATGACGACCAGGTGGCTGGGAAAGGAGAGGTCTGTTCAGCCCTTGGCCGCCTCCTGCGCCGGAGGGGGAGGTGTCTCCTCAGCCCCAGCCCGCCCTCCTGGCCGCTGGCTGTGCGCCTGATGGAAGAGGCTGCCAGTATCCGTCCTGGGGAAGTCGAGGCACACGGGGGGGCTCTGGTTCTCTCTGCTCCTGCCACCCCAGGGCCTGTCTTCACGCTGAGAACCTGGCCCTGTGTCTCGAAGGCCAGACTTCCAGTCTGAATGGACCACAAGAGGATCCCCGCCTCTCGTTCTCCCATTCCTTTGAAAGTCCCTGAACACTTTCGCTTCACAGAAGGTGAACCCCCTCCACCCCTGTCCCTTACCAAGTCTCCTCCTTCCTCTGGGGCCTGGTCCCCCTTTGCTCACCAAAGTCCTCACCCAGTGGGAGGGCGGTGTCCCAGGACAGACCCCGGGAGAAGTGCCCTGTCCCCAGGGCTCTGCGGACTCCAGCCCAGAAAGCCTTTCCATTGCCATTGCAGCTGTGCCTGCTCCGCCAGCTCCAGCTGCAGGTACCAGCTGGCTTCTCAGACCCTCTGCCAGGTAAACGGCTCAGGCCTGTCCCCAGACGCCCTGTGCCACAGAGAGAGTCTTTCTCCTTCTTTCTGCCTCAGTCTCCACCAGTGGCTGGACATCACTGCTCAGCGAGCGCCTGGGAGAGGCTTGGGGCCCACGGACTTGGGCGTGGGGTGAGGTGAGGTGTGGTACAGCCAGGGCTTCGGTCCTGGTCCTGGTCCTGGAGGGGCAGGCGGCCGGCAGATGATGGTGAGCAGGACTGTAGGCTTGGGACCGGCCCGGATGGTCTTGAACTGGGACCAGGCTGGGAACCCGGGTCCAGACAGGGCTGTGGCTGGGGCGTGGGACCCACAACCCCGAACCCCGGTGGGCAGAGTCCACGGCAGCCGGGTTCCTGTCCACCCTGCTTTCCTGGCTTCTGCCTTTTGCTTGAAAATCTCCCTTCCTCCCTTTAAAAGGACAGTTCGGGCTCCTGCATCTTCTGCGTGTAAGTTTTGCTATGCGGGAGAGCTTTCTGTGTTCGGAGGCCCTCCCAGTTGAGGTAGAAGCAGAACTTGCCCCAGGCTCCTTCAGAGGTGGCGGTGACCAGCTCTCCAGCCCAGGTCCCTGCAGGGGAGCCAGCAGCGAGGCCTGGCCTGCAGCCCTCAGGGGCGGAGCTGACCTCCTGCTGGAGTAGCATCTGTGAGGCAGCACCGCTGTGTCCTCCGAGTCAGCACCTGCCTCTGGCTTGGGTGGTGCTCTTCTCCCCATCCCAGCCTGACTCTCTGGCCTCCTGGGATTCTGTGAGCTTTATAAGGCCCTTTAATGGCCAGCCCCAGTGGGCTGTGTCGTTGCAATCCCCATCCCTCCCCTCCGAGGCTCTGCCACTCGGAGAAACTCTCCAGGCAGAGGGGATGCAGAAAGGAACGCCAGGCAACAGTGCGAGGTATTAGCCCTTCAAACCACCCTGAGACTACAAAACACGTACACCCAGCCTCTTACTGGCTCCAAGCTAATGCACGTTTCGGTTGTTCGGGTGCTTTCAATTTCTCTGGTGTGGTGGGTTGTGCTTTGCTATGCATTTAAATGAGTTGGCTCGAGGCCCTGTCACACATGAGGGGAAGACCCAAGATGAGCCCCCTTCCCAGTGTCTGCAGCGGGGCATGGGGGTAGTTAAGTTATTCATGTCCCTTCTGTCTCCAACGTTCTGCTTCTGTTTAGTTTCTTCTCTCCCCTTCCCTCCTTTTTGGTACTATGTCAACCCCACCAGACAGCCTAGAGATCTGCTGCTGCACAATGCACACCACCCCAAGGCCGAGACCAACAGAAGGCCGAGACCACCAACTCCAGGCTGTGTGCTGACAATTGTGAGCAAGAAAAGGGGCGAGGGAAGTGACATCACAGTGTACAATCTTGTCTCTTGCATTTTTTAATTATAAGTATGTTATGCATACAGAAAAGTGCATAAAACATAAATGTAAACTTAACAAATTATTGTAAGGTGGAAACTTATGTAACAACCACCTAGGTCAAGAGAGGTGGCCAGGTCCGCAAGGACCTCTCACACATCCTGCCAGAAATCTTTGAGGTGAAATATTCTGCAGGTTCAGAAGACCGGGCAAAGCAGATGGAGGCCGTTGAAAGCATAACCCTGTGGACACTGCGCCTCCTAGATACAGGGTTGCTAGTACCCAGGAAGCTTCTGTGTGGCTCCCCCATCAGACCTCCCTCCTTTCCCTGGCATTCCCTCTTTCTGACTGACCACTGTAGCGTAGCGCCACACCATGTCCTATCTCGGTTCCCTGGAAGGAGACTGCCCACAAGCCAGGCCTGGGGAGGGGTCACAAAGGGACTGCCCACAAGGGTGTGAGCAGAGTCGTGGGAGGCCACAGGGAGCATGGGGAAGCCTCTGGGCTGGGAACCCGCTAGCCACGGCCACCCTTAGACCTGGAGGATCAAGAGGAGGGAGCATTAGCAGAAGCCCACGGGAAGCCCAGGAGAGGCCCAGGCTGGCTTTGATAGAGTGTGATGGATGAGTAGGCCGTGGACATCTGACTTCCTGTTGCTGCCTCCTACTGGCCAAACCCAGCTGGACATCAGGGAACCTACAGTGGAGCCGGCTGGGGTTGTCGGTAAGGGTCAGCTTCCCGGGTGGGAACGGGGTGCAGAAAGGTGCACCCTCCACCTAGAGGAATCACTACTACTGCCGGTCGCAGGCTCAGAGAAGACATGCTGAGCAGGGTCTGGGGACTGCAGTCCGGCTTCAGCCCTTGGACCATTCCCTAAAGCTCCTCTGGGCACTGCGGCCCAGGGCAGGAGCTGAGGAAGAGCAGGCTGGGTGTGGCCAGGCCCTGCACACCTTGCTGCCCCGAATCTTCCTCCTAAGCCCAGCTTCTCAGAAGCAGGGCAGCAGGCGAGGACAGAGTCCACGGCACACCAGCACACGGCCACGACCAGGCAAGGTGGGTGGGAGTCCGCACCAGGCTCGGCCCTCACCTTCCTAGGATCAGGCTCTTTCTCTTGCCTGTCCATTGCCCAGGACCTGTTGCTCTTGTCTCCTTTTTTCCCTGAGAGTTGTGATTTTGTGTCTTGCCTTTTCTTCTGGAAGCTTTGCGGAAAAGTATGATTAGATGTGTCCATAAGGTGCCGCTTGGACTGAGAACCTCACTCTTCCTGCTCTTCCGGCCCCTTCCCCAGCACTCCCGGAAGTGGGAGCTTCTCTGCTGTCCCCTCTTCTCCAACAGCAGCTTCTTTTCCTGTTCCCTGGTTGCCCCCTGCCCCTCTCCCCACCCCATGCACCGTGCCTGTCTTCCTCCTTGTGTGGGTGCGGCCCTGTCTGAGGCCTGTACACGGCAAGGACAGTGGCCCGAGCTGGAAGACAGCTGAGGGAAGGAGGGGGAGGGGGAGGGGGAGGGCGGGGGCCGCCCCCGCCCCCGCCCTGGGAGTGGAGATGCAGGGCCTGAGTGGCAGCTTGCTGCCGGGAGAGCGGGCCCCTGGGCAGAGGCTCCCCACCAGACAGGCTCAGACGCACCTGGCATCTGTGGCCAGTGCCAGGCTGCAGAGCAGGTGGGGGCCCAGAGAGTGTGCCAGCTGGCGGGACTGTCAGGGAAGAGCAGGGCAGGGCAGGGAACCGTCGACTGAGCTGAGCCCTTGCTGGTGGTGGGAGGTGGGGAGGCAAAAGTGTCCAGGCCACCACGCTGCCTGCCTCCTGTGTGGCGCCTCCATGTGAATTGGGCAGAGCCGCCCGCTCTGGGCAGGTGCGGCCTGGGCAGCCTGTGGGGGCAGAGCAGGCGGATCTGAGCCTCCCTCAGCTGTGGGCAGGCACAGGCCAGCACAGCACCGTCAGCAGCAGGCAGGGGAGGGGCCCCCCAGAGGCCGGGTCCTAAACCCAGAACTGCCTTCCAGGCCTTTGCAGATGGGACTGCACTGAGATAATTTCATTGTCTGGTGTGGCCCAGTGAAACCAGAAGGTCCTTACAGGAGGGCAGCAGGAACGGCAGAGGCGGAGGCCAGAGGGTGAGACTGAGAGATGCTGTGGCCCTGTGGGTTTGAGGGTGGCAGGAGGGCGCCGGCCGCTCCCCTCCGGAGGCTGGAAAGGCAGGGAAGCGGATTCTTCCCCGACCTCCAGGAGGCTCATGACCTGCTGGCCTCTTGGTTTCAGACCCTAAAGAGCTACTTTGGAATTTGTGACCCCCAGGGCTATAAGAGGAGACGTCTGTGGTTTAAGTTTGTGGCAGCTGCTTGCAGCAACAATAGCAACTAATTCAGGAACCCGCGCTGGGCTTGGAGCCAGGGTTGGGTGTGTGGATGTGGACAGGAGCTGACTGCAGTCAGGAGTTCAGGGCCTTTGTGGGCCCTCGCCTGAGTCTGAAGGTGGCCCAGCCCCTGAGCTAAGAACAGGCAGAAGGGCTCCGGGAGGCCCCGCTGGTGCAAGTGCTGGGAAGCAGAGCCTGGAGACCTGAGACCCAGGGAGGGCAAATTCCTCCTCTCCCCTGTGCCCTCTCTTCATGTCCTTTCCTGCCTTACCCAAGTCGGGTCAAAGGCTCCGGAGGGCACCGAGATAAGGAAGTGACTTGGGAGAAACAGTGCTCTGGGGAAGTTCCTGGGGTTCAGCCGCAGAGGGGTTATTGGCTTCCTGCACGTGCTCAGCACGCTCGCGCACACACATGGACATGCACACCCACGTCCCGGGAGGGGGTCGGCATGCCTGGGGCCTTGTTCCTCACAGGCCTCCCACCTTCTGGGGCTGGGGAGGGGCTCTGCCCTCGAAGTCACAGGCCCCCAGGCCTCCAACAGCGCCTCCCCCTTGGGACACCCAGGGCAGACCCCAGAGGTCCGCCCTGGGAGTGAGGACCAGGCAGTGTAGTCCACAGCATCTGTGGTGTGCACACCCGCCTCGGCTCAAGCTCAGCCCCTCACAGCCACCTGCTGTTCTCCGAGGTCCCTCTGCTCCCAGCTCGGCAGACACCTGACTTCCTCGGGCCAGGCACCTCTCCCGGGGTGTCTCCTTCTGCTCCCCAGGTCTACATCAGCAGACACCTTCCTCTGGGATGTGCAGAGCACAGACTGCAGTAACCCAGCTCCTCTGCAAGAAGGCAGAGAAAGAGGCCTGGGATGTAGCTCAGTGGCACCGTGCCTGCCATGCAAATGCAAGATCCTGAGTTCAATCCCCAGTACCGAAAAAAGAAAAAAAAAAAA
>NW_004624738.1:2836688-2850162 GCF_000247695.1 Heterocephalus glaber | reverse complement strand
GCCTCCTGCAGCCGGGGGAGGTGGCTCGAAGCCTGGCTCCCTGTGCTCCGGGGCTGCTGTCTTCTAGCCCCTTCTGAGGACATGGTCCTGCCCCGACTCGTGCCTGCCTCCTTATCCTCAGGTCTCCGCTTGGGGTCCTTTTCCCGGAAGCTTCCCTGTGCTCGAGTAAGCGTACACTGGGCAGATGCCCTTCCACGTGCGGAAGTGCTCATCCAGTGCCTCCCAATACGAACGTGTCTCTTCAGCTCTTTCCCTGGGTGGGGGACCGCCTCCCCTTCCTGCTTGGCCTTGTCCCCTTGCCCGCTCGTGTGGCTTCTTTACTCAGCGGTGCCCAGCGGGACGCCTGCTCAGGTGTGGGGCACCTTCTCAGCACAGAGGGGTTGGAAATGTTCCCTGCCCTCCTGGGGCTGCCCCTGCAGGGGAGGGAGAGGCAACCAGCAGGAGACACACACATTCCCAGAACAGAATCCTCTGCAACAGGGCTGCCAGGAAAACCCAGGTGAGCGCCAGCCAAGGTCACTGGAGGCTCAGAGAGAGCTCTGCTGTCAGAGGTGATGTTTGAGCTGAGGTGAGCAGACATCCCGGGGCGAACATGCCAAGCAGAGGGAAGAGCTGAAGAGATGCAGCAGTCTCCTGCTTCCCAAGCTTGCACCAGAGATGGAAGCTGAAGAAGAGGAAGAGCGGGGAAACTGAGGTCAAAGAGCAGGGTTTGGAAGGAGCAGCGTGCAGGTCAAGGCGAGGAATTCAGACTTCGTTCAGTAACATCCAGAAGAGACATCGCCTTGAAATTCTAAAAGGCCATTTTGGCTATTATGGGTTGAGTGAATTGATTGTGGGGAGCAACAACAAAAAAGGAAAATTAGGGGATTGTAAGAGGCAGGGGATGGGTCGGACCAAGGGGGCTCCGACAGAAATGGAGGGGAGAGAAGGGGTGGGTAGGTCTCTCCACTCACAAGGGGGTTAGGTCCCAGGAGGCCCCGTCACACCCCAACCCACGGACATCAGTGCCCAGCGCCACACTGGGAGACCTCTCGGCTCACGCTGGCTGGGATCTGCGGCTCCTCGCCACAGTCCAGCACCCCCAGCCAGGGAGGAGGCCAAGGCTCAGAATTTAAAGCAAGGTTTTCTCTGAATGCTTATTACTTGCACACCATCGTAAAGTTGGAAAAATCACGCGTGGAACGATGATAAGCTGAGGACCATCTATACGGACTGGAGTCTGGACGGCCCGACACCTTCCATCCTGGACACCGTGGAAAACTGCGTGTGCCACTGCCATTATCAGGACAGGAAAGATAGGCTGAGGTGGACACAGAAATAGACAGTTGTGCTTTATCCGTTCGTGCGGCTCACCTTGTAGCCAGCTGAGGGAGCCGACAGGCAGGTGAGAGCCTGTGACTTCCGGGCAGAGAGGCTCAGCCCAGGCGGTTTTCAGAGCTGTGGTGAGATTGCCTAGATAGAGGCAGAATCTAGAGCCCTTGGAGGGGGACTGAGCCCACCGAGGAGCCGAGAGGCCGGGAGTGTGCGAGAGAGAGGCCCAGGAGAAACTCACGCCACAGACTCAGCCAAGCACTCACATGCTGCCGGAGGACCCAGCCAGGTGACCGACCGGGAAGCAGCCCTGGCTCCTGCGCGTGAGCTCTGCTGGGCACCTTGACCCAAGCTGTTTTGGTGGAGTGGTGGGGGCAAAAGCTCAGCTGGAGCCAGGCCTGGTGGCATACACCTGTCATGCCAGCACGGAGGAGGCTGAGGCAGGAAGATTCCCTCGAATTTGAGGCCAACCTGGACTGCACAGTGAGTTCAAGCCCAGCCTGAACTGCATAATGAGACCCTGTTTTAAGGAGAAAAAAAAAAGCCCAGCTGGGGAGGGTGTGGAGAAGTTTAGGCAGCAGTGAGGTCCCATTCCACGTAATGATGGCTTGGTCCCAGCAGTCAGCATGGATGATGCGTCAGTTACTTTTTTCTTGTTGTTGAGACAAAACACCTGATACCCAAAGATAGAGGAGGAGAGGTTTACTTAGCTCATGGTTTGTACAGGTTTCAGTCCATGATCACTGGCTCCAAGGCAGGGTGACGTGGCAGCCAGGCCTGGCAGAGGAGAAACAGTCCGTGGTGGGGAGACAGCAGCAAAAGCAGCACAGGAGGGAGAGGGCCCTCAGCAGTCTTTCGGCCCCTTTGATCTGGTGCAGGAAACTTGGGGCGGGAACACAGGCACCCTCAACCCTCGTGCCCCTCAGCCTGGCACTGCACCACCCACGACTATAGCAGGCTGTGGGGCACGTCGAGACACAGCCACAGCAGCTGGTGACTGTCCCCTACACTGATGCAGCCGAGACATTCCTACTGCCTAGTATTTTCACTGTGCCTTTCTATGTTTAGCTCTACGGTGCTACCTTATCACCTCTTGTTGATTGGTTCCAGGACGCACAGCAAGCACCCAAACAATGAGTTCCGAACAAACTGCCTTGGCTGGAAGGGACAGCGTCACACGCAGACAGTCAAATCCAACACGTTGCAGCCTGCGTGTTGAGTATCACACAAACAGAGAGGACCAGGATGAAATGTTCCTGTTGGATTGCATCAGCGCGGGACTTGAGTGGCAGAGCAGCCGAGCATCAAGTCTGATTGTACTTGGATGCCGGGAGCTGTGCAGGTTGGCACCTTGGCACCTAGTGCGCAGCGTGAGTGCACTCTGTCACGTCCATGCAAGGACACGTTCACAACAGTCACCTGTGATGCCTTGCGCAGAATGTATCCCTGTCATTGAGCAACCTGGGCACAGTGGCTGCTGGAGGGGGAGGTTGGATTCGTGCTTGCAAGGAGCTGGGAGCTCCTGGATCCCGTTCATGAGGGATGGGAAAGCTCCTGCAGAGCACAGGCAGGCAGGCATGGCACAGGAGGAAGATGCAGGACAACTTCCTGAGACAGGTCTTGTGCCCAAGAGAGGGGTGGGCCCAGCACAAAGGTGGGCCTGGTTTGGATGGGAACTGAGGCCACGAGCAGCAAGGTGGTGTGGATGCAGGGAGGGAGACTCAGCTCGGGGAGTGGGAAAGGGAGGGATTCTGTCCCCGGGCTCTGTTTGCTCAGTGTACTAGAGAGCCGGATCCACTCAGGGATGAGGGAGCAGGTGGAGTGAGAGTCCCAGGGACCTATGGGGAGGCACAGTCAGGTGCTCCTGAGGCCCTGATGCTTGGGGAGTGCTCAGCCAGCAGGCTATGTGCGTCTCCCAGCCACATGACGCCGGCACGGAGGAAAAGCGGGCAGCCCAATGGGTGGAACAGGGCCCTCACCATGGTGGCACTGCGTGGCCTGCTGGTGTTGACCTGTCCAGCAGAGAAGTCTGTTCCAGCGCTGGTACCCGTGGGGGGTCCCGGCCCCCAGCAGGGCAGCCCCTCAGGGCCCAGAGGACCGGCCTGGCCCTGGCGAGTGAGATCACAGCCTGGGTGCGTGTCCTGGCCCGCCCTGCACGATGCACGGAAGTCTTCCCACGGTGGGCCAGGAGCACAAAGACGACACAGTGTGGGGCTGGGGCCCGGCCTGGATGAGACAGGAAGAGAACAGGCTGTCTGGGACCCAGCCCGGCCACAAAGAGCTCCTCAGAAGGAGTTTTATGGGCTGCTGTGAGGTCTCCTCCCTCGGCATCAGGCACCCACCTGCCTCCAGAGAAAGGGCTTCTCCACGCCGCGCTAGTCATCCACCCTGCGTGAACAGCGGGGCCTCTCCAGCTTCCTCCCGCCCCGTCAGAGCCTTGCTCAGCACCTGGCACAGCAGGGCCTTCTGAGTTCTCGATGAATAAACAAGCAAATGTTCACACCCGGGCCTGGGTCATCCCAGGAGCAGACCTGCACCTCGCCCTCTGGCCGGGCCGTCACCCCGTGGTGGTATTCGTGGTCTCAGGTGCCCAGGCCGAGGCCCCCAAGCAGCAGGGCCGCCCCAGTGATGGCCAGGAGGCCCAGGGCCAGTGTCATGCCCAGCGTCACACCTGGGGCAGCTGCTGTGTCCCGCGGGGATTCCAGTGTGGTGTGGCACTCGGAGAGCTGATGAAGGCTGCCCAGACCATCTGCCCTTTGCTCTCCAGTCCTGCTTCAGCTGCTTCCACACCCGCTCATGGCCCTGCTCAGCTGGAGGAAGGAGGCGAACCCCAGTCCCAGTGCTGGACGGAGCCAGAGAAGCTGACCCCAGGGAACGCTTGCTGAGCACTCCTGAGCTGCTCCCCAACTGGCCCCCAGCCATAGAAGGCAGATGAGGGACCATGGCTGTCCAGTCCTGCTGGGCAGGGCCAGGCCACACCGCCAGTGCTGACCAGAGAGGCCAGAGTGTGGGGGAGCCTGACAGGGTGGGAGAGGAGCACTCCCTGTGCAGCAGGGCCTGGGTCCAGGGAAGCCTCTGTGAGGGCTCTGCGGGCCAGAGCACAAGCCAGGGGCCCTGTCCGTGAGCCTGGTGACCCCAGGTGACCACATTAGTCTCCTTGGCTGCCATAGGAAAGCGTAGGACCACAGACTGCAGCTCCAGCCACAGAAGTCTCCGTCTTCTCATTGCAGAGCCCAAGGCCTGGGGCCACAGCATTAGCGTGTGGTTCTCCTCCCCGACTGTGGGTGGCTATGTCTCCTCTGCCTCCTCACGAAGGCTGCCTTCTCCCTAGGGGCGCAGCCAGGTGAGATTCAGGCCCCACCTTCAGGGTCCATTTCATCCTTATGACTGCTGTAAAGGCCCTGCCTGTGAGTGCAGCCACCTTTGAGGCCCTGGAGCTGACTGGGGGCTCACAGGTGGCTGTGGGAAGGCTCAGTTCAGCAAGTGATGGCCTTCGGGCCGAGTTGTAGAACTGACACCAGCACCGGTGCCAGGCCCCGTGCATGCACATGTATGCAGGCCGAGGCACTTGCCTGTGCGTGTGTCTGTGTGCTGTGTGAACACATTCACATATGCGTGCTCAGTGTGTGTAGCGTGCATGCGCCCAGCAGCCTGCTATTCACACCCCATCCAGGTCGGCTTTCCTTGGCTCACCTGATTTCCCCAGCCCAGGAGAAGGCTGGGCAGGGCAAGGCTGTTTCATGGTTGGCCTGAAGGAGCCAGGCCAAGGAGCAGTTGGGCGGTGCTGGAGCCTCCGCCCAGGCCGCTGGGGTCCTGGACTCCTGTGCCCTTTCCAGGGCTCACTAGCAAGGGTGTAGCCCGCAGCAGCCCCGCCATGCAGGAGGAAACAGTGCCCCTCCCTGGAGGCAGGGTGATTCACGAGACCCCAGTTTCCAGCTAACCACAGCTGCTTATCTGCCCTGACTCACGGTTATCAGGCTCCGACAAGCCCAGTGATTTGTCCAGGGTCTGGCTCCCCAAGTGGCCCAACCCCCAGGGGGCCCTGTGGGTCAGGGAGCCTCCCCAGGGCTGTCGGAGGGGCTCCCGAGGTAGGGCACACCAGGCCGCTCCACCCTGGCAGCTTCCGCCTCTCCCAGGCTGGAGGCACTCAGCCTTGCTCCACACCCTGGGCAAGGAGAGCTCAGTTCGCAGGAGCTACCCAGGGAGGGATGGGAGCCATCGAAGGCCAGGAGGGTGCAGGGGGCCCAGGTGCTGGATGCCCCTCTCCTGGACCCCAGGCAGGTTGGCACGGTGGCTACAGAAGCTGTTCTCTAACTGGCCCCACCAGAGCAGCGTCTTGACCAGAGGTCAGGCAGACAGAGGCCTCGCTCAAGGCCTGGCTGGAAAGCCATTCATGATGCTTCCAAGGGGCTGGACTCTGCCAGAGCCTACCCTTGTGGCCTCAGCAGGCTGGGAGGCTGGAGGGCAGGCCCTGCCTTCACCTGGCTGCAGCAGGTGAGGGGTCCCTGGGGCGGGGCTGTGGTTGAAGAGCTCATCTTTGATGCCCAGGCTCTTCCAGCCCAGCAAGAACGTAAAGCCCCTGAGCAGGGGCCTCAGTGGTCTCCCTTGCAGATGGCTCTGATCCTGGGTTGTCACCTCTCCCTGGCCACAGTGGCCTGTGAGCTGACGGACAGGCTTGTGTCCCCATCACCATGGGAGCCAGATGCCTGGGCTGTTTGGGATCTCTTCTCCTTGCAGTGCTCAGGCCCATCCCAGTCCAGCCAGGAAATGGTGACCAAGGGCCACACGCTGCTGGAGCTGGACAGTGCCCTGGTCCTGTGTGGACGGGTGGGCTGTCCGCCCACCTGCTTGTCAGCGCCCAGGGCCTCTGTCATCGCTGCCACGCCCAAGCAGACGCTCAAACACAGTGTTGCAGAGCCGGTCGGCAAGTGAGTTCCTGTCCCCTCCCGCGCAGTGTTGGTGGAGCACGTGACTCCTGCGGGGCCCCTCCCTGCTCACCAGGAGCCCAGGGGCTGCTTGGGGGGCGGGGGGAGGCTGCAGGTCTGCCTGGCCCGCTGCAGGAGACGGGCCTTCCAGGACACGGGTACTGACATGGGCCCCTGCCAGTAACTGAACCTGACTTCCGCGACGGAGTCCAAGGCTGGGCTCTGAACAGTGACAGGGAGAGGTGCCGACCGGCCGGCCAGCCTGCAGCCTGAGGCACGGGAACGTGGCCTTTGGCCCCCGTGGGCTGCATGGGGAGCAGGTGGGGCCGCTCTTCTGCAGGAGCCCTGGGCCAACCTGGCTGTGGCATCTGCCTGGGTTTCCAGAGCTTGTGTTTCGTGGGCCCTGCACTCCTGTGATGGACAGGACAGGGACCGTGGGCCACTGCTGGGTCTGCAGAGGCACAGCAGGCCGGAGAGCGAGGTGCAACCCGCCCTCCCGGGGAGAAGGTGGCTCCCTGGGTTGTGAGGAGCTCGAGGGCTGCGGAGCCAGAGGGGAGCTTGTGGGTAAGGCCCAGAGGAGCGGCTGTCCTGCTAGTATCAGCCCTGCTCTGCCGGAAATTCCTGGCCTGCCTGGCCCTGCGAAGCCCCAGGCTGCAGGAAACCGGCCTTTCCTGCCCGGTCTCCTTGCCCTGGTCCACGGGCGAGTACAGGCGCTCTCTGGCTCTCACCCGAGCACCTGGGGTGGGGCTCCTGCTGGTCCAGCCCATCACCTTTCCCTTCTTCCCTCTCCCCGGTGCAGCCCTACGTGGTAGGCAGTCTTGGGTTCAAATCCTGGGCCTGGCCTCTGATCGCCCCAGCCTGATTCCCTGGTCTGTAACCGGGGAGGGCATTACCGCCCGGAAGAGGCAGGCGCGGCCCCTGCTGCAGGAGCGTCCTGGAGGGGTAGCGCCCAGCTCTCCCATCCCTACAAGCCCATGGTGGTGCCCTGGCTGGACCCTGCCAGGTCTTGGCCGTGCCCAGAGTTTGGCCCGGGCTTCCCGTCAAGGCCCTGTCTCGTCTCCTGCTCCCACAGCCAGTGGCCCCCACCCCTAGAGCTCTGGATGGGCATTTGGGCCCGCTGGAAAGGGGCTGCCCTCCCTCCTTCCCTTCCCCTGGTCCCCGCGTTCTGCCCCAGCTCTCCGAGGGCCCGGAGACGCAAGCAGAGGAAGTGGACTCACACCCAGCCGGGTCACAGCAGGCCGGCCCGGGCACCCTCCACAGACCCTCGCTGTCCCCTCGAACAGCAGGTCTTGAGCCCGAGGGCCGCCTGGTGAGTCCAGGCCTGAGGTGAGGTGAGCTCTGCTCCTGGCATCCGTGAAGGCCAGCCCTGCCTCTGTCTGCTCAGGCCAGGCCCGCGTGTCACGGGAGGCCTGCAACTGGGGCGGGGGCCCAGAAGAAGGCCGGAGCACAGATGGGATGGGCGGACACTGTCCCACCTCCCCAGGCTCTGCTCAGTCTCAGGAGCTAAGCCGGGCAGTGCTTGCTGGGTCGGGCTGCGGACAGCTCCTGGGTCGCGTGGACACACTGTGCTTTCCTGCAGGGAGGTCTCAACTGGATTCTCAGGGCTCTCAGGCTTGCGACTGCGGCCTCAGGAAAGAGGTGGGGAAGAAGGTGGACAGTCCTGGGGCGCTGGCTGACTCGGGAACTTCAAAGGCAAAATTACCTCCAGCGAGTCCGAGTCACAGCAGCTGGTAAGGGGAGCATGTGAGATGCGCGTGCAGGCAGAGGCGGGCAGAGCCCATGAACCGGCCAGCAAGCGGGGCCTTCAGGTCAGCAGGGTCCCTACTATGCACCCCTGTGCCCAGCTGGTCCAGCGTGGCAACAAATTATACATTTTGAGAGCAGCTGGACAGGGAGGTCACCACAGCCCTAACCGACCCCATTCCTTTAGATGAGAGTTGGGGAGATGAGCAAGCCTTGCTGCCACCCGGGTTCCTTGTGGCTGGTTTCCGAAGGGACAACCGTCAGCGTGGCTGCAGGAGGGGTCCTTCTCAGAGCCCCTGTTTGCCTGTGTCCCTCTCACCTCCAGATAGGAAGCTCTTCCAGGGAAGCCTGCCTTTGCATTTGCCAGACACCACCTCACAGTGTGAACCACTTCCCCTCTTCTGGACACGCCTCCCACCGAGGAGTGGGTCACCCTGTACCTCGGGAAACTGTGATTGCCTTGAGCAGAAGTCACCAGAGAAGTGACACTGCATGACTCGCAGAAGTGGGTCTCAGAATGGGGCTTCTCCTGGGAGCCCAGTGTCCGTGCTGAGTGAGCTCTCCACGAGGCCTAGCGGACCTCCAGCACCAGCCACCAGACCTGTGCCGGGGGCCCTCCCAGCACCGACCGACCGAGTGGGCAGCACCCGGCTGGACCCTGAACCGGGTGAGGCAGAATGGACATGGCCTCCGAGCCGCTGACGGCCGCACATCCCGAGCTCTGGAGGACAGGGCAAGAAGACCCTCACCTCTCAGGCCTCTCTGTGGTCGAGGATGGAAGTCCACTCCTCTTCCCACGCTTCCACCTCAAGTCCGAGCCTTCCTAACCGGCGAGAGACTCGGCCTCTCCCAGTAGACCCAAAGGCCCAGCCGCTGTCCGCCCGGCTCCCAGGACGTTATTCTCCCTGGCGTTGGTGCGAGGCGGACACCTTCACCGCGCTGCTCAGGTGCAGGGCCCGACTCTGCCACCTGCTGTGCCGCATGCCTGTGCCTCAGGCCCCCCAGCTGTGGAGCAGATGACTCTCACCTGCCCCGCCAGGCTGGGGTGAGGACTGGGGGTCTTCACAGCCAGCAGACTGTGACACCCGGCTGAGGCAGCCTGGGAAGATGACGCACACCAACTGCCCCCCTCCCCAAGGTGGCCAGGCTTCATCCAGGCACTGCTTTCAGCACCCTGCACACCCTTACTTGAAAATCACAACGGCATGAATGAGACATGACTGTCACCTGCAGAGACACAGAGTCACGTTCCCAAGGCCACAGAGCGAGTAGCTGAGCTGGACTCGAACCCAGGAAGTCTGCCCTGGAGCCCATGGAGCCACACTGCCCCTGGATGGACATTTCACTCTGCTTCCGGTTGCCCAGGCCAGGCCCACCCCTTCCTGGAGTAGAACTGGAGAGAGCTGGGCTTAAGCCTCAGTGAGCCCAGCTCTGAGCCCTGGAGCTGCAGCGTGCTGAGGGGAGACCGAGGAGGAGGAGGACGACAGCCACCCAGCAGCTTGGGCTGGGTGGGAGGAGACATCGGGAGGAAGGAGACTCAGGACGCGGACATTTGCACCAACTGGAGCCCTGGGGACCGAGGCGTCCAGGGCGTCTGATGTCGCACCTGCCTTTCCCAGCCACGGACTCTCAGCGGGTCACCTGCCCTCACCCTAAGATGAGCCCCCACACTGAGGCACCAGAAGATCGGAAGTGGAAGCTGCAGCGAGGTTCTCTGATTGGCTGAGATCGTATTCTTTCCCACATCCTTAAATGAGTTTTAGGTGTTCTAGAGAGACATGTACTTTCAAAGAATAAAGTGCTTCCTTATCCTTTTTTAAATTTAAATTTTATTTATTTATTTATTTGTTTGTTTATTTTATTTTGTGAGGCAGGGTCTCCCCATGCAGTTCATCCTGTCCTTGAACTCACTATGCAGGCAGGCTGGCCTCAAACTCAGGTCGATCCTCCTGCCTCAGCCTCCACATGCTGCGATCACAGGCGTGTGCCACCTCGCCCGGCTCCTTATCCTTTTAAACAGTCTTGGACGTCACTTATCTCTGCTTAGTGACCAGGATTCATCGTGGACAACCAATTCCCTCCCAAGCTGCGGAATGAAGCGGGGCTCAGAGGGCACTGCCCTGCCTGGGAGTCTCCCAGCCTCGGGCCACACTGCCCTGGCTGCCAGGCGGTGATAACACGCATCCCCATCAGCTCTATCGCAGTGTGGCCTAGCCTGGCATGGTGCTACGGCATCCGCTTACGATCCCAGCACTCTGGGAGGCAGAGGCAGGCGGATCCTGAGTTTGAGGCCAGCCTGGGCAACTTAGTGAGACCTAGTCTCACAATAAAAAGTTTTTAAAAAGGCCTGGGGATGTAGCTCAGTGCAGAGGCCCTGGGTTCAGTCTCCAGGATAGTAACACCGGGGTTCACGAACAATTTGGTTCTCAAACAAAAGTGTTCAATAAAATTTTGCTTCCATTCACAAACTGCACATCGGGTGACAAACACAAATGCAGCATCTTCCTCAAAATCATGATGCAAATGAAGTTCGTGAACGAGGTCCCCTTGTGCTGGGGAAAGGAGAGAGAGAATGGAGGCCTGGCCTAAGGCAGTTTGACCCCTGATTTGTTGCTTCTAATCTACTGCCAAGTCACAAACCAGATGGCAGCATTTGTTAAAACCTTTGTAAAAGCAGGGATTCGGGGGCTCAGAGGGCAGAGGGGCTGCGCTCAGAGTGACTGGTGTGGAGTGTGTGACACAGTCTGGGCGGAGAACCTCTCGGGCCTGTCTGTCTCATCTGTCTTCTTTCCTGGTTTATTTTTCAATTACAGAGACCTCTTCCTTCCAGGATCGGTACTCACCCCCTCCCAGTAACTCCAGGACCGGGTTTCAAGCAGCATTAGCTGAGCACACAAGGTCCCGCCTGCCTTGTGCACACACGCACTTGACAACAGGAGTTTCCTTCGCAAAGTTTCTGGTGGGGAACGCGCGGCTGGGAGGGAGTCTATGTGCGCCCCAGAAGAGCTTTGGGGGGTGGGGTGCCCTGTTCTGCCTGCCACGGATCCTGGGGTCCCACATGAGCACCCACCCTGGCCTCGCCCAGCCCGGCCCGTGCTCCAGTTTAAAACGTGGCCCCTTGCGGTGTGGGAGCCCTGGCGTTTGGGCATCCCGAGCCCTGCGCTGCGGGAGCCCTGCTCTGGGACGGGCCTGCAGGAGGCCAACGCCTGAGAGGCTGCAGACTCCGCTTCGCTGCTCTGAAATCCACCTCCAAGTGTAGGCAGACAACTGTGTTTGCAGACAGTGTTCCGTTGTATTTACAAGTCACTTTCCCAACAGCTACACAAGTGGAACTGTGGAACACTGGAGCTGGTAGGGGCCCAAGACTTCTAGTCCAAGGCTCTCGTTTTAAATATGAAGTTAATCTTGGCATGGTGGCGCATGCCTGTAGTCCCAGCATTCAGGAGGCTGAGGCAGGAGGATCGCCACGAGTTTGAGGCCAGCCTGGGCTACACAGTGAGTTCAAGGCCAGCCTGAACTACACAGGGAGACCCTGCCTCACAAAACAAAATAAAAGAAAAACTGAAGGTATAGCCCAGGTAATGCAATTTAGCCTGACTCAGCATACATTAAGGCCCGAGGAGAGCAGTGGGGAACCAAGCTTTCAGTGATAAAGAGCCTCTTCAGCCCACATGCCGCAGGTTCACCACCACTGCCCTCGGGTAGGGCCGTGAAATCAAGCAGAGTGGGTGCAGGGATGGTGGATGTGCTGCTCTAGACAGTGGGTCCCAGGGATGCTCCCTGAGAGGTGACTTGGGGACGAAGCCGAGTGAAGTGACAAATCAAGTCGTGCACCCCTCAGGGGAAAGCGTCCAGGCAGAGGCAGCAACAGGTGCACGGTCCCGAAGTGAGAGGTGCCCGGCACATGGAGGAAACAAGAGGACCCCGGGAGCCAGGCACGGGAAGTCGGGCAGTGGTGGAAACACGACGCGCGGCAGAGGCCACACGGAAGATCCTGCAGGGCCTGAAGGGCCAGGCTGAAGACTGGAGTTTTGCTCTGTGTGAGACGGGAAGCCTGAGAGGGGTGGAGTGTTCCTGGATTGGACCCAGGGCCCTACCCCGAGCCACACCCCAGCTCTTTTTCATATCTTTTGAGACAAGGTTTCATTGCGTTTCCTAGGCTGGCCTTGAACCGGAGATCTTCCTGCTTCAGCCATCTAGGCAGCTGAGATTACAGATGCCTTCTCACACACTGTGCTCCATTAGAGGGTTTTGAGCAGACACAGCACAGAATCTGATCTGGAAATTAATTTTGGTCACTGTACACAGAGTAGACCCAGGTGGGAGGGCCAGGGGAGAAGCTGGGAGGAGTTATGGGCTCCTACACCATTCAGACAAGAGGGTGCCAGCCAGGCACCCCTGTGCCCCGTGCCGGGCCAGCCTCTCCTGAGCAGGCTTCCTGCACTGTCACAGGCCAGGGCATCGACAAGTGTCTTCTCATTTCCTCGCTGCTGAGACAAAATACCTGATGCCCAGAGTTGGAGGAGGGAAGGTTCGTTTGGCTCACGGTTTGTAGAGGTTTCGGTCCATGGTCATCTGGCTCCGAGGGAGGATGGCAGAGGGCAGCACAGAGGAGAAATGGTTCATCGTGGGCAGAAGGTGGAAGGCAGTGACGTATGGAAGCAGCAGTAGGTGGCAAGCAGCAAGCGCAAGCCACAGCAGCAGCCCTCTTTCTGTCCCTCGAATTCTGTCCAGGGCGGCCTTCCTGTTATCCACACCGGGAACTGTGCCAAACCAGCGGGCTGACTTAGTAAGCACACACCAGTGATCCCAGCATCGCACGCCTAGATCCAGCCACCTCAGAAAAGCCCCGGCTATGACCCATGAGGCATTGGGGGACATTAAGACACAAGCCATGACAGTGAGTGCACCCCAAAATCTCCTGTCCTCAGATGTAGCCTCTGGTGGCTCCTCCTCTGGTCTGAACCTCTGTTTTCTCTGACTTCCCGGGAGTAAGCCAAGGAAGGCCACTGCCATTAATGCGAAATCAGTGTTGGGACCCGGGAGGGCAGGGGGCAGGGGGCAGGGCTGCAACCCCAGCCGCGCTTGGACACTGCCGTTCAGTTGGGGAAGGTCTCTTTCTCTGGATAGTCAGCTCGTATAGGAGGGCTTGTCCAGCTCCAGCTCAGGTGACTGAGTGTCTCCCAGTGGGAGTGACAGGGGCCAGCAGGCTTCGAGCAGCTGGACAGGAAGACAGGAGAGAAGTGCTCGAAGGCCACTCAGTCGGGCAGGCGGCTAAGACACTTCACTCAAGCAGCTCACAGGTCAGGGCTGCCGGACAGAGGGGGAATCTGACAGGACACAAACCTTGCCTCAGTGCAGTCTAGGGTTTGGGGATGAGCAAAGAGAACCCAAATGCCAAAGACAGCCATTGAAACACGTTCATTTGTAGGTTCTAGATCTGTTCTCAGACCTGTGGCCCACAGGACCTCTTTCTTCCTTCCTTCCTTTCTCTC
>NW_004624738.1:2825029-2836564 GCF_000247695.1 Heterocephalus glaber | reverse complement strand
TCTTTCCTTCTTTCTTTCTTGTACTGGGGATCAAACTCGGGACCGTGAGCTTGCGAGGCAGGCGGCAGAACCACTGAGCTAAATCCCAGGCCCCTTTTTTCTTTTCTGAGACAAGGTCTTGCTATGCAGTTCAGGTTGGCCTGGAACTCTCGGCCATTCTCCTGCCTCAGCCTCCTGAGTGCCTGGATCACAGGCGGGTGCCACTAGGCCCGGGCCCAGCAAGGACCATGTTCCTAACTCAGCAGGTCTCAGAGTGGCCAGGACCCCTCGGGTTGCGAGAGCCTCCGGGGCTCCTGCAGGCAGCCTGGTGTCCGAGGTGGACAGGCCGAATCTCCCCTCAGCGGGCCTCTCACAAGGGCACCGCGGGCTCCCCGCAGCTGAGGCCGCCTCAGCGCAGCACTGCGAACCCAGAGAGATCTGCAGAGGTGTAAAATAATGCCACCTTTGCGGTGCGGGGCTCGGCTGCAGGAGCGTGAGCTTTCAGGAGATGTCACGCTGCTCCAAGACGCCACTGTGCCTCGAATCCGCGCTAGGCTGATCTCTTCGGGCCCTCTCCAGTGTAGTACAAACCAACAGGTGGAAGCCACCCAGCGCGGTCCCCAGGGGGTGAGCAGCGAGGGTGAGAAGGAAGGAGGAAGCGGGGCGGGAGGGAGGAAGCGGGGCCGGAGTAGGAGGAAGCGGGCCCTGGCTCCTGGGCCGCGGCCGTTCCCCGCAGCACCACTCGGGGGCGCGCGCCGCCTCAGGACGCGGTCTCCCTGCCGCCCGCCTTGAGGGCTGCGCTGGGCGCCGTCCTGGGCCTGCGGTGGAGCCGGCCGGTCCGGGCAGAGCAAGGCGCTCTGCTCTGCTGGGCTCCCCGCGTTTGGGGCCACACTCGAGGGCGGTGGGGGACAGAGCCGGGCCTGAGGCCGTGGGAGCCGCGCGCGGAGAGCGGATGGGGAGCTCGGACCAGGAGGAGGCCTGCGCGGATCGGAGGGCACCGGAGGGCAGGGGCAGACTCGGCCCGCGGCCGCGCAAGGCCCAGGAGTCGGGGTCAGGCTGCGCCCCTCGGGACCGCTCAGCGCGGCCCACTTTGAACACAGCCACCCGAGCCGAGTCCGGCGACGTGGGAGCAGCGGGACCCTCGGAATTATAGCCTAGCCCCTCTTTTTTGTTTAAAATGTGCAGGTTGTTTAGTTTATGAAAAGTGGGAAGCATGGACTGTATACCCAGCCGGCACCTGAGTATAGGTGGCAATAAAATGATAATTCTACTCTTTTTAAGACTGCCTGGTGTCGGAATAGCTTTCAAAATAAATGAGAAGGGCTCATTTAGAGCTCTACTTATTTTCATTCATTCTTTTCTCTAACCTTGTAGCCACTGCTTGTTAGTCTTTACAAATATATTTTATTAGCGCGTTTGCAGTACATAATGTCTACCCTCGCTGAGGGCTGGGGGCACGTCCGCAGCACACCCTCACTCCTTCCCTCCCGCCGACTCTTGGCTCCTTTCCCATTTGCAAAAGATCTGTCTCCCTGTTTCCTTTAATTTGCTCTTTATTTATACTTTGGGTTTTCCTATAAGAGAAACCATGTGATATTTAAGCTTGTGTGTCTGATTTACTTCACTTACCATTATAGTCTCCAGGTGCATCCATTTTCCTACGAATGACTCAAATGTATGGCAGAGTAGTATTCCACTGTGCATAAACACCACATTTTCTTTCTTTCTTTTTCTTTTTCTTTTTTTTTTTTTTCAGTACCAGGAATCGAACTCTGGTCCTTGCACTTGCGAGGCAGGCGGTGCAACCACTGAGCTACATCCCCCACCCTATCACATTTTCTTTATCCACTCATGTGTCAATGGACATATTGTACCTTGTTTCAGGAACTTAATTCTTTCGATGATTCTAGTTGCAATCAAATTGGACAAGAACCATATTAAATTCAGTGGTTAGGTTTAATGTTGACCTTATAGGGAAATTTGATTTGGTTCTCCAATTTGGTTTGTGCCCAGAATCATGGAAAGAATTAAGTTTGTGAACCGAGGTACCACTGCATAGGCCACTTCCAAGATTTAGCTATTATGAGTTGTGCTGCTAGAAACATGGGTTTGCATGTATCATTGTAATATAATGTCTCTAATTCTTTTGGGAAGAGACCTAGAAGGGGAAGAATTGGGTCAAATGTAGTCTGTAGGTTTAGTTTTCTGAGGTCTCTCCATACTGACTTCCACAGTGGTTGTGCCAGTCTGCACTCCCGCCAAGACTGGAGAAGGCCTCCTTTTTCACCTCTCGTGGCTTACCAGCCTTATTATTATTTTTTCACGATAGCCATTCTTTTTAGAATAAGACGCTAATCTCTTTTTTTCCTAGTTCACAGGAACACAAACCAACAGTTTGCTGGACTTTAATGTGTAATAATCAAGATAGAAGATGTTGCATCTAAAATTACTATAAATAAAAGGGAAATCACATCAGTCATCAAGGGCTCCAGAATGAACAGATGATAACTTCCCTGTTTACCACCTTTACTTTCTGGGTGTAATTTGATCAAATCATCAACTCAGAGAATGGTAATTGCAGCTTCTGTTGCAAATATCAAGCTCTTTATTGTGGCTATGATTGGTTTAAACAGCCCTGGTTCTTTGTTGTCTCTTAGTTTACCAGTGATCAAATCACGATCAATCCATTTCAGGTTTTTGCGGTCTAGGTTAAGTGAGCCTCGTTATGAAAAGGCCTGAACTTTGCAAGCAGGTCTGCGAGGTCCTGGGCAGCTCTCGCTGCCAGAGTGTGTGTGTGTGGGTGGGGGGGGCAAGAGGAGGTCCGAGGGATGTGGAGAGCAGGCTGTCCCAAGGTCAAAGCCTGGTTGCAGTTTTCAAGGCACATGGACAGGGCTGGTTCTACAGCGCCCCCATCTGGAACCACAGATTTGACTCCAAAACTCTCCACCACGCACACCAGGAGCATCAGGTAAAGGGGGCTCCACCTCGCCACGCATGAAATCACTGGCCCCACGATGCAGATGTGTGAGCCTCGGTATCTTTGATTAAGATCAGTTCATCATCAAAAACCCTGTCCTGTACCAGCTCTTCTGCTTGTCCCACCAGGGCAGCTTCCAGTCTCCTCACCTCCCAGCCTGCCCGAGGCCGGCAGAATAGTTGCTCCAGAAGTTTACCCATGAGGCCCAAGTCCCGTCTGAAGACTCTCCTAGCTTCCATAGCAGCCACCTCGCCAAACTTCTCAGGCTCACATCATCAATCCTGCCAGTGCTTAGAATAACACTGGTCCCAATTGCTGGGATCTTCTGAAGTCTCTCCTCAGTGACATCTGGCTCTCTCTGTCTAATCTGGTCCAGTTTTTCAGGGTCTGTAATAACCACCTGTACAGCACACTTCACTTTTGCTTTCTGCAGGCCGAAGTCAAGGCAAGCAAGTTTTGCATTAACTGTTCTCTGGGACGGACGTCCCCGAGGTCCTGCCACACAGGTGAGCGCCCAGCCACCCATCAGCATGGTTTCTGTCTGACCTCTCCACTGGGCTTTCAGGATATTAACAGGATTGACTGGGTGGGAAGTCTGGCCCCTGAGTCAGTGTGTGTAACAGCAAGGAAGCAGTAAGATACAATCTCAGGGATGTCTTACTGTGCATTTCTCTGATGGCCAGAGTCGGTGAGCATTTTCATATGCAGTATTTGTCTGCCACTTGCACTACTACTGCTGAGCTGTCTGCTCAGATGAGTTGTGCAATTTTTGATTGGGCCCTTTATTTTGTGGGTCTGATGCTTTCGAGTTCTTTGTAAGTTCTAGATATTAGTTCTGTCAGAGGTGCGACTGGCATACCTCCCTATTGTGTAGGTGGCCTTGTCTCCTGTCGGCTGCGTCCTTGGCTGTGGTGAAGCTTTTTACTGTGATAGGCCTCATTTGTTGGTTCTTGATGCTGCGTCTTGTACAAGTGGGGTTCTGTTCAGAAAGTCTTTTTCATGTGCCTGCTCTTCACCTGGTATATCTTCCACTGGGGGGTAGCTCAGTGGCACGGAGCCTGCCTCGCAAGCACAAGGTCCTGACTTCAATCCGTGCTACCGGGAAACAGAAAGGAAAAAACAAAGAAACAAAAAAAACCCTGAGTTGCCTAGAGTATCTTCCAGCAGATTGTTAATGTTTTAACTTCTATATCTTTGATCCATTTGGATTTGATTTTGGTGCGCGGTGAGATATGGGTCTAGATTCCATCTTCTGCTTGTCTGTGACCAGTTTTTCCAGAACATTTGTTAAAAGGCTGTCTCTCCTTCACCATATATTTTTGGCCTCTCTGTTAAAGATCAGATGGTGTAATGTACCTCAACCCCCTCATTTTAAAGATGGGAAAGTTGTATCCCACATGCCATTGCTTGAATATTCTCTCCAATATTCATGTCCAACTGTTGGCCTATGTATTTATTAGTACATGTTAAGTTTACAAAACCTTGGGTTTTATGATTGTATTTTCACACATGCATGTGATGTATTTAGGTCACACCCACCCCATTGTCACCTCCTCTTTCTCCTTGTCTCGAAGCCTCCCTCCTGCTCTCATGAGCTTTTTCTGTTTGCCACATATTAGGGAAACATGTAATGCTTGTCTTCCAGAGTCTAGCTTATTTTGCTGAACATGAAGAAGTCCAAATGACACGATTTTTTTCCTTATGGCCAAACACTATTCCATTGTGATTTCTGCCACATTTTCACCCAGTGATGGAGCCTAGGCTGATTCTCAAGGTGAAATTTAATCACCATTCTAATAGCATCGAGAAGTGGGATTTTGAAGAGGTGATTACATCATTAGGGCTCAGTCCTCATAAGTGGGCTAATGTCATTGTCATGGCAGTGGGTTGGTTATGTAGCAGTGGATTTCTGATCAAAAAGAGGATAATCCCCATACTCAGGAGGCTAAGGCAGGAGGACTGCCATGAGTTTGAGGTGCTCCTGGACTACATAGTGAGTTTAAGGCCAGCCTGAATGACACAGGGAGCCAATTTTTTCTGCCTGCCCTTCTGCCAGATGCCAGCCCCATGCTCTTGAACTTCTCAGCCTCCAGAACTGTGAGAAAGAATTTTATTTCTTATGAATTACTTAGTATTAGGCATTTGTTATAGCAGCAGGAAATGGACTAGATACCAGATAATCCAACTCAATATGTATTGAGCACCTACCACATGGCAAGTAAAATCAAGCAGAGAAGGATGCCAGGGACAGGTGGATGGGGTGACCCTAAGCTGTTAGGGTACATCTCTCTGATAACAGGCAGACCTCAGCATCTGGAAGCAGATGGCAGAATCACCTCTCCACAGCAAGCTTGTGCTGACTCCCACTCCAGGCAGACCTACCTGGATGCCTTTGCTCATTTTCTTTTTTCCTCATTTCCCTTGTTATATTCTAGAACCACGGATGTGATTATATTCTAAGAGAAATGCTATTTCAGAGGGAGGAAAAAATAACTACTGTCAGAAGAAATCATTAATGAAATATTTTAAGAAAATTTCCTAGATGCAGGATAAAGTTTCCACTTTGAAAGTGCCTGTGACAGCACAATGGATAAGGAAACCCCCAGCAAGGTCATCATCGTGAAATCTCACAATACTGGGAACAAAAGGATTTTAAAGCTTCCAGCAGGAGGGAATATTGTCACATACAGTCCTGTCACATACAAAGGAACCAGAAATCAAATGGGCTTTATAGTTCCCAGTAGCGATGTTTTTTAAGGCAATAGAACAGTATTTTCAAAATTCTAAAGGAAAATGGTTTCTGACCTAGAATTCCATACCCAGCCAAGCTATTAGTCAACTATAAAGATAAAATCTCTTTCCAGATATTCAGATGTCAGAAAAATGACCTCTAATGCCAAAGAGCCAGTGGCCCAGGAGCGAGAGGAGGGTGAGCCTCACATGGCTCAGGGACGGGACAAGTGGGTTCTGGGAAGAGGAAATCCGTGGGAGATCACAGGCTTCAAACATGTTTTTAAAAGAGTTATGGGCTGGGGATTTAGCTCAGTGGTACCATGCCTGCCTCGCAAGTGCAAGGTCCTGAGTTCAATCCCTGGTACAAAAACAATGAAATAAAATAAAAGAAAATAAAAAGAGTTATATGCTGGGTCAAGGATTTAGCTCAGTGCTTCCAGCGTCTGCCGTGCAAGTTCAAGGTCCCAAGTTTGATCCCTGGTACCAAAAAATACCAAAAAAACAAAAACAAAAACCCAAAAGAGTTACATGCTTGATGGAACTTTGGACTTTAGTGATAAGTATTTAGAAACCTAAACAAAATAGGCAGAAAACAAGAAAACCCAACAACAACAAAGTGATAGTCAACTTCAGGAAACACATAAAAATAAACCAGAAAAATTTACTCTAGCATATTATCTAATTCAGCTGCAAAAGTCATTGACAGTACCAATAAAGACAAAATGTTGATCTAATTAAAATCATAATGTCGCTGTGTTTGAAGGGAAAATACACATGTTCATGCAGAGAGGAAGGGAGTGGGATTCCCACCTTCTAGTGTCAGTTGAAGACATTACATTAACCCTGGGAAACTCGGCCTCACTCAAGCATGCTCCGTAATCCCAAGACACTGGCGCGCACAGCTCCTGTCAGGGCCCGGGCCGTGCGCTGTGGGCTCCGAGGTGCCCCATCCCCGAGATGCCCCATCCCCGGGCCCCTGCGGGGCCCGCCCAGCTCCACCCCCAGCCTAGAGCCCGAAAGCGTCGGCACAGGAGCCGGCCTACCCTCTGCCGGCCGGTGGAGGGCTAGTGGCTGCCAGATTGCCTGGTCTGCCGCTGTCCTCCCCAGGGCCTTGTGGAACCCGGGCTCTCTCTGGGCAGAGATGGGGCCAGCGTCCCTCGGGGCGCCCTGGAGAGGAGCCTGGAAGGGAAACGCTTGTCCCCAACCTGGGGGTGGGTGTAACAAAGGGCCCCCCACGGGGCTTCTTCCTGCCGAGGTCCCGCAGTGTAAGCACGGCCGGCCCGGCCAGAGCTGGGTGCCAGGGCCCCGCTGGGCGGGCCGCCGGGAGCGGCCGCGGGACAGGGCTCGCTGTCATCTCTAGGCGGGAAGCATCCTGGGCCCTGCAGCGCCGGATCCTGCGAGAGGGGAGGGGACAGAAGGCTGCGATGGGAGCCCCGGCTGCACGGCGCGCCCCGCGTCAGCCTCTCCAGTGTGCTCTGCTGCGTTCAGCCAGAGTGGAAGCCGGAGCGAGGGGGACAGGTCTGCTCCCTGGGAGAAGGGAGGAAGGGGCCGGGTCAGCGGCAGGGGGCGGTGGGGACACCGGAGCCCGGGAGAGCCTTTAAGTCGGGGCCCAGCGTGTCCTCGGAAGAGGCCCTGGGGTGACAGGGGCGGAGGACGAGAATCCTCGCGCGCGCTCGGAGAGGAGGAGCTGCTGGAGGGTGCAGGGCCACGCCCCAGATCGCCTCCCTCGCGGGCGCGCGTGCTCAAAGAAACGGGGCACCCTGCCGCTGGGAACGGGCCTTTTAAGTGCTTTGGGTGGTGGGAATCTGTGAAACTTCATAACCTACAGTCTTAGTCTTGTCTGGGGGTGGGAGAGGCTGGCCCACCCGGTGAGGTAGCCGTCCGTTCATATGGAAATCCCAAGGCTGGTCCATTCCAGGGGAAAGAGGACCATTTGCAAGGGAAAGGGGAGGGAAAAACCCGTTTGTGGGTGAAGCGAGTTGCCCAGGTTTACTGTTCTGGGAGAAGAGAGAGTGAGAGAATAAACGAACGGGTCTGTTTTCTGAAGCTGTAGTTTTTTTCTTCAAAGTACAACTTTTAAAATCTCGAGTTCCTTGTCTCTTTTCCACCTGGCTTTTATTTCTTCTATCCTACCGAGACAGGAAGGTGTGCATGGCTAACACTGGCTGGGAAAGGAGGTGAGACAGGATCCTAACCCAGGCGCAGCACAGAACAAAGCCCTCCCCGGGGCTTCTCACAAGGGCTCAAGCAGGTTTTCCACAGGGTGGCTGAGGCCTGATGTCAGCCTGCGGCGAGTGTGATACAAAACTGTCTCAGACAGCTAAGTTAGGAAGAGATATTCTAGACAGTCAGACAGGGCTGGGCCCTCAAGGGAGTCAGTGCAGAGGAGGAAAACACATCACAACCGTGGCTGGAGGCGCATCTGTCCAAGGCCAGGCCTCCAGGATAAAGACGGAAGGACCAGGTGGAAGCCACACACCTCCCCAGGGGATAAGCACTGACTTGAAGACTAGACTATAATTGGTATCTCTTGGTCCAATAAACCCTAGATAGACATCAGTCACCCCAGTGGGTGACCAGGACCCCTGGATCCATCCCTTCGTACTGTTCTCTCCGTGTACCCTCGCTACGTGACCTGCTTCCCCATTGGATCAATACTGTCTAAGCAGCAATACTTGTAATCTTATTGGTTGATCATAGTTTTGACCCGTGCTGTACCGGCCTCATGATTTGCTCTATAAAACTTCCTCTGTGAAGTGGCAACCCACTTTCAGGCCCCTCCTGTCTCTCAGGAGCTCTCTCAAATTTTTCCTGCTCTTAATCTCTGTTGTTCCTTAGAATTCCTCCTTCAATTTTGGGAGCACAAACTCCGTGTATCTGACATCTCACAGGCTGCGAGCTACATTTACTTCTCCTATCTCCAAAGGACGGTCCACACCGAGTGTGTGCCCGGTGCTCCCTTTCACACGGCTCACGCTCACCCTGTACAGCGTCCTTCTCCCGCGTTTGCTTCCCCCAAACCTGCTCTGCACAGCCTGTTTCCATTCCTACTTCCGATAAAGCTTTGCTACCACTTGTGCTTGTCTGGACCACTTCTTTGCTCAGGACAGAAAGAACCTAGAAGCCACACCCAGAAGGAGATTCCAACTCCCCCAAACCCGGAGACACTGCCTCGTGTCCGCACTCCATGCAGAGCGTGACCTCAGGCTGAGCCCTAAGAACTTTAACCCTTGCCCAGAGCTTAGTGGTTGCTTCAGCTGTCTTTCGGCAGATGTCTCCCTCTTTCCTTTCCTTCCTCTCCTCTTTCCTCCCTCCCTCCTTCCCTTTCTTCCTCTTTTCTTCCTTCATTCTTTTTTCCCTTCCTCCCCTTCCCTCTTTTTTTCATCACCAAAAATGGGCCCCTGAATCCCACAAATACAGTGTATCCATGTTCTTGGGGAAACTGTAGCTATGGGCCCATACAGGACATAGATAGATGCGCCCAGATTGTGTCACCAGAGCTGTTGAGGATTTGTGTGGGGTGGGCGGGGCAGGAGGGGATGGAAGAGGAAAAGACGGGACAGGGGACCAAGCTGGGGCTGCACTGGGGCTTGTCCCGGGCAGGCATCCTGCACCAGACGTTCTGTGGGGTTTTGTCTAGAACGTGTTCTTCTGGAATGTGGAAAGGCATCGGCACCACCATGCTAACGGAGAACTGCACAATACTGTTTCGAAGTAAAAGAACTGTTTCCAAAAAATCAAAATATCCACCAGCCAGCAGAGGGCTTTAGAGGTGAACCTTAGGCAGGCTCCTGGGGCTCTGCGCTATCCATCCCGCAGGTGCTGGCCCGGCCAGCCTGAGTGGACTCCACACTCCACAAAGGAGCCTCCCTGGCTCCACACACTCCTGCTGCTTGTGTTTCTTTGAACCCCTGACCAGGACTGCGGGGACGAATGTGACCACGCAGCGGGCTGTGAGGGTGGAATCACGCCGAACTGTCCAGGGCTGGGCGGCACTGCTGTGTCAAGTCCGGGCAGCGAATTCCATGGGCAAAGGACTCCACACACAGTCCATGGTCCTGGGGATGGTTACGTTTCGGAGAGGACGGCCGCAAGCCAGAATTTACTTCCTGGCCCTCAGCGGGAGCCTTGCCTTTGTACTTGGAAGTGTGCGCCGAGCCTCTCGGCAGCTTGGAACAAGTCAGCGCCGCCTGCACAGTTGTAGAGCTCCGCATTTCTTTGTTACTCTGGGGCGTGACTTACCCTTGGATTCCTTGGCTGGGTTGCATTTCAGGCCCTGTGGAGCAAAAATAGCACCCCTGGGACCACAAGAACCAAAGCAGGCAGGCAGGCAGCAGCTTTGCACTGGGAGACAGCTGGGGGAAAGAGGACAGGCAGGAGGGAGGACAGTACAGGGGTGTTGGCCTGGCCTGAAGTCTCTGCAGAAGAAACCTCAGCAGAGACACGTGCAGCAAGCACGAGGCCCTGAAGGTCAGTGCCCGGCAGCTGAGCGCACCTGGCCTTGCTGTGGTCACTTGACCAAGATGAGAACTCCTGAGGGTCAGAGGACACTGGGTACCTGAGACCTTCAAACTCTACAGCACCAGAACCACTGGAGAGCAGCTAACATCCTGGTCACTGGGCCCCGCCTCGCAGTTTCTAGGGGGTGGAGATGGAGCTGGAGAATCCGCCTTTCCAGCAAGTTCCAGAGGGACAGTTATGTATGGCTGAGCTGGCGTCACACCGTGAGGACCAGAGCCCGAGACTGTCAGGCCTGACTTAAGGGAGTCCTTCACAAACAAACGGGAAAAAGCAAACAGGCTGCTTCCCTCAAAATGGGCTCAAAATGAAGTATACAACCCCCGGTGCCAAGGAGCCCAGCGACTGTGTACACACCTGAGCAGACCGTCCTTGGGCACCCGAGGCATTAACATTTCGCCTGGACTCCTTAGCCCTTCAGTACCATAGAAGCTTAATTCCTTTCCCAGTTACTGCTGATATCTCCCTCTGGTATTAGCCCATCCACTCACAGATGAAACCTTTCCCAGCTAGCTGCTAGAATTTCCCTGATTTTAGTCCCTGTTCAATAGAATAAACTTCTCCTTTTCAGAACAAAAAGCCTGGTTTTGACCAGTGGATTCATGTGTGGCATCTATAACAAAGGCCTCTCATTTCCAGCCCCTCTGGCTGATTTTCAAGCCACCTGGAGAGCTCTGTGCTCAGCAAATTTCTGCTATGCTAACAAATATGTGACACAGATCAACTCAAAAAGCAAAAAGGTTTACCTGGGCTCGCAGTTCCAGCGCATGGTTGGCCGGTGCCATTGCTGTGGCCTGTGGCATGGTGTACGCCAAGGTGGGAGTGGGTGGTGGGCAGCTGCTTGCTGTGTGACAGCCAAGAAGCAAGACAGACAGGAAGGCTGGCTATGTGGCTCCTCTGCAGGCACCTGGCCTGGCCTAACTTCCGCCTGCTCAGCCCCACCCCCCAAGGACAGAGGGAAAATAATGTAACTCCCACCATAGTTAGATACGCCCAGCTCCTGCTCCCTGAAGTCCAAGAATGAATTCCAAACAACATCTGAGTTTAAGTGCAGCAAAATTTATTGGGGACTAGGAATAGGGACTGGGAAAACTGCTGAGAGATGGGGGTTTCCTAGTGTGTTGCCAATGAGCCCACTTTTCTGAGAAAGTCTTACAGAGCAAAGTCACAAGAGGTGGGGACAACTTGGGCCAAACTATCATCAACCAATACAGTTTCAAGCATAGCCACCTAGCCAATACTGATCCAGTAGTAGGAAGGGCGTGTGACAATATCAGTAGCCTTGGTTGATGATCTAGTCTTTTTTATTTTTATTTTTGGGTTTTTTT
>NW_004624738.1:2785505-2809980 GCF_000247695.1 Heterocephalus glaber | reverse complement strand
GTAAATAAGGACCAAAATGCATATAGATATTGGGAAGTAGTAAGAAAATGTCGAATGGGTAGGGGAACAAGGGAGGGGGAGGGGGAAAGGAAAAAATGGAAAAGAAAAAAGAGAATTAGAAAAACTAGAAACAAAGCTTTTGTAAAGAAGGAAGGGAAGAGGGGTTGAAGGGAGGGGGGGAGAATAGGGTATAAGAACCAAGACCCATCATGCACAGCTACAAAGTCCCTATGATGCAGGTTATCACTATGGCTGTCTAAAGTGCACCAATAGAATTAATGAAACCATTCCATGTGACACCAGTTTTCCTTGGTTACTCTTTTATTATCTATATTTTCCCATTCTTTTATTTTCATTTTTTTTTTTCCTTCAGTACTGGGGATCGAACTCAGAGTCTTGCACTTGCAAGGTGGGTTCCGTGTCACTGAGCCCCATCCCCAGCCCCTATTTTCAATGTTTATGCCCATGTATTCTAGGTGTATCCCAGCCAAATAGCGGATAGCTGACTCTTTTCCCCTCTCGATCCATGTCTTTCATTATAATTTTGTGTTAGCTGATTAGTACCTGTGGGTGGTACTGAGGTTTACACCCTTGGGGGAACTAGAGACGTGTACATACCACGTCCTAATTCCTTTTTCCACCCTCTCTCTTTTCCCTCCCTCCCCTTTCCACCCATCTCTTTATCTCCTTTGTTTTTACTTTTTGTACATATTTGCAGTAGCTGATTTTTTAAATCTGTGCTGATGATCTAAGTCTTTTAATAAGAAAACTGAGACAAATTAAATTTATTATAATTTTGAAACATTTGGACTTCTTTTTATTTCCTTTTAAAATTATAGATGCAACCCTCTTTCTTTGTACTATCAACCCTATTGTTCTTTTTTTGTTATCTGTGATGGGCTTTTTGTATATATTATAGAGATTAGAAAGAGAATCTTAAAAGGGGATTGAGATAGAGGAAGATTGGCTATAAGGTTCACCAAGAAGGAAACAATACTCAGTTTTACCAACTCCAGCGCTGAGCAGGCTGGATGATGGCTTTTCATCTGAGGCAACATCATATGTTAGTCTCAAACAAGCAACAAACAAACACCCTGCCTGCTCATTCATTGGTGTTCTTGAGTCATATAAAAAGAAAGAGAAAGGAGAGAAAATTAATGCCCTTTCCTGAAGTCACCCAGGTAACAAGCGTGCAGTGATTACCAGCCCTGTGTGTGGCTCCAAGCCAGAGCCAACCGGGGTTCTGTCCCTGGAACAATCCCAGGAGGAGGCAGACAGGTGGTCCACAGCAGGCTGCTTTCTGCGCAGTGAGTACCTCGAGTAACTATGGGCATGACAGTAGACACAGCGAGGCTGGAACCCGGTGCAGAAGCTGCTTTCGGGAGCACGGGGAGAGAGCGGCTCTGAGCTGAGATCTGCAGAGGGAAGACAGGAGAGAGAGCGGCCCAGCAGAAGGAACCACAGGGGCCCATCAGGGAGCTGGGGAAACAGGCAGGGTGCTGGACAGGCAGGAGCAAGGGCAGAGGGCCACAGGGGCAGAAAGAGGAGAGGAGGAAAGTGGGATCCAGATGGTGAAGGGGCTTGGCTGGTAGGAGCTGGATTTGCATAAGGGGCATATCATGATCTGATTTTATTTTAAATGTTGCCATTCTGTAAGGTGGACAATTCATCCCAGATTGCTTAGAATTTTCTCAATTTTAGCACAAAACCTGTTACACTTTAGGACACACTCCCTCCAGCCAAACTGGGACAACTAGTCGACCTAAGTGTACAACAGGTATGAATCTTAGTCTACATTTAGGTCCTCAGGAAAAGTCATTTTATTCCCAGTAGCTCGGCCTCACTCTGTCTTAAGCCCCTTCCCTCCCTTAAGGTCATTATTGAGACCCCTTCCCCTTTCAGGGTCACATGAAAATACCTATTTTACACTTAGGGCAAGGGCCTCTAGTTGGCATGGTTATACTAGGTGCCCTGATGATCAGGACCAGCATGGTCAGCTCAGTGTCTCTGCCTCTGCTGCAGGTGATTTTCCCGTCCTTGGATCCCCAGGCTGCCAACCCCTCTGATACGGGCACCTCTAAGGCCCGTTACCTGGAGGCTGGGGGGTTCTCAGTGTTCTCAGAAGGCACAGAACCCTGCCCCTCCCCAGACTGAGGGACTCTCAAGCTTTGGCCCTGCTACTGTGTCCAAGCACCGCGCCCCCCGCTTCCGGGGCACTCAGCAAGAAGTCATTTCTGAGTCAGGCTCCTGCAAATGCAGACACCAGAACGCCTGCTTTCTATCAGCCCTGAACATGGGATTATAGTCTGTCTATCTGCTTGGAAAATGATAAGAAGGGAAAAATAGGGAGGGACCTTTTCTGCCACATGGAAAAACACAGACAGGCCAAGAAGCAGTTGCCCACTCCAGGTGGTAGAAGGTTGTGGCATTTTTCTGCTACAAGCAAAAGCAGAGACCGGTCAGGAAGCAGCTGTGTACGTGAGGTAGCAGAAAAGAGTGGCTCACATCAGAGACGAGAGTGGAGACGCAGAGAAGACACTTGCACGTGAACACAGGCTGGTGGAGGCAGGAGACCGTCAAGGGTTCTTCTGGCTTGAGTGTGTCCCGTAAAGAATGTCCCTCTGCGTTGGACCGGGGCATGCGCCCACACCCGACAGGAGAGGGGACACTCCGACAAGATGTGGGATTGGGAACTGCACCTGGAGCCCGTCTTGTGTTGTGTTTCCCATGGAATCCAGGGCTGTAGCAGGGGATTTCCCATGAGGAAGTTCCCCAAACCATTCTGAGATTGGGCCAGAGGGGATCACAGAGAAAGAGGCACTCAAGATCGGGCCAAAGTGTTCTGTCAGGGGAACTGGCTCGCAGCGTGCTGCAGCTTGTCTGAGTGAGGGTCGGGAGGGGGCTGAGGGCGGCTAAGGATTGCGGCTCAGAGCCGGCCGGTTCATCTAGAGTTCCGGTAACAACCTAAACATGGTTATCAGTGCCTGGGATGTCCAAGGCTCCAGCCTGCTGGGAAAGTTTCGCAGCTGGCTGGGTCACAAGGCGGTCAAGCCACTCTGATCTCTGTTTTGACACAGAAACAGGGCAACTGGGGGCCCCCACATTCTGTCACTGGACGGGGCAGGTACACAGCCACCCTGGGAACTGGGTGGGGCACAGCTCGGGAAGCCAGGACGTGGAGTCTCACAACATGACACACACAAGTGCACACATCAGTTGTACTTTTCTCACAGCTACACAAACGTATGTCTGAGCCTCTGAAAGGAGTTCCGGAAATAAGAGTTTAGTTTTAGTTTACATTTTTAATAAAAAGCTGTTACATCCTTAAAGACAGCGAGGCCAGTGAGACAAACTCATTTGTTAACTTTTCCCTTTCATATTATTGGGAGTCAGCAGCCTGATTCTTACTGAGTCCTGGACCATGAAATTCGAGTTTCAGGAAAAAAATCTATGACAGAATTCCCCCATCCCTCGGGAAAAGAAACTCCAAGAAGATAAACAGAAACCCACAGGCCTCCTTCAAAATGAGCCCTGGGTCGAATGATTAAGATGCAGCTGGGCTTGGATTCTCTGCTCTCTGCTTTGGAAACAGCCATCAAAGCGAGGGCAGGCGGCCGGCCAGCCGGCCAGCCGGGTAGGATTGAGGGCTCTGGGGTGTGGGGGAAGCTGGGGAAAGGGAAGAGGGCAGGCAGGCCAGGGGAGCCTGGGAAAGGACAGAGGCCTGCAGGAGTTGGGAATTACACAGAGGGTGCCATTAACTGCTACCAGATGTGGAGCCTGGACTTGCAACACATGCTGTTTTTCGTCTGTTTGTTTGTTTTAAGCAAAGCCTTGTTATTGTGGAGTCAGAATCTAAATGAGCTGAGAAAGCAGAGGTTCCCGCTCCCATTGCAGGGGTCTCCTCTACAGGCCCCCTGAGAGGAGGAGGTCTCTACACAGATCTGTGCTCCCAGAAAGTCAGGGCAGGGTGTAGTCTGCAGCCAGAAAAAGGTTTCCTGGTTGAAGCTCAAGGCCTGGGGATCTACGTCATCTTCCCTACTCAGACCCAGCAGGGACCGCAAAGCAGAAGTGCTGGTGAGGGCTCCTCGGCTCGTCCATGCCCTCTGAGGCCCTCCCTACTCCCCAGAGCTCCGGGCCTGTCTTCCCGGATTCTGAGTGTAAGTCATCCACCCACAGCGCAGGGGTAGGCTGCATCTTGGATCCTGCCCACTGCTCCAAGTGTGCTGCTGGCTGCCACCCTGCGCATCCCCATAAGCCTTTGCCCCAGGGTGGCTGCTGATAGGCTGCAGCCCTGGAGGGAGTAGGCAGGGCTCTGGTCTGATAGGTCTGGCATGGCAAGCCGAGGCTGCTCTGCACAGCCATGCAGTTTCAAAACTATGAAAGGGGCAGAGAGAAATGAAAAAAGTCTCCTTTCTTCCCTGTTCCCAGCCTTGCACTTCCCCACTTGAGAGCAAACTCTTTTTTGCCCATAGCGATATTTTACTTCAAAATTTTTATAATGGCAGCATATTCTACATGCTGTTCTATATCTGGCTTTTTCACTTAATAGTATATCTTGGAAGTATATTCGTCTCAGGACACGCTAGTCCAGAGCTGCCTTTCCTTCTGAATGGATGCACAGAATCCATTGACGCCTATGATGGCTCATTTTTCACCAATTTGGCAAGGACACAAGATGCCCAGATTCTGTATTTGGTCGAACATTATTCTGGATATTTATATGAGGTGTTTCAGGAGGAGATTTACACTTAAATCAGTAAACTTTGAATAAGCAGATTGCCTTCCATAATGTGGATGGGCCAAACTCAATGATTTGAAGGCCAGAACAGAACAACAAGTTAAGCTTCCTCAAGCAGAGAGAATTCATCCAGGAGCCAGCCTTTGGATTTGAACACAATGTGGGTGAATCCACAGTCTACAGCCTCAATACTCTTGGATTGAGCTGCAACTCCTTGCATAGTGTCCAGCCTGCGGGCCTCCCCATCAGATTTTGGGCTTGCCAAATTACACAAATTACACAAGACAATTCATATATATATATATATATATATATGCACATAAGATATGAATAATGTGTTTTAACAGAACTCCATTAATCAGTGGGGGGGGTGGTGCATGCCTGTAATCCTAGCACTCAGGAGGCTGGGGCAAGAGGATTGCCATGAGTTCAAGGCCAGCCTGAACTACATAGCAAGACCTTGTCTCAAAAAAAAATTAAAAAAAAAAGGAACTCCATTAATTGACATTTGGGCTTTGCATTTTTCTGCTATCACAAATCATGCTGCAACAAATAACCTTGCATATACGTCACCACACACATTCCATGCAGGTTCTCTGACCACTGTGGCTTTTTGCTTCATTATAAAGGAATTGAGAAATTCATCTCCACAAGCAACAGCTAGGCTTGCTACATATCTTATTCTGAATGTCACTAGTCATTAGGGAATTGCATATGGCAATCATAATGAACTCTCTTTTACACCCACTAGAATGGTTAAAGTTACAAAGATTAGCCATTGTTATGGTTTATGTCTAAAATGTTCCCCAAAGCCTCATGCTCTCCCAGGTGGAACTTTTGGAAGTGATAGTTCTGGATGTGGCTGAATGGATTTACTGAAAGCAAAAGGCCCAACCTGGGTGTGAGTGACACCAACCAATAGTCTTATAGCCTGAATGGAATAAAAAGGAAAAGGGAGGCTCACTGCTGGCTGCCTCCTGCCTACCCTGCCATGGGCTGTTTCTCCTCTGCCATGCTCCCCCACCACGTCACCCTGCTTGGATCCAGCAGACTATGGGCTGTGACCTTTCCAAACTGTGAGCTGAAATAAACGTTTCCTCCTTTAACTTGTAGGTGGTGTGTATTTTGTCCCAGCAAGGAGGAAGTAACTAAGACAGCCATATTAAGTGTTGGTGAGGATGTGGAGTAACTGGAACTCATGTATTCTGCTAAGGGGAGTATGAAATGGTATAACTACTTTACATAAAAGTTTCTTTTTTTTGGTATCGGAAATCGAACTCAGAACCTTGCACTTGCCAGACAGGTGTGGCACCACTGAGCAAAATCCCCGGTTGCATAACGGTTTCTTAAAAAGATGAAAACAAACCTATGATATGACCCAGCCATTCCATTCCTAGGTATTTATTTCCCCAAGAGAGATGAAAGCATATTTCTATACAGACTTTTGTACAAATTCTCACAGCACCTTATTTGCAATAGTGAAAAACTGGAAACAATCAAGTGTCTGTAATGGTTTGGGTCTGATGTCGCCCCAAAACTTCATGCAGTCATAGGTGGCTTTTTCAGAGGTGGCTGAATCTAGTGTGCATGATGCTGGGATTCAGGGCGTTTGATTACTAAACCCTTCCACTGGCTGGTTTGGCACTGCCCTGATTTTGGTAGTCTGGATAAGAAAAAAGGTGAAAAGATGCTGTTCATGTACCCTTGTTGCTTTTGCTACTGTGTGGGCACCATGAACCGTGTCTCCTTTGTGACGCCCCTCTGCCATGTGCCACTCTGCCCTGGAGCCAGCTGATTACGGCCAGAAACCTCCACCAACCATGAGCTACATAAACCTTTCCCCCTTTAACTTTGGGTGCCAGGTATTTTGTCTCAACAATGAGAGAAAAGTAACTGACACAGTGTCCATCAAATGGTAGCCAAACCACCTGTGCTATATTCATTCATGGAATGCTACTCAGCAATATGAAGAAATGACCTGCAGATTCATGCAACAACAAAAATGATTCCCACAGTAAGTATACAGAATGAAAGAGATCAGATAAAATGTGTTTAAGCACTATATTATTGCATTTATATAAAATTCTGGAAAATTAAAATTAATCTATAGTGACAGAAAGCAAAAATGGGATTGCCTGGCAATTACGTGCAGTAGGGAAGAAACTCTCTGGAGTGATGGATGTGTTCATTGTGGTGGTCATGACGTCCATTTCATGGCTGTGTACCTACGTCAAAACCCATCAAACCGTACACTTAAGATATATACACTTTGCTGTATTTCAACTATATATCTGCAAAGCTATAAAATCCTTGAATATCAAAACTGAATAGTAATCCTTACTTTTTGTAGTTCTTCTAGAAAAACCATTATCCCCTCCCTGCAAATGAAGCCTCAGACAGATCACCCAGAGTCTGTCACATACTCAAAAAGGCGAGAGAGAAAGCATGTTAAATGTTTTTTCCAAAATATGACCCAGGAGCAAACTTACACTGTGTGCTCCTAACCTTCACTCTGCTCTCCAGCCTCACCTCCCAGCACCTGAATAAGGCCAGTTAGACCACCCCAGGCTGGAATACCAGTTTCCCTAACACAGCTGCTGTGGTTACCATGAGACCCGGCACTAAGTCTCTGCAGCAGGATTTTGCTGTTGGCCTCGAGGGTAGGAACCAAGGATGCCCAAGGGCCAGTTTCCCCTCCCTAACCAGAGCTGAGCTCTCCTTGCCTGGGCACAAGCTGTGAAGAAGAACATGACTCTGTACGAGAGTTCCTGCGAGAGGCCAGCTGAGAGGTCAGGCACTCCTCACCACATGGCCTGAGCAGATGCCCACCTGCCAGGCCCAGGCAGGCCCTTGGCAGCTGTCCAGGCCCGGGGCTGGATGCTGGGATGGGCAACAGCAAGCTCCTTTCTGAAGCAGCTGACGCCTGTTGCTGTCAGCACAGGCCAGAGGCCAGAAGAAAATGGGTGCACCTGGCAGGAGGGGGAGCTGCATCCTGCAGGGCGGGACTGGCTGATGGGGTCTGCAACACTCCCTAATCCAGCACTCCTTCATGACTGCACACCCCGGGAAGGGCCAGGCCTTTTGCACAGTCTTGCATTCACTGTAGTCCAGTGAGGCTGAACCTCATGGCCTGGAATTGTCTAGAAGCAGAAGACTCAGGGAAACATTGATATCCTCCATGCAACTTCCACTGACAACCATTGCTCTGGGTGCCTGAGACCCCTGCCTCCCAACGCAGCCCACTCCCAGTCCTCCCAAGCCTAACAAAAGCATCTGCTGGGCTCATTATGCTTCTCTCAGCCTTCGGAGGACAGTATCTGTGTTTTATGAACTAGATTAAAAAACACATCCTAGGCTGGGGATTTAGCTCGGTGGTTTTGCCACCTGCTGAGCAAGTGCAAGGACCTAAGTTCGATCCCCGGCACCACACAAAACAAAACAAAAAAAAACAAAAAAACACATCCTGCCCATCTCCTGCTCACCCAGCGGGGACAAATCTTAATACAATCTGCAGGAGTTAGTCTTTTAAAAACTACAGCCCATGTGATTGGCAAATCCATAATTGTAGGATAAAGAAAGATACTTAAAAGCTGATATCTTGAAAACAAAAAGACGGGGATTCTCCATGTGCTCTTTGATTTTATTTGATCAAGAGTCCTTTATTCTCCTGATTTGCAGGCTTGCTGCAGCTCACAGACACGGGATCCTCCAGTCCCCCTTGGTTAAGCTGGGCTATATGTCTTGATTTTAGAGTCCAACAAATGCTGTAAGATTGAATGCTGAGGGTGACAGAACAATTTGTTCTCATTAAGATATATTTAGATTCTACCATTGAAAGTGTCATAGGAGGTAAACTCAATGAAGAGAATCCCAAGATCAAGCCTTGTCGAGGTTTTGAAAATAAGCAAGTACAAAAGAAGTCAAGCCAGGTGTGGTGGCGCACACCTGTAATCCTAACACTTGGGAGCCTGAGGCAGGAGGGTGCCATGAGTTTAAGGTCAGCCTGGGCAATATGGCGACACACTCAAAAACAAACAAACAAACAAACAACACAACCCAAAAGAGGCCAGGAACCTTATTTTCCCATGTCCAGAATGTGGGACAGACTAGGGGAAAATTTATTCTGTCTAGTTAGAAAGTGTTAGACACTCACTGTCAAGCTCATGGACCGGAGAACTCAGGAGCTATGCTTTGTATTTTCCAAAATACAAAGGTGTGGGGCACCCTGGTGAGTCCAAGAGCCACAGTGCTACTGTGTTGTGCAGGGTGAAGCTGCTGCTCACAGGTAGAATCTCTTTCAACTGATAAATCAATAAACCAGATTATCTAGAATAACCTATCTTACCTAAAGTCAACTGATTATGGGCTTTGATCTTATCTACAAAATAGTTGCACAGCAACACTAGGTGATTTGGAAAGAGACTGCTGCTCACTCTGGCTGACAGGTAAAAACCCGTCCTACAGATCCACTGTAACGTCTGGCCTAAGCCATTTGCAAAGCTTCCGTTGAGGTCTCATGGTTCCACCAGTGAGGCCACAAATGTGGCCCCTGAGGGAGGAGTCCCCTGACTCAGCCTCAGGAAGACCACTGAATCTGAGTGGGGCGAGCCACCTCATCAAATCCCTTCCTGTCTGTTGAGATGACCTGGCCAGGACCAATGAAATAACCAAGATCAGCTAGAAAGAAGTGGAGGTCTTCCACCTCCACAGGAATGGAGAAAGGAATTGAAGACTGAGAAGATGTGGAGACAAAGAAAGCCCTGGGGGAGAACACCCTCACACCTCAGACCTGGAGGGAACTCTGGGCTTTCCTACTCCACTCCTTCACTCTACTGATGGGGAAACTGAGGCACTAGGAGGGGGAGGGATGGATTTAAGGTTGCTCTGAGTGTTGAAGGTGGAACTAAAACTGTTCCCTGGTCCATGCCTCTTGGAAGAGTGCATGGTCCCCACTGGCCTCCTGGTCCTCCTGCCTTCTCCCTCCTTGGGTTGGAGACAAAATTTGACAAAATCTGTAGGAATATATGAAGCTTTCCTATGTATTCTTTTTTTTTGGTACCGGGGATCAAACTTGGGACGTTGCGCTTGCTTGAGAGTCCAGCAGCGGAACTACTGAACTAAATCCCTGGCCCTTCCTATGTATTCTTTTTTTTTTTTTGGTACTGAGATCAAACTCAGGTCCTTGTGCTTGCACAGCTGGCAGCGGAACCACTGAGCTAAATCCCTGGCCCACTTCCTGTGTATTCTTGATTGAGCTTTACTTGGCACTTTTCCTAATTAAGAGTAAAGTTATAAAGCCAAGAAGCTGACTCCTGACACCAACAAAAGTAAACATAAAGTGTTCCTGTGAACCCCCAAAATGCAAAAAGTGGGACAGTCCCTGAATACCAATAGACCTGCATGGCGGTGGTCACCGTGTGTGGGAAGGCTGGTGCTGTGACTTGTATCTAGGTGGGGCTTTTCAAAACTTGCTGGATCACTGGTGTGTAAATGTGGGTTGAGAGTGTAGCATCTGGATTAATCCCCTAATTGGGTCAGCACAGTTCTGGGTATCACTGAGTGGATTTAGTGAAGAGGGAAGCCCCACTCTGGGTGTGTGTGGCATCAGTCAATAAGCTTGAAGTCTAAATGGAATAAAAAAAGACAGAAAGAAGGCTGCTTGCTCTGCTTCCTGCCTCCCCTGCCATGGACTGTTTCTCCTCTGTGATGTCCTTCTGCCATGCCTCCCCTCCTTAGAGCTGACAATGGACTGAAACCTCTATAAACCATGAGCTGAAATAAACCTCTCCTGCTTTACCTTGTGGGTATCAGGTATTTTGTCCCAGCAATGAGAAAATAACTAAGACAACTGGCAATCGCTGATGGCCATGCCAATGGGAGAACCTATCTTGCAGCAGATACCCACAGGAAGCTCTTCAGGTTCCCTGAGGGCAGTAGCCCACCAGGACAGGCTCATCGCAGGAAAGTGAAGGTGCATGACAAGGAAAACTGGGCAGTGCTGGGCAGTGTCAGCCCTTATGAACTCTCAAAGCAGACCAGGCAGAGGTTACTGCTAAGACAAAGCCCCACACCAAAGACAGCTGCTAGGAATAGATTCCAAATTGCACAGAGCAGGGACATTAGGGATAAAAGAAATGCAAAGTCCAGTGGAAGAAGGAAATTGAGCCAGTGGAGGTACAAGATGACATTTTTAAACACTTGGTAATAATAGAGAAGAGAGAGCCCAAAGACATACTGGCAAAAACACAAAAAAGATGTATGCAGTGCTACTAATCTTGTGTGGAAATGAACCAAAAATCCTATCAATAGACTGATTTCATCAACATACGTGCATGCACATAATGAACTTACTGTCCAGTCATAGAAAGGAACAAGCAGTATCTCTATTTCCTGTGGTGGTGTAATTCTGGAGCATATTGTTAGCTGAAAAATACCAAGGTGCCTAAAAGTGATATGAACACAAGAACATATATATTCTTATATTAAAATTTTAAAAATGTTCACGATGCCTATGAGGGAGGAAAGGAACAGTGTAGAGGAGATAGTGATAAAACTTGGATGCCTCTGAATATGCTTGGTTTTGTAGACTTGGCTTTGGAAACATGCCAGTGTTTTATTCCATTAGATTGAAAAAATCAAAATGAGGGCCGGGGATTTAGCTCAGTGGTGCTGCTGCCTGCCTTGCAAGTGCAAGGTCCTGCGTTCGATCCCGGGAACTGGGTACCAAAAAAATATATATATATCAAAATGAAATAAGTGGCTTTTAAAAGTAGAAGCAAAAGTTGTTATACCTAGATGATTTATAATAGCTGCTCTCCCAGAGCCTCAGGAGCTCACTTTTGGGAAGTGATTAGATCATGGGTATGCACTTAGTGCACTCATGAGTTTATAGCTAAATGTGACACTGGGAGGGAAGGTGTGGCTGGAGGAGGAGTCGCTGGGGGCATGGCCTGGCAGGGCCTGTCCCCCACCTCCCTTTGATTGCCCGCTGCTTCCTCCCTGCCCTGCCATGGGCTGTTTCTCCTCTGCCATCTCACCCTGCCTTGGAGCCTCTGTACTATGGACTGAGACCTCTACATAGTGAGCCAAAATAAACCTCTTTTCCTTCAATTGTGGGTGTTGAGTATTTTGTTCTAGCAATGAAGAAAGCAACTAAGACAAAAATCAAACAAGCATAGCCATCCGTGCACCCAGCTGATGACATGACTATGCAGAGAGAAATTACTTCGATTTACTTTAAAACTCAGTGACTTGACTCTGTGGAAAGCAAATCAAAAGCAGCCCTGCACTCTGTCGCAGCAACAAGGGAGCTGCTCCCACGTGTCCACAGTGCCGCTGAACATATGGTGCGTGGATTGTGTCCCCATCCCCTAAAGATCCGTATGTTGAAGTCCTAGCCCCTAGTACCTCAGAATGTAATTTTACAAGGAAACAGGATCACTGCCAAGGTAATTACTGATGTTGAGGTCATTAGGGTGGACCCTAAGCACATACAACTGGTGTTTTCATAAGGTGGAGATGCTTCTCCTCCCCAGTGCATGCTGGGGATGGTGGCAAAGCACAGGGAGCTGGAAGAGGCTGGGATTGGATGTCCCCTCACAGCCTACAGAAGGGGTCAACCCTGCTGACACTTTGACCTGGGACTTCCATCTGCCAGAACGAGACAACACATTTGCTCTTTAAGCCGCCTGATTCGTAGTGTTTTGCTGGCCCCAGTGAAACAATCCGTGTGGTTTCTCAGCTTCACTGTTTGTGTAGTCAATTTTTTGCTACTCTGAAATGTTTCCAGGAAGACCTAGGTGCTAAGAGACCACTGCCAAGAAGCTGCATACCTGCAGCCATGGTGACAGCCTCTCTTCGGAGGCCAGTTACCGATGCCTTCTGCATTCTGCTCTCGCCAGCCCTCCGTCGCTTTGCCACCTTCTCCTCTGTGCTTCTGTTTAGGCTCAGCTGCATTTAGCAGCCATGATCATATTTTGAAGGCTGAGGATTATATCTGCTCCTAAATGTGAAGGATGAGTTCATTGTTTTGCTCACACTTCCTGTTGCTTTTGTATGATTTAAAGAAGAAAAAGGAGAGGCCAAAGCTGTACCAGGACATTCGGACCTGAAGTCCTCAAGGCTAAGGTTTAATACCCTGATCACAGCGGTGATTTCAGCAAAGGGCAGTGCGCACTTCTCCCAGGATGATAATTACACTGAACTTTTTATCTCCAAGGTAATTGTCCAACCCTTAGCAACTAATTTTTCCAATGCTCTGGAACAAAGGAAAGTGGAAACTGCACATTTATGCCTGGTGTGGTGGTCCACAGCTGTAATCCCAGCACTCTGGAGGCTGAGGTAGGAGGATCGCTGTGAGTTTGAAGCCAGCCTGGGCTATATAGTGAGTTCACCGCCAGCCCAGCCTGCATTACATAACGAGACTGTCTCAACAACAAAGTACACATTTAATCTGACTAGACAGAATAGTCACTAATATCAGCACACAAAGGAGGATGAAATTGTGGTAGAAGAATGTCGAGTCACAGCTGCCTGTGGTGCTCATCAAGGTAAGAAACAAAAGCTTCACTGGGAGGTAGAGCTCCTGTCCACATCACAGATGAAGAGCCTGGAAGGCAGGCAACAACCTTCTTGTCCAAGCGCACGTTGAGTAGCAATCATGTGAACTGGAGTGAACACAGAATTGTTTAGACTCAGTGCTGTGGCCTGAATGTTAGCGCCCCTGCCCCTAGATCATGTTCAAATCCTAACCCCAAAGTGATAGTATTGGTAGCTGATTAGGTTCTAAGTGTGCAGCCCTACACTGGGTGTGGTGGCACACACCTGTAATCCCAGTACTTGGGAGGCTAAGGCAGGAGGATTGCTGAAAGTTCAAGGTCAACCTGGGCTATATAGGAAAATCCTGTTTTAGAAATAATAAAGTGTGGAGCCCTAATGAATGGAATTGGTGACCTTATTAAAGAGGTCCCTGTAGGGAACAGGGGAAGGGGATGTTACCAGAACCTCTGCAGTGAGTCCTAGTCTCCTGTGAGCCACGGCAGCACACGGCGCATTACAGGAAAGGTAGACAAATGAGACTGAGAAGAAGCTGAGCTTTGGGTCTGATCCGTGCTGCTCTGGGCGGCAAAGACAAAGACCCCCTAGCTTGCAGCACCCTTTATTCAGTACCTGGGGAAACAGATGTAACAAGTGAAATGCAGAGTTCAGTACTTTACATTGGGATAAACAAGGTGTAACAAAAGGCTGGGGGGCAGGGGAAATCTAAGAACAATGAGGAACTATGCAGATGAAGATTTGGTTCCTCCCTGGCGTCTCCTGCAGGTGTGGTCTTGTCCTGGAGATGACAGCATCCGGGGATCACTGAGGTCTCAGTTGTGACCCGAGGCCAAGATGCAATTATGTCTGGATTGTTGTAGCTGGTCTGTAGGCAGGAAAACTAGGCCTACTCAAATGATTTTTCCCTAGATTTATGTAGCATGGCTCCCAACAGGTCCCTTTCTCCTTTTACTATGTGAGGACACAGCCAGAAGGTGCCAGCTATGAATTGGAAAACAGACTTTACTGCTTTAACGATTCAGTTTTTGAGACTGGTAATTGTATAAAATTGCTCTGACAGTTTTACTTTCACTGTGATGTGCTGTAAACCTGGTCCTCCCCTTTGAAAAAAGACATTGTAGATAACTGAATGTTTGATTACAGAAAGGTCATTAGTTTCTCATTACACATTTTGTTAGTCTGGTTTTTGTTGCTTATCAGGTTTAATATTATTCTTGAAAATAGTTCATGGTACGTTATGTGTAACCTTTCTAATGAAAGTTGTGTTTTAAACTGTTAAAAAAAACCCTACAGATTTTCACAAGGCAGCAAAAATCTGATGATATCTCTTTTTCTGGGGAGATGGTTTGTCACGGGTCTCACTGTGTCCCTCAGGCTGGCCTTGAACTAACTCACTATGTAGCCCAGGCTTACCTCAAACTCATGGTGATCCTCCTGCCTCAGCCTACTGAGTCCCAGGATTACGCATGCACCACCACGCCAGGCAAATCGAACAGTATCTTGAACCTGAGATGTAGCCCAGTGGTAGAGCAGCTTGCCTAGTAGGCAGGAGGTCCCAAGTCTAACCCTCAACCTGGGGGGAAGTTGCTGACGGTACCTTGATTTATACTTCCCTGACTCTAAAACCACAAGAAGTACATTTCTATTGTCTATAAAATATCTCATTTTTGCTATTTTGCAGAAATCCAAGAATTTTTTTAAAACCTAAATTCACTTTGTTACTGCCTGTCTGTATTTTTGTTTGTTTTTGTTTTGCTTTTTGGTACCAGAGATCAAACTCGGGACCTTGAGCTTGCTCGGCAGGCGCCGGAACCACTGAGCTAAATCCCCAGCCCCCTAAATTCACTTTGTTAAGAAATTTTTTGACCGAAGCTTTCAGTACCCCAGAGTCGCCATCTAAATATCTGCATCATTGTTCCCAGGACAGGTAGAAGATTTAAATTAGTGGTTCTCAAACTTTTTGGTACAGAACTTCACTGTAATCTTGGAAATTACAGCGGATACCGAAGAGCTTTTGTTTTTTGGGGGTAGCTATTTGTTTATACGGACATTTCTCATTTAATGGCCAAGTGACTTTCCTACATCGTTAATTGGTCACTAAAAGAATTATAGTGTAAGACCTCTGTCCTTACCAAAGGCTCGAGGAGCTGACTATAGTGGAGCACACCCGGGGATCCCAGCAGTGCCTCCAGAATGTAAGACCAAGGGCCTTACCAGATGCTCCAAGGAGCTGAGTGGAGCACACCCGGGGATCCCAGCGGTGCCTCCAGAATGTAAGGCCAAGGGCCTTACCAAATGCTCCAAGGAGCTGACTGCAGCGAAGAACACCCGGGAAGGAACACACCGGACAAGTTGGAAAGTGAAACAGACCTTAGTCTGGCCAGACAGCACTCCCAAAGCAAAGTAGTTTAGAGAGGCGTAGTCCAGAGTCCGAGGCTCTTTTTATAGGGGCTTGCAGGGGAGTTAACAGGCGAAATTTACAGAAGAAGGAACAAAGGTTTAGTGGTCTTACTTTTGTATGTTAATTAGCCTGACATGTACTGTTAATCAGCAGATGCTTTGTAGATTGGTCTATAGACAGTGGTGTCTGGAACAAAGGGTTGGATAATTATGACTGATAGGGATCTTATCTAGTGTTTGAGAACTAAGAAGCATCTTTATCTATTTACTCACATTCAATCACAGATGGGGCTAGGGGAGTTTTATGATTACAGAGTTATGCAGTCTTACAGTAGGGCCGGGGATTTAGCTCAGTGGTTTCAGCACCTGCCTCGAAAGTACAAGGTCCAGAGTTCAATCCCTGGTAAAAAAAAAAAAAAAAAAGAATTGTATATTGTATGTACATTGCAATATTGAGAACAAGGAAATGATCAAAGGAAACTCCAGCTAGATGCCCTTGCTTCTATTGACATAGTTCTCACATGCAGGACGGTAATGTGTGAGAGAACAAAACTGCAGTCCTGTGCTGTGCAGCACAACCAGCAAAGTCACAGCCCTGGGCTGCAGAAGCAGCGCCATCAGGGGGCCCTGCCACGCTTGGCTCTGCCTCGTAAATCCGAGCGCGTCAGCAAGCAGTCCAGTCATACATAGGCAAGCTGTCAACTGGAAAGCTCGGTACTTCGTTAGAAGGTAAAACTGAGAAAACGTTAAAATGGTTATAAGTCGCTTAAAATAACAATAAATCCATTATATTTAGACACAGAAAACAATTCTTCGAGAAATACTCTCCAAGGTGATGAGGAAGTTGGATATCGAGGGCAATCAGTCCTCCAACTGCCTAGAAAAGGGGACTGTGAGGGCCAAAGAAAGACAACAGAGACTTGTGTAACTGCCAAAGACATGTGGGACCAGGAGTTCAGTGCCTCAGCGTGGGCAGAGACAGAGACACTCCGAGCTGGCCGCTATGAACGGGTGGACACAGTAATCGGAGGGAGCATCGGGTGACTGGGGGGCGGCTGTGATCCTATGTCCACGTAGATCTTATGCTGATGAAGAGCTCAGGTTTATGAGGATCTGATGTTGATGAAGGCTGTAAGGAGAGCATTCTTACAGTAGGTGGGATGAGTTAAACTGATAAGGAATTTGTTCCTCCCCAGGGGAGACCTTTCTACTTGATTCTCAAAGAACCAGGATGTCTTCAGCTGATGTACTCTTGCCCTTCAGCATCACAGCATCACGGGACCACTGAGGCCTCAGCTGTGAACAGAGGCAAAAATGGAGTTATGTTTCCACATGCCACAGCCAGCTCTCGGGCAAGGTAACATTGAGCCTTAGACAGCTAGAGTCATACTTTAATTATGAAATGGTTTTTCCCCAAAATTATGCAGAATGGCTCACGGCAGTTGGAGCCACGGACTTGTGATACCATGTGGAAGTGCAGCTACACTGGCCCTGTGGCCCTCCCACCAGCTGGCCGCCTCCGGTGAGGCTGAGCAGCCCAGGCGTAAGAGGTGGCCCTGCCGCCTGCAGTGGGCTCCGCTGCTGGGCACCCCACTGCCAGGTCTGATGGCACCAGTGTAGCTGTCGGGCACACGAGGTCACTGTCTCCGGGCCATGGTGGAGGACTCATGCTGAGTCCTGGGCACCTGACATCATTCACCAGGAGCCATGGGGAAGCCAGCCAGGGCCACCCCTGCAGCACTTCCGTGGCCTTTCCTTTTTTGAGATAAAATATTTTAGTAGAAGTCCCTGAACCAGGGTGACACTGAGCTCTGCCAAAGTCTCAGTGAGGTGCTAGTACAAGTAGTCATGTGGGCGGACCGAGAGCTGGGGAGGGGGGGCGGGTGCCACCGGAAAGCACCTGTGGGAGGCTCTGAGGCTTGGGGTCGCTTCCTAGCTCCACAAAAAGTTCACATTAAGTGGAAAATTGGCTCTCATGCCTAAGTTGCTTTTGTACAGAAATGTAATTAATAAAGCCTAAAGAGTACAATCATCACTTAAACCTGGTCGTCCACTCTTGGTTGTTTGTTTTGGTTTGGCTTGTTCTGTTTTACTAGGGCCCTAAGCCAGGCTTGCTCTACCCCGAGTCATACCCCCAGTTCTTTCCACTCATTCATGCAGCCTCAGCTCAGCTCATCAGTCCACCAGAGGTCAGCTGAACTGACCAAAGCCTGAAGAAATGCTTAGTTTATCCATTACGAGATTTAAGAAAAAACTGTTTGAAGCCATTACGTTTTGTGGTGGTTTATTACCCAGCAAGAGCTGATACAATGCTTTGTCTTTTTCTCCCTGCTAGAATATACATAGTTCCTATTTTTAAACATTAGGAAGATTTATGTGCTATGCTTTCATTAATTAACTGTGGACATTGTCTACTGGGTTCCAGTATTCTAGATGAAGATTTATCACTTTTGCCCAGTCTGAGTAGAGACAGCACAACTGGGGCTGGAAAACCACTCCCCTCCACCCGCTTGGACTTGGGCATTACCCCAGTGCTAATCCTCCCATTGGCCTGAGAAAAGCAGAAAATACATAAATCAATAAAGACCCTGGATATCTCTGCAGCTCTAGGTCTGAGCATGTTCCTGTTAGATTTTGTTGCCTGACCTTCAGTAACCCTTTCCCTACTAGAACCTTGTTAAAGGTTCGTGCATACGGACTGCATTTCACGTATATAATTTAATCAAAGTGAACTCTGGGACAGACCTGAAAGCTAGAAGCCCGAGATGATTCAGCACCCTGTAAATCAATCCTATCTCAACCAGAGACCCCGTGAGAGGCGCTTGGGCTAGGGTGCACATCTTTTAAAATCCAAAAGGCTTATTTATCTGTGTGCTGTGCTGTGTTTTTTATTTCCCTGTTGTCCTAACACCACTTTTCTGTTTGGACCTGCCCTGATCATATCTTTCTGTTATTTTCAACAAATGTAGAAGACTTCTCTTTACCATTGATGTACATTCACGATTCTTTGCTCATCGTTGTCATGAGCCTAGAATCTGTCAGCTCTACCACGAAGTATCAATCCTCTCCCCTTTTCATCCTCCTATACATATATACTTCATGTTTTGTGAAACATTCAATATTCAGTGTTTACTTGATTATGACTATGCAATTATTTTCCACAGTTGCATACTGTTGTTTTCAAGATAACGTCACAAGTCTGGGGGTAAATATAAAATAAACACGTCAAATTAACGAGGGCTCCAAGACGATGTTAGAATTGGCTTCAAGAAGAATTTAAAGCACCCACCTACATTAAGTCATGATGAGAAATGAATGTACAAAATGACGCAAACGGCTTTTTACCAAGCAAGGGTAAGATTCGATATGAAGTGCGAAGAACAGAGACGTGCGGAGTACTCAAGACAAAGGTGGGGTGTCCAGAGGATGGCTGGTGTTGGCCAAAGACACCCAGCAATCTTCTGATCTGCTTCATTGTGTTTCACAATCTTCCTTCCAAACTGGGTGTGTGTAAAAACCCAGCAGCTAAGAAGCTCTTCCACTTTCTTCGCTCCAACCGAGGGACTTCAGAGGGAGGGCGGAAACGGAACTCCGCCCCTCGCCTGAGCCCTGCATTTCCCGCAGGGAAGGAAGGACGGCTCCAGGGCGGCCAGGCCCTGCCCTTTCCCGGGCCCCGCCCCACCATTGCGAGGGTCACGTGACCAGCCCGGGCCTGTGCCAAAGACGACGCTCGGAACAGCCCTTCGGGCCCGCTTTGTGCCATCCACTCCATCTCGTTTCTCCCTCCCTCCATTAAATGCCTCTTTCTTACTGCCTCACCGCAGTGATGATAAACTACCTGGTTAGCCTCGACCCAAACTATCCCAAGGAGCCGGCTCTGGCCCCCACTCCCGACCACTGCGGAGGCGACTTGCACTTCTGATTGGGCATAATGTCTTGTCAATCTCCAGGCTTCTCCAATCAGGGGCCGGGTCTATGTATGGCGGAAGTTGGATGAAGAACGGATAGGCCGAATCGCGCGAGAGCGGCCCTTCGCGTTCAGTGCGCAGGCGCCAAGCAGCTGGCAGGGTTCGGGACTGGAGGCGGGTTAGAGACGCGTCGTCTGGACTCCGAGACTTCTAACCGCTGGGCGGAAAGTTCGAAGGGGCCTGGCCAAGATCGAGCCTTTGAGACTCCCGATGGTGTCCATGACTTTCAAGAGGAGCCGCAGCGACCGGTTCTACAGCACCCGGTGCTGCGGCTGCTGCCATGTCCGCACTGGGACGATCGTCCTGGGGACCTGGTACATGGTGAGGCACCCGGCCGCGGAGTGCGCATGTGCGGGCCGCGGGGGCGTCTGGACTGGGGGTGGGGGTGGCACGGCCTGGGGCGCCCCGCCCGGAGCCCCCGAGGTTTCCCGCAGGAAGCGGTCGTGGGTCGTGGCGGACGCAGCCTGGTTTCGATGCTGTTTGGCCTGAAAGGGAAAGAGAAGCCGGGGTGGTCCGGCTTCTTGTTCGCTTTTGAGTCCGGGTCCGCTTTTGTTGAGATGTGGGGAACAGAGCCTCTGGTGACGCAGTCGCCCCGCGGCTTCCCAGGCGGGCTGGGCTCCCGGGCCCGCCGCCTCGAGTTTTTGCCGAGCCGCTGAGCAGGCCCGCTGAGCGGCACTGCGCGGCCCGGTGCTCTCCCCGTCGTCTGCAGCGGGCCCACTCGCTGCGGTTGGGCCCGCTTGCGGGGGATCCACGCTGAGGTCCACTCGCCCGTGATCTCGGACTGCAGTGGTTTCAGGCCCTCCCGGTCCTCGGAGCCCCTGACGCTGCGAGGAACCTAGCGTTGCGTCCGCTTGGCCGCTGTGGATGGGGCTTCGGAGGGAGCGGCCCGAGGTGCTGCGCAGTCCCCCGCCCGGGGTCTTGGGGCCTTAGCGGCCGTTTGGACGAGCGCTTGGTCGGGGCCCCCCGCCCTCCGCCTGTGCTGATCGCCTGCTTCTTAGTCTTACTGTAACGTGCAGTTGAGAAGAGCAACGATAGAACGTGAATGTGTGGGGAGTTTGCAATATTTCCATGTTTCTTATGCTTTGCGTTCAGAACGCGGTGCTCTGTGTCACGTTTTTCCTTTAGAAAACCCCTCTTCTGTGTTTTAACTGCTTTGTAATACTGAGCATCACATAGTCAGTGACAGCTGCGTTGTTATCTAGCTTGCTTTTATTCTCCATTTTGCTGAGGGTCCGGGTCTTTAACTTCTTTTGTTTGCCCTTAGCCCTGCCTTCCATCATCTAAATGAATAATTTAAATCCTTAGGAACCTCCAGCCGCTTAGAGACTGCCCTGCCCCCAAGACTCGCCGCCCTCCTACTTAGCCCAGAAAGCAAGAGTCCTTCGGCCTGGAACTTTTGCCTACAAGCTTCGTTTTCCTTTCTTCTCACATCTTTCCCTGTAGGCACGGAGCAGAGGACTTGTACCTCCTCTGGAAGGAAATAACCCCATCCGTGTTTTGGCCGTCCCGGTGGGGTTGGCTGTATTTATTTCCACTCTTGGGGGCAGCTTTTCAATGCTATAGGCTTAGGTCGTGGAAGTAAAACCAGTAGGGCAAAGCAGAGAGATAAGCAGGAAACGAAGAATGCAGAGAGGAAACCTTTAGTAAGAGTATTTGTTCTTGAACAAAATGGGGAGTGAGGGATTTAAGGCCGTGCCCCAGTTGAAGCTCTGGATGTGCAAAAGGTTCACAGATATTTTTCCATGCTTTTAATTTCGTAAATTTTTAAAATTATAATTATTCCTACTTTGCATGGACTTTTCAGGTTAGTAGAACACCATAGACTGCTTAAATCAATTGAACTATCTTAATTAAGAGAATCATTGACTCCAGTATTGCTGGTGACTTTCGAAAGTGAAACGTCAATGCCAGTGTAAAGACAACTTAGGCCTAACTGGGGAGAGACGTAGACTAGCACATTGACACCGAAATCTGGTACCGCACCGTAAACCAGGGAGGACTGTCTGAACTGCATTTTGCTGGTGCAAGCTGGGGCTTCCTCCTCAGGGTGCGCTGTCCTTGGCTCCAGGTGGGGAAGGGGAGGATGTTCATGATTCTCTTCAGGGTACCTGGGCCAAGACCTCTGTGTTCTGCTTGCTGTGTGCTCTTGGGAACTGGGAAGAGCAGCCCTCCCTCCTGCTGGGCCCAATCTCGAACCGTGTGACTGCGTTCCTGCTCCGGCTTCTGGCGGTTAAGGTGATGGTAACACTGCAGGCTGAGGTGTTGCATGGTATTGAGTAGGTCTGTGGGACATAGTAAAAGCCAGAACGAATTATTCCTACCAGAAGGACCATTCCTGAGGTGTTAGCCTTTGCCATCTTAGATTTGAAAGAGGCATACCTGGCTTTAAAAATTTCAGAATGAGTTTAAATTTAAATCCTTGCATTCCTAAAATTGCTTTCTCAAGAAGGAATTTGAGTCGGGGTTAGTGACACACCCCTGTAATCCCAGCACTTGGAAGGCTGATGCAGGAGGATTGGCTTGAGTTTAAGACCAGCCTGAACTACACAGCAAGATCCTGTCTCCAGAAAAAGAAAAAAAAAAATGAAGCCAGAGTGCTTTTGAGACAGGGTTTCGCTATGTATTTTAGGCTGTCCTTGAACTCACTATGGAGCCCAGGTTGGCCTCAAACTTGTGGCCATCCTCCTGCCTCAGCCTCCTGAGTGCTGGGTTTACAGGTGTGTGCCATCATGCCTGGCTCTTTCATTTCTTGCTGATAGCCATTCTTTCTGGAGTCAGTGTTGTTTTAATTCACATTTCTCTAATAGTGAGCAATGTTAAGCAGTTTTTATGTGTTTGTTGGCTAGCTGTGCTTCTGAGAAGTGTCACTCATCTTAGTTGCCGCTTTTTTGATTGGGTCTTTTATTTTGGAGGGAGCTAATTGTTTGAGTTCTTTATATTGTCTAGATGTTAGTCTGTTAGAGGAAGAGCTGGGAAAATCATTTCCTGTACTCCAAGCTGTTGTCTCCTTTGCTGTACAGAGCTTTTTGATTTTGTGTGATCCCATTGTTGATTCTTGGTTTTATTTCCTGTGACACCAGGGTTCTATTCAGAAAGTCCTTGCCTATTTTATCTTCCAGCAGAGTTTCTGCTTTAACATTTAGACCCCGATCCATTGTTACTTTAGTTTAGTACATGGTGACATACTGGTGCAGATTCAAGTCTTGCGCGTGTAGATAAGTTTCCCAGCCCCCCTTAGTGTAAAAGAGGCCGCCTCTCCTCCGTGTGTGCTTCGGCCCCTTCACTGAGGATCAAATGTAGTAGCTGCCCGTGCCTGGGTGCTCTCTGCTCCTCTGCTCTGTTCCATGGATCCTGGCTTCGTTTCTGTGCCAGTGCCGTGCTGTTCTATCACCACCGCTCTGTAGTGTAATTTCGGATCAGGGTTGTGATGCCCTTGTTTTGTTTCTGTTATCCTGTTACCCAGGACTGCTTTTGCTATTCTGGTCTCTGGTTTCATATGAACTTTAGGTTTGTGTTCTCTAGATTTCTCATTACTAGTGAAAAGTGCTATTGGTATTTTGATTTTGATTGCATTCAGTCTGCATCAGTTTTGGGAGTTTAGCCATGTTGGCTGAATTACACCTACGAATGCAGGATTATGGGACATCTTTCCAATTTCTCATGTCCTCTTTGGTCTGTTTTCAGAATGGTGCAGTTTTTGTTGTAGAGGTCTCTCTTCCTTGGTTAAGTTAATTCCTGAGTATTTAATTTTGATGCTATTGTGAATGATATTTTCTGATTTTCACAGTGAGTTCATTATTAGTATACAGTAATGATACTCATTTTTTGTGTATTGACTTTGTATCCTGCCACATTACTAAATTTAGTTATTAATTTTAGAATGTATGTTGGATTTTGTCAAAGGCTTTTTCATCTGTTGAGATGATCATGTGATTTTTGTCCTTCTGTTTACATTTATTAATTTGCATATATTGATCCATTCTTGCTAGGATGAATCTTACTTGGTATATGATCTTTTTGTTAATTTGTTGTCACTGTTTGTCAGTATCTTGTTGAAGATTTTTGAATCTGTGTTCATTAGGGAGATTGGCCTGTAGTTCTGTTTTTTGCTTGGATCCTTGTCTCATTTTGGAATCAGGGTAATGCTTCCAGGAATGATGTTGGGAGTCCCCTTTTTTTGAGACAAGGTCTCTGTAATTTAGGCTGGCCTTGAATTCACTATGTAGCCCAGGCTGCCCTTGAACTTGAGCCACTCCTCCTGCCTCAGCCTCCCAAGTTCTGAGATTACAGTCATGGACCACCACGTCCAGCCCACCTTCCCTTTTCATTTCATTAACACATTCATGACAGTGCTGTCCTAATTGAGGTGGCTCTGGTTTGAATTCTCACTAGCTGTGATTCATACCTGACTGTCCCACCAGCTGGCCTGTGCCTCTTCTCGGGGGTCTTTGATTGCAGTAACGCAAAGAAAGGCATTGGTTTAGCAGACCAGATGTCGTACAATTACAATTCCTTAAGGAAAACATTAAAATGGTGTAAAAAATGTAACAGCGAATTTGTGGTACAGCAGTCATAAGTGCATATTTTATACACCAGCAAAGGGGTACTTACAATATTTCCATATTAAAATTTTTTTCCCATTAAGTTTATTGGTACATTTTAGGTATAAAACGCAGTTACATTCATCATTGGGATCTTGTACCATTACATGAGTATCTTGGTTCTTATTTTTTCCCCCTTCCCCTGCCCTCCCTTCACCCCCTCCACCCTTCTCTATTTGCAAAGACTTTGTTTCCATTTTTTTTCCTTTTCT
>NW_004624738.1:2729601-2754729 GCF_000247695.1 Heterocephalus glaber | reverse complement strand
TTAGTCAACTATTGTTTTACAATGTTCTAACAGCAGGACGTTCTGCTTCTGTACCTTTTGCTTGCTTTGCTAGTTCTATCCCATAGGGGGGCCTAGAAACTGTTGGCCTCAAAGGTGTATAAAACATGTTTGTCTCCCCCCAGTCGAGGCTGGAGTCCGATGCCCGGCTCGGGTCCCAGCTGGTAATAAGCTCCTGTGTGGATTTAATAATATCAGTCTCTGGTTGGTTCTTTCTCACTGGGTGCAACACAAATAACCTACCCAGCAATTCCCTTCAAATCATATCACTTAGCCAGTCCCAGGCCTACTCCAAAGCATTAGCAAGTAAGCTGAAACAACTGAATAAACTGGAGACACAATAATACGCCTATACCATCCTGCTTATAACTCAAGTCTTCTGGGCTTTATCTATGTAAGAGTCAGTATGGGGACCAAAGGAAGAAAGTAATCATGAAGTGGGATCTTACTTGAAGAGTTCGATGCAAATAAAATCCAGAGGCTAAGAAAGCCAGTGTTCTCAGGGCAGAGTGAGTGTAATAAGGGAGTGCAAAAAGGCGCAGATACCTGTGCTTAGGGAGAAAAATAGTGAGTTCAAAGGGACCAGAGGTAAGAAGTATCTGGTTGCAGTGTCTGGAAAGAGAGCCAGAGAGGAAGGTGGAGCCTGACTGTGAAGGGCCAGCCCAGGAGTGGACTCTTAGGAAGAAGAGCGCTGCTAACCAACTAGGAGACTGGCAAGGGCCTTCCCGAGGAGCTGACACTGGGCAGGTCCCTCATCTCGCCCTCCGCTTCCCGTCCCACATTTCCTTTGCATGCTGGCCCGGAACATCCCCACAGCCTGCTTCTCTAACTACGTCATCATCTCACTTTAATTTGCTGAGCTAGGGGCCTGTACCTCAAAGGGAAATTTACGCAAAAGAAGCAAATGGAATACACTGGCATTTTAGGAACAAATGAGCCCCGAGCTGCCCCTTCAACTTCTCTTCCTCTAGCCGGGCCTCTTGACCGGCTCAGTTTGAAAAATGCAGGGGTGAATTTGCTGATGGGAAGAGGGTGTGGTGTTAATGGTGTTTGTTTTGACGGAATCTTTTGAGCCATTTCTAGAGGAAGAGAGAAGGACAGGGTGGAGCTTTCTGATCGAGAGGCTTCTATGAGACCCCTTCTGAAACTTAGAGAATCCAGTCCTCCTCCCCACCCCCTCCTCCTCCTGTGGTACTGGGGATTAAATCAGGAAAGTCCTAACTCTGATCTGCGTTCATAGCCCTTCTCCAAATTTTTGAAAATTTGAGACAAGATCTTGCTAAATTGCTCAGGCTGGCCTCAGACTTGTAATTCTTCTACCTTGGCCTTCCGAGTAGCTGGAATTACAGGTGTGCCTACCACACCCAGCTAATAGAGTGCTTTGCTATGGCTCTAAAATATCGTGTTTGTGAGTCATAAAAGTTCCTCATCCCTCAAGATATTTACAGATTAGGAAAGAATTCTTATTCCAAGCTGTTTGTAGATGAAGATAGATAGAATAACCTCTTAAAATGAGAGAAAGACAGTTCTTAAATCAACAGTTATCAAATTTTTTAGTCTTGGGATTCCTTTACACTCTTAAAAATGATTTAGGGCCTCCAAGAGCTTTTGTTTATGTGGTTATATCTACCACTATTTACTACACTAAGAATGCAAACTGAGCTGGGCCTGGTGGCGAGCCCAGCTACCTGGGAGCCTGAAGCAGAAAGATCCCAAGTTTGAGGCCAGCCTGGCCAGCTTAGTTTAAAAAGCCCAGAGGGCTGGAGTTGTAGCTCACTAGCAGAGCACCCCTGGATTTGACCCCCAGTACTGGCTGGGTGTGTAGGGGGGGTGAAAACTCAGAAGTTAAAAGGACATTCATCTATTAATCCATTTAAAATAATTAATCACTATATGCTAATACAAATAACTCATTTTTGTGGGAGGGAAAAAGAACTATGGTTTCCCCAAAGTGTTGAGATTGTCACATTACAGTTTTACTAATCTCTCTAATAATGTAACAGGGACTTAGGGACTGGTTTTGTCTAAGAGGCATGGAATCTTCACTTGGCCTTGCAGATATCTAATTGGTAACTAAAAACTTGACATCTCTGCCTTTACTTTACATCTGTCTTCTTTGCTACCTTAAACTTTGGGTCAGTTTCTTGGTCAGCTCTGCCAGTAGACATGGTAATCATCTAAGGAGTGTTCTTCTAAAGCTGGTAATCCTCTCCTTCCAAGACATCAAGTTAGAGTAACTGAGGGTATTTTCAAGATTTGCAAGAGTATCATAATCAACCGATTATCAACCACCAGCTTTTACAATGTTCACTGCCAACCAGCAGAGTCTCGAGTCATTGGTCCAAACTCAAAGGACACAATCATTGTCCTACCTCCATCTTGCCTTTCTGAGTCACTCTCTTGAGGTCACTAGCAACAACAGCTCTGATCAATAAACTTCTTGCGACAAGAATTAAAACTGCCCCCCCAGCACCGATGATTCCCTTGGTGCCAATAGGAATTTGCATGTGCAGCCCTCAAATAACAATCAACCAGACCACAGTTTAACCAAGACTGCTTGAGAATGCACACTTCTTGGCCTTGTTTTTCTTTCTTCCCCATATAACCCTAAAGTTCTTGTCAGTACCCTAAATATAGGACAGAGGACATTGGTCCCCATTTCCTCTCAGTTTGATGACAAAGACAAAATTGGCTTCTTACAAAAAGTGTAGATGAGTAGGTAAAGAAAACACAATGGAATACAATTCAGACTTTATAAAAAAGGAAACTGTGAAATATGCAACATCATGGGAAAACTTTGAGGTCATTATTGATAAGTGAAGAAAGCCAGTCATGAAAGACAAATACTGCCTAACTCCACTTAACATGGTACCTAAAGTTTAAAAAATCCAAGAGTGGAATGCTTGTTTCCAGGAGCTGGAGGGAGTAGTTACTCAAAATGAACAGACAGTTTCAGTTAAGCAAGATGAATAAGATGGTACCTACATTCCACAGTCAACAACGTATACTTAGGAATTGCTAAGAGGCTAGATCTCGTGAAATGTTCTAGAGGCAATAATATTTTTATCTTTTATTTTATTTTTAAAATAAATTTTATTTTATTTTATTCCAGTTCCCCTTCCCTATGTACAGAAGCTCTGTTTCCATTTTTTCCTTCTATTTTCACTTTTTTTCTTGTCCCTTCCTTTCTCCCTCCCCCCTCCCTTGTTCCCCTTCCCATTTGAACACTTTCTTCCCATTTCCCAACATCCATTATACATTTCAGTCTCTATTTCCACTTTCGGTTTCTCATACCAAAGAAACAATGTGGTATTTACACATGCATGTCCAATTTATTTAACTTAAGAGTATGGTTTCAAGGTATCCATTTAGCTATAAATGTCTGAAGCTCATGCTTCTTTATGGCAGAGTAGTACTCCATTTTGTAAAAAAAAAACCAGCATCTTAATTCTCTCACCAGTTGATGGGTATTTGGGCTGTGTCCAAGATTTAGCAGTTACAAACTGTGCTGGTATAAACATGAACGTGCATATATCATTGTGGTAGGATGCTTTTAATTCTTTCGAGAAGATTCCAAGAAGAGGTATAGCTGGGTCAAATGGAACCTCTATTTTTAGTTTTTTGAGAAATTTCCACAGTGATTTCCACAGTGGTTGCACCAGTCTACACTCCCACCAACAATAGAGAAAGAGTCCTTTTTTCCACAGCCCCTCCATCATTTGTTATTGGTTGATTTCTTGATAGTAGCCATTCTTTCTGGAGTGAAATGGAATCTCAGTGTTGTTTTAATTTGCATTTCACAAATGACCAGTGATGTTGAACATTTTTTTATATATTTATTTGCCATTTCTAATTCTTCATCTGAGAAATGTCTATTCATTTCTGATCTCCATTTTTGCATAGTCTTTAAATATGGGGGGGTCTGATTATTTTGAGTTCTTTATACATTCTAGATAATAGTCCTTTATCTGAATAGCCGGTAAAACATTTGCTCCAATGCTATGGGTTGTCTCTTCACCCTGTTGGTGTTTTTTGTTTTGTTTTGTTTTGCTGTGCAAAAGCTTTTTAATAAGATAAAGTCCCAGTTTTTGATTCTTTGTAGTATTTCCCATGCATCTGGGTTGTGTTCATGAAGTCTTTGCCTACTCTTATGTTAGAGGCAAAATTTTTTTAGATGACTTCAAAACATTTTTACTGATATTTGGCCATGATTTTCATTTGTCTGGTTTGCTTTTATAGTTTTCCACCCACATCCTCCTTTTGCCTCCACCATCCTGTGCTCTGGTTTGGACTCTGGCTTATTTTCTCAGCTGTTACACACACCATCAATGAGGCCTCAAACTTCTTACAGAAAGTTCCAAATGTTGCTAGCCTGTCTCCTCCCAACCCTGTGCAAGCGCTGTTCACCAGTGCATATTTCCTCCCTGGCATCACTGGAGGATTTGGTGTAATGGAAATGGTGGCCTTAGGAGTTAGTTATCTATTGTGTTCAATAGCCAATTTATAGTTTTATTTAACATTGAGCCAAAATTCAATTCAAGCAATATATTTTGAACAGGTATGGGAGATGTAGCAGGGAGCAAAATAGTAAAAAAGGAAAAAATAAACCAAACAAACCAGTAAGTTAGTGATACAGCTCTGGGGAAAATCGAAACAACAAAGGGAAAGGATTGATGATGAGGAGGTGAGAACTTAATTGATGATGTTGAAAAAAGCCTCACTTGGGAGGTAACAAGTGAGTAGGAAGGAAACCAGAAAGGAAGAACCCCTCAGGTGGTGGGTCTGCAGGACCTTGCTTCGTGTGCTGGGACTGGGGGCAGAGGCAAGCCCAGAGAGGCACTGGGGTGGCCTGTGTCTGTCCCGCTGTGACCGCCTTTTGTCTCGGTGGAATGGGAAGTTACTGGAAGCTTCTGAACTGATGAGAATACTGAGGTGACTACTTTGTTTCTGTTTCTACTTTGTATCTGTTTTCATTAGGGAAAAAAGGTTCTAAAACCCCACAGAGTTGCAAATAATAAATGATAGAACTTATGTGCAGTCCTTCGGACAATGCCTTTCACATAATCAAAAACACTTAGACACTATAAAGCAGGCTATATAGAGGAGTGGTTGAGAAATCAGATGTTGGACTCAGACAAACTTGGCTTTAAATCCCAGTTCTTCCATTAATTTAGCATGTGAGGGTGACCAAATTAACCCCTATAAGGTTTAATCTGTACAACAACTTCCTAAAATGAAGACAACGTGTAAGCTTAGTAGAATGGAAGACGTACTGAGTAGATCTATGTACATATTGAAATATATAAGAAAAGTTGTTTCTTTGCTTGTGGTGATGGGGCTCAAACTCAAGGCCTCTGCACTGAGCTACATCCCCAGCACTTTTCGTACTTTTTATTTTGAGACAGGGTCTCACTAAGTTCCTGAATTCCCTGGGATGGGCTTGACCTTCCAATCTTCCTCCTCAGCCTCCCATAGTCCTGGGATTACAGGTGTGTAGCACCACACCTGGCAGAAAAATTATCTCTTAAAAGCAGTTTTTAGTAATTGGGTAAATTCTGTAATTTGGCCATTTTCTCATTGGATCACATGGCAAATGAGTTTTCCATGAATTTGCTTTGGGAATGATTTTTTTTTGGTGAACTGACTGTTCTCTCAGTTTCTCCAGCACTCAGAACACAGCTCTCGGCAGCTCACATCCCTAGGCCTCGCAGTGCGCAACCTAGAAATCCAGCTGTTTACTCCTTTTTGCATCTACAGGACTTAACACAGGGACCACACGAGGCTGGGGGCCAGGGGAGTAAATATTTACTGAATAAAGGAATTTGCCTCCACAAATTTTAACACTGCTGATAGATTATCTTCAATGTGAACTATGAATGCACCAGCACACACACAGCAGCACTAACATTGCCGTTCCTGCCCTATAAAACAAAGGGCCCTTTCCCCGATAAGTTGTATCCCCCCAGCCATGATGTCCTTACCCAGCCCTCTGCTTTCACACCTTGATTAATTTTTTCGCAGTCGCGATGGAGCTTTGCGCTGGGTCTTATTGTTCCCACGTGCCTTGTAGGTAAGGGACAGATGTGCCATTGTTAGGCTTCCTGTTTGCTTTCAAAGAAGGAACGTGTTATAAATAAACCCGAAAGCTGACTGAGAGAAAGACTTTATCTTTACTTTTCCGAGGTTGCTTTATTTTCCTGGAAAAGTCAGGATTTCAGTTACGAGACAGTAAGAGAATCAAGGTGAAAGTTGCCCAATAATGTGGAATTACAGGCTCATGGGAGAGGCACCAGGGATGGTGTGACATGCACAGGGCCAGGGGCGAGAAGACCGAAATTCACATCTTTATCAGGCTGTTACTCTCTGCCCCTGCAAAATCTGGGGTGTGAGCTCCAATTTCTGCATTTGTAAAGCTAGGAAGATGTAGACCCCTGCCCTAAGTTCCTCTTTCAGTTGTTCTTAAGATCGAGTGAGGTAACGCACATGGAGGACCGGCAGACCAACACAAATCACTGTGCAAATCTTGTCGTGGGGTGTGTGAGAGCAAACCATGGCCGGGCCGGAGGAGGGGCTGGAAGGAGAGAAGTGTCTGACCTGGAAGCCAGAGAAAGACTAACTTTGATCCTTGTCTGTTAGAAAGGAGCCTTGTACCTGTCATTGTTCCGCTGCAAGCATCAGAAGCCTCATTGTGTTCCTGGCCCTCACCACCTGCATGACTTCAGTAAGCAGCTCAGGTTGCAAGTAAGATTACAGATCCCTTCTTTCTCCAGCCTTTCACGACTCTTACTTTTCGTTACACTGTCAATTCTCTTTAGAAAAGAAAAGTAATTTAAACAGTGACAGAGGCACCCATTTAGTTACTGTAGGGCAAGTGCTCCTCAGCAGAAAAAGATAGGCCAAAAGCCTCATTCAAACTTTATTAAATGTTAATAGGGAGCCTTACCGCAAGCAGCTTTTGCTTCTGCAGTTAGATCAGTTAGAAAGACAAAGGTAGAAGAGGAGAGAGAAACCAGACCTGGAAGGGTGCCAGGTAATGCCACTACCATAGGAATTTATCAGAAAGAGTCAGCAAAGCATGGAGGGAGCCAAAAACACAAAAGACCAAGGTAACCAGCCCCCCACCCAGCTCTGATAAAATGCAAAGGAGATGAGGGGCAGTCACCTAAAGACTCTTATTTAATATGCAAAAGACACACACACTTATGCAGGTATACATATATGTATATTCTCATTTTAGTATCACTGTATTACAGCACCAGATACACGCATGTCCCCTTTACTTAATAATTAACTCTAAAGCTACCTTTCTATAAGGCTTCTCCCACACACACACATGCGCTTACCCATCACAAAAGGCCAGGAAGGAATCAAATGGCCAGGAAAAATGTAGACAGCAGTGCCCAGGTTAGGGTCAAAGACAGCCAGAAAGCCAACCAGATTTGACAACTTCCAGGTGCCCACGCAGGGGATGGGAAGAATCACTAGTCCTAAATAAAAGGAATCAGAGACAAGAGCTCCAGGTGTTCACTTTTCTGATGTCCCCTACTCTTCCAGAGTAGCTATCTTCTCTTTCTTTTGGAACAAGAAACATGGGTTTGGAAATTAGCAATGTAGATGTGGTACCTAACACTACATTAGTAGAAGAAGTCTAAACTGTATTAGTCAGCTTTCCCATTGCTGGGCCCAATACCTGGCACCCACAGCTTAACTCATGTTTTCAGTCTACGATCAGCTTGCTACAAGACAGAAACATAATGACAGAGGGACATGAAAAAGCAAAGGTGCTCAGTTCATGGTGTCTGGGAAGCAGAGCAGGAGAACAGTGCCAGAAAGAAACAGGTGGGGACCAAAAATAGGACCCAAGGCCACACTTCTATGACCCAGCCAGACACACCCAAGAGGGTGGTCTGCTGCTCTGCCAGATGTTTCTTAATCTGGTAAAGTTGATGTGCCAAGGTTAATGGTCACAATTTACCCCTTGTTAATTTAACACCCAACGACATCGCCTTAAACCATACTTAATCTCCAAATAAAGACAATAGCAAGTTTACAACTCTGTCTAACATAACTATCTTGTATACAACTGGAAACACAATAATCCCTTCTCCAATGTCTCAACAGTTCCAGCATTTTTCAAGGGTCTAAGTTTCATCTGAGGCTCAAGGCAAATTCTTAGCTGTGAATCTCTGTAAAAATAAAAAAACAAATTACATAATCCCAAGATACAATGACATAGGGTAGATATTCTCATTTCCAAAAGGAGAAATAGAGGGGAAGGAAAGAAATCAAACAAAAGCAAGACTGAAACCCAGCAGAGCAAACATTAAGTACTGTAACTCCATATCTGGCATTCGGGGCACATGGTGGTAAAATATGAGTTCCAAAGGGAATAGGCAGCCCCATCTCTATGGCCTTGCCAGTTCCAGCCTCTCTCTTGGGCTGGGTCCAGTTATGGCCTGTACCTTTCCTTGGCAGATGTTGCACATTTCTGGCATCTCTGATTCCTGGGGTCTCCATTGCACCTTTGGCTGTATTTCCACAGCTTCATGCATTGCCTTCTCAGGGACTCCTTACCTGGCCTCCCAGATTTTCATTTGAAATCTCACTGGAAGTCTCCATGACCCTACAACTCTTGCATTCCATATGCCAGTAAAACCAGCATCACATGGACAATGCCAAGGTCTGCTGTCAGTGGAAGCAGTAGCCAGGCTCCTTTGAGCCATGGCTATGGTGGCCTCTCAGTACCTGGATGGCTGAGCAAAGTAAAATGAATCCCAGAAAACCAATTCCCTAGGAGGCCCTTCTTGATCAGGGATCCCAAGGACTCTTTTCTCAAATAAAAGATTTACACCCTTGAGCCTGCTATTGGTAAAGTCTTGTTAATTCTTGAGATTCCCTCAGGGCATCTTTCTCCTTTTCCCTATACAAAGTACTTGGTTTTTTTTTTCTTTTGGTATCAGGAATTGAAATCAGGACCTTGTGTTTTCCAGGCAGGTGCCAGAACCACTGAACTAAATCCCCGACCCATTTGGTTTCTTTTTAATAGTGCTAATCTCTTTATCAAGCACACCTCCATTAGCTCCAACTTCACAATTGGTTCCTTCTGGACCAAACTACAAGTTTTTCAAAATTTCGTGCTCTATCTTTTGCCTCTAATTTTCACTGTAAAGCTAAAAAAAAGCAGCCAGTTTAAGCATGCCACAGCCTGAATTTTGGACTGTCTTGAAATTTCCTTCCCCCGATTCATTAGTCAACTGCCCTTAATCTCAGTCTCCTACAACATCTTAGGACATGGGTAAAATACAGGTAAATTTTCTGCCAGAGTGTAACACACATGGTCTCTAGTTCTAGTGGCAATACAGTCCTTATTCCCGATTTAAATCTCCTGAGCCTGGCCTTTACTGCCCACATTCTTGTCAGCATTCTGGTCTTCAGAGTTCTAACAAGAATCACCCATTCTACTCTGCTTATGGCGTTCTAGGGCTTTTCTAGCCTGCCTCTCCAAATCTTCAAACTCCTCTGTTAACCAGTTCCAAAGACTTCTAAACCACATGGTCAGATATAATCACAGAAATGACTCTGCTTATCTGGTACCAATTTTTCTGCATTCAGCTTTCCTATTGCTGGACACAATGTTCAATACCCACAGATTAAAGGAGGAAAGGTTTAATTAGTTTATTATGATGATGATGATTTGGTATTGGGGATCTAACTCAGGACTTTGTGCTTTCAAGGTGGGTGCAGTGCCACTGAGCTAAATCCCCAGCCCAAATTAGCTTATGTTTTCAGTCTATAATTGGCTTGCTCCAAGGCAGAAACATCATGAGGAAAAGACAAAGTGGAGTAAAGCTGCCTAGTTCATGGTGGCTGGGAAGCAGAGCAGGGGAGCAATACCAGAGAGAAATAGTGAGGGACCATATTTAGTACCCAAGGCCACACCTCCACGACCCACTCAGACACATGCAGGAGTGTGCTCTACTAATCTACTGTGTATTTCTTAATCCAATGAAGTTGACAAATCAGCATTAATGGTCACACTAAAAGATGTTACATAAAGGATCAAAGAAAACCTAATTATTTAGACCTTCTACTTCCAGAAATTTCTTCTAGGAAAATAAGAATTCACAAAGATCCACAAAGTAAGATGAATTGAAGCACTGTTTAGAGTTCAAAACAAGTAGAAGCTGAGCCTGGAGGCTTGTGCCTGTAATTGCAGCCACTGGGGAGGCTGAGGCAGGAGGATCATAAGGTCAAGCCCAGCCTGGGCAAAATAAAAAATAAAGTAAAATAAAAATAAAAAAGGGCTGGGGATGTAGCTCAGGTAGGGATAGAGGATTTGCCTAGCATGCAGAAGGCCCTAGGTTCAATCTCCAGTACTACAAAACAAAAACAACCAAGTAGAAACTAATTTTCCCACAATGGAAGATTGTTTTAAAACAGTGGAATATACAAAAGAGAATACAGTACAGCCATTAAAAATGATGTACTAGAATAATTTTTAAAATGTTATTACATTCTTTTTATAGTAAATACAGAAAACAAGTTATAGGACTGCAATCTATAGCATGATCTCACTTTGTGTGTATGTGATCTCATTTTTAATAAAAACATGAAAATACAAACAGACAAGGGGTAGCATCACATAGCTTATCTTTGGACTGTAGTATATGGATGGGCTTTTAAAATTTTTCACTTATCTACATTTAAAAAAATTCTCTACAGTAAGTGTATATTACCTTTACCCTAAGGAAAAGAATCTATTATAATTTTTCAACAGCTGACCTAGGAAAAAGCCTGTGGACTTGCACAGCATGGGGCGCAGAGGTAAGAAAAGAACGTGGGCCAGCCTGTGGAATCTGCTGTAGCATCAGGACTGTCCCACAGCCCAGCAAGAAGGGGCTGAGGCCAAGCATCTGCCAAAAACAAAGTGGCCCAAACTCTCCCAAGGGGCTTTGGACTTGGCAATCTGCACTGGTGAAGTGCTTGGGGTTGACTTTCCCTGGGAACAGGCGGAGGGTGGCAGTGCAGGGAGGGGGACTAGGAAGTGAGGGCTCTAGAGCGGGTGTGATGGAGAGGACGGAGTGTGGGCCCTCCTGACCACAGCTCCAGGCTCCAGCAAGGCCTGGAGACCCTGCCCCCATGTCTCCAGTGGGGCGGCTGCTCTCCCCCTGCTCTCACAATGGTTCCAGGACTGTTGCCAACCCCACTAGGGACAAGGATGGCAGCTCCAGCACGGAAACTCCCTCAGTGTGGCAGCTGCCTCCAGAGCCTGTTAAGCAGAGATCCCAGGCCAGTCCCCACCGTCTGAGTGAGGACCCTGGGGTGGGGGCCCAGGAATCGTCCTTTAACCCCCCAGGTGACTCTCCCAGGCAGTTCAGAGCTGCGGTGGGGCACACACAACAGGCCTCCTTCCCCTTGGGTTCCTTGGCACACAGTGTCACAGAGGACCGGATTCTGTTGGGAGCCTGTACATAATGCCTGCCTGCTTTTGTTCCAGAGGAAATATATCTTGGGATCCAACGTAGGACCCGGCTTTGCACTGTCCTGGGAGTATTTAGAACTGGGCAGCAGTATGCAGCCCCAGGCAGGAAAGGTGGGGCTCCCAGGAGTGGTGACTTGTTGCAAGAGGATTTCAGTCTTGCTTCTCTCATACAGCTCCCCACTTCCAGGATGCCGGGCCACAAGAACAAAGAGGCTACCTACTCACAAAGCTGAAAAACTGCAAGAAAGTGCTTAGGATCAGATCAGCCAAAGCGAGGGGGCTTTTGATGAGAAGCAGAAGCAGACCCAGGTTCACAGGGAACAGAGAGTGCTGTCATGTCTTCTTGCAGGGGATCTGGAGAAGTTACCATCCATCTCCATCCAAGTGGTGCGGAAAGGGCTGGGGATGTGGATCAGTGGCAGAGCACCGGCCTAGCGTGCACAGGCCCTGGGTCCAGCTGCCAGTGCTGAAAAAGAGGGCAAGTAAATTGTGCCAGGTTGTATTGTGCTTTCGAAAGGTCTGCTTGGCCTGTGGGAAAAGCCCTCGGGTGTCAGGCTTGGCCTCGTGTCTTGCCTTGGACACTGACACTGGGGTGGAGGTGCCTTGCTACTTCCTTGCCTGTCCATCTTCTGGTTCTGCCATCTCTCTTTTCTTTCCTTTGCCCAAAGTCCAGCACATCTCACATTGGGGCTGCTCCTCGTGTCTGGTGCAGGAGTGAAGGACACCTTGAGAACAACTGCTGTCTGACTCAAGAAGGACATGAAACAGAAGAAGAAAGATTTATGTCCTAAGAGCCTGAGACTGAAGTCACTAGTTACCACATCCTCACTGAGAGAGAGCCAATAAAGAAATAGTCTCTTAGAACTGTGAAAACATATAGCAATATGAAATAATTTTTAAAAGAACATATACCCATCCCATAGTATGCTCCTTAGCCTCAGTTGAAGTTTTAATTTTGAAGATGCCCTCAGGCACTGTGCTGAACTAGATCAGCGCATCCGAGGCCATCTTTCCCTGAGTGCCTTCCGCAGGAGCAGCCTGGCCGTGGCCAAGGACCCAGTGCCTCTGCTTGGGGAGGCAGAGGACAGGCCACTGTGGGAGCCAACGCCCGGCATAGAGCTGACCGATGGCAGTCAGTGAGATAAAGTGGAGCAGAGCTGTTCCTCAGCAGCGCTCAGCTCCTGGAAAAAGCAGCGCCAGGCCGTTTCCTCCGCAAACATCTATCCTGTGTGTTGACCACCCTGCTGCATCAAGGCTTGGCATCTGCCTTGCTCTCGGGTCTTCCTTTTCCTGAAGTCTCGGTCCTGAGCCAACTATGTGCAGCCCTCAGGGGGCCAGACTTTCTGGGAAGGAGCAGTGAACGAAGCAGGCATCAGCCTGTGCTCCTGGAGGCTCCAGGCATCGAGTGGGCACCACAGGGTGAGTCACAGCAAGCAAGCTCTGGCCTCTCCTCCTCTTCTTGTAAAGCTCTAGTGCACCATGGGAAGTCACCCTCATGACCATCAGCCTCACGACTCCAATCACAAATAATGTATACACCGTTCCATACCAGCTAACCCTAGTTACCCTGAAAGCCTCCAAATGCCATCGACAAATGACTTTCAGGATTACGGTTCCACCACTTGAACTTCTAGGAGACACATTTAAACTACAGCAGTGGGTTCACATTGTTGTGAGCTATGGCTTGTGTCTAGATCCCCCCAGCACAAGCCTCATGCGTACACAGGTGGGGCTTCTTGGAGCTGGCAGGATCTAGGGTGTGTGATACTGGGATTAAGGGTGCATGGTACTAAATGAGCCACTGATTGTTTTAGCACAGTTCTGTGAGTGGACAATGGGAAGGACCACTCTGGGTATGAGTGGCAACCAAAAGGCTTGTAGCCTGGATGGGATAAAAAGGAAAAGCAGGTGGCTGCTGCGGCTTCACTGTCTCCTGCCTACCCTGCCACAGACTGTTTCTCCCCTGCCATGCCCTCTGCTGTGCCACCCTGCCTTGGAGCCAGCTGACTAGGGACTGAAACCTCTACAGACTGTGAGTAGAAATAAACCTTATTTCCTTTAACTTGTGGGTGTTGGGTATTTTGTTTCAGCAATGAGAAAGGTAAGTAAGACATCGTACAATCAGTGTCTGGAACTTTTACATCATGCTAACCCGAAACTGTACCATTGGGCTACACCTCCCAATTCCTACCTCCTCCATTCCCTGCGAGGCACATTCTACTTTCTGTTTCTATGAATGGACTGCTTTGGATAGCTCATATAAGTGGAGCTACACAGTGTTTGTCTATCTGGACTGGTTCACTTCACTCAGCATCATGTTCCCAAGGTCTGTCCACGTTGTAATACAGGGGAGAATTTTCTTCCTTCTTAAGACTGAATAATATTCCGCTGCACACAGATACCACATTTGGCCTATCCATTCATTCTGGCTACTGTGTATCAACTGCTAAGAAGGTGAGGGACGTCAGAAGTGGTTTTCAGATTGCTGGGTGGAGGACTGGAGGAGGCAGCGGTGAGCAGAAAGAACAGGGAGGATCGAGGTGAACTCGGCTTGCATCCGGGCCCAGCGCCCGCCGTGCTCGAAGTCCTCCGGTCCGTGCTGGCCTCTCTTCTTAAGCCCAGCGCGTTCGGTTTGGGCAGACTCACTATTTGTGCGTATTTCTGTCCTGCAGACTGTGAGCTTCCCGCGGGTCTCCTGGGCAGGCTCCAGCCCTGTGCTGGTCCCTCTTCCAGAGAGGAAATGAGATGCGCACAAGCCTGTGTTCCAGCTAACCCGGCGCTCTCTCTGGGGTGTGCCTAAGTGTGTGTGTGTGTGTGTGTGTGTGTGTGTGTGTGCGCACACGTGTGCATGTTTGATTTTCTGCGCCCGTAGTGTAAGTCGGGGCGTGTATGGAGATGTGAGGCCTGGCATGAAAGCACCTCTGTTCGCGAAGCTGGTCTGAGGCCTCTTTCTTCACCCCTGGAGTGCAGGCAGGAGGTGCCGGGTGGGCCACAGGGCTCCGGAGCCCGGGGCGGGGTCTCAGGGCATTTAAGGCGCGACCCGAAAGGAGCCCCGCCCGCGCCCAGCGTCCGCACCATGCCGCGCCCCCGAGCCCCGCGCCTGCTGCTGCTGTGGCCGCTGCTGCTGCTGCTGCCACCGCCGCCCGCCGCCCCCGGGCCCCTGGCCGGCCCAGCCCACGCGAGGCTGGGGACCCTTGCACCCGCAGGCGGCACCGGGGGCCGCGGCACAGGTACGGGCAGGGGGCACCCGGGGCGGGAGGGCTCTGGGGGACTCGAACTCGGCCCCGCAGGGGAGCGAGGCCGGCCAGTCCCACCCCGAGCAGTCCGCCCGGCACCGCCCACGGCCCTCGAACCCCTCCGCCTCTGCTCCGGGCCGCGAGGCTCTCAAGCCCCTGAGCCCCCGGCCGCCCCGGGAAGCCTGGACCTGGAGGGGGTGCGGGGGGGGGCGAGGCGTGGGGTGAGGCGCGGAGGGAAACCTCCCTGCCTCAGCCTGCTCTCCCAAGCCCGCGTTCTGTTAGAGCTCAGGAGCCCGGCCCGGCTCTGCCCTCTGAGACCCCGAAGCCCCGAGACTTGGAGGCGGTGGCGAGCGGTCGTTTCCCTTCCGGTCGGCAGTTGGTTCCCGGGCAGCTCCGAGCTCCAGGGCAGCGCTCCATCCATGCGCCCACGGCTCTTCCGAGGGCCCCGCATAAAGCCCGCGGCCTGACGTCCCCAGGGGGCTCCTTCCCCACCCCTGCAGCTTTTCCTGGGGCTTCTGTGCGATTTTATCCTCACTGCGAACGTCCAGCTTCAGCCTGGCTGGGCGAGGCTGCGTCCACCCGGTTCCCAGGTCCCCCGCATGCGGCCCGCACCTGGGTGCTGGGCGCCTGGGTGCTGGACTGAGTGCTGGACTGGGTGCTGTCGCTCCCCCTGCGCCTTCCGGGCTCACAAGGGCTGGGCTTGGCCAGTAGCTGGCTGGTTGCTCCAGGCCAGGAACGGGAAGACTTTTCTAGAATTAAATCTGCTCTCCTGCCCGCCCTGGAGGGCCTGGCCTTGTGTACGGGGTGACGGTGCCCGTGCTCTCTGCTACCTGGAACCCAAACTTGGTCTCCTGTCATGAACACCGGGGCTCCGCATCCTTTCTAAATTTTCTTTCTAGTGCAAGGAATGGCTTAGCTTTGCTCTGGGCTTTTGTTTTTAGCAAAACTTAAAAAATAGTGATATTGTGCTCATGGAAAACTTAAGAGGCTAAAAATTTTCGTGTGGTAGTAGGGCTTGGACTAGAGATATGCTGTGCCGCTGAACTACATTCCTGGCCCCTGTTTATTACTTTTATTTTGAGACAAGCTAAGTTCCCAGGAGGGCCTTGAGTTAATCTCCTGCCTCAGTGTTTCAATTAGTTGCAATGATTTCTTTGCTTTTGAGAATCAAATGACTGCTGTGTACTATGTGGAAGTAAGAGGAAATCAAAAAAGGGGGAAGTAGCTCAGTGCAAAGGCCTAAGTTCAGTCCCAGTACTGCGACAATCACACCAGCATGCAATTAGTCCCCGGGCTGGGGGAGTACAAGTCACAGGGAACAGGGTGGCCAAGGAATCGCTTTCTGCCTGGTCAAGACCCCTGGACTGGTTTTCAGTTGCTATAACAACCAGCCATGGATTTAGAAGCTTAAGACAGCTCTCATCCTGGTGGTGCTTGTGGGTCAGAGCCGACCGGCCGTGGTCTCTGCAGAGTCTCGTCCTGTCCCTCCGGAGGCTGCAGAAAAAAACGCCTGCCAACTCCCCACCGTCCCAGAAGCCTTGTGCTCCAGGTGTGGCCTTATTCCTCCCTGCTCCAAGCCTGCAGCAGCAGGCTGAGTCTGCCGTCTTGACACTCAGACCCCTCTCCTGCCCTCTTCCACCCTTAGGGCCCTTTGTAGCTGTGCTGCAGCTGCCTGGATAATCTCCGTCTGTAATCCCACCTGCGAAGTCACTTTTGCCACATGCAGCAGCGTATCCAGGTTCCTGGGATTAGGACCCAGGCGTCTCCAGAGGGACTTTATCCTGCCCACCGCACACCTTGGTCCCTCTGGGACAGAGGGCTCAGTGTGAGGTGACTCGGGGCGGGGGGTGGGGTGGGGTGGGGAGGATAGATTCCCAGGAGGCCTGATTCCTGAGCACCCGGGAGACAGCGCTGCCACTTCAGGGTCTGTATCACCCTGTGTTGGGCTTTTACTCCAATTACCCAAAATACCCAGACCCCATCCAGGCAGGGTTTTCAGCAGCTCTTCTTCCTTGCTTCTGACCCATAGGAAACTCAAGGGATGAAGTAAAATTGGGCAGCTGTTTGAAAGAGGGACTTTTGATCCTTTAGACTTAGCTAAATACACAACATGGCGTATTTTGGGGCGGTGGGATGCTCAGTGGGCACATGAGATCTTGTTGATTTTTATGGTAGAAAAAGCTGCCTCAAGCAGCAGCCCCGGGGCGGGGGAAAGGCCCTGGCTGGGGCCAGGAAACCCAGGGCTGGGCACAGTCTCCTCCTGGCCCTCAGCAGTCTCACCTGTTGGCTGGGCATGAAGGGCTCCCGCACCTCCCCCTTCAGAGGGTTGTTGCTTTGGTCTCCTGTGATTCCAAAAGTGCTCGTTAGTAAAACGAAAAATCTTTTGTGTTTTCCTTCAGTAGTGGGGATTGGACCCAGGGCCTTTGCACTGAGCTACAAAACTAGTCCTTCATAAAATCATCTCTCATTTTGAGACAAGTTACTGAACTGCCAGGGCTGGCCTTGCGCTTGGCATCCTCCTGCCTCAGCCACCCAGGGTGCTGGGATTCCTGGTGTGGGCCACCTTGCCTGGCTAAATACTTCTTTCTTAATTAAATACCTCCTGGCAGTGGGATAAAGCCAAGAGGACAATTTTCAGCTTGGAAAGAAAGCGATGAAGAGCCATAATTTCTGTTCCAGATAAGGATTTTTCTTCCGTAAACGCCTTAGCCTAAGCGTTTATTTTGGATTCACCTTTTCTCCTACTGGCTGAGTAAATTGTTTTCTCAGCGTAGCATCAGCTTGTGTCCCTTTTTTCGGGAAGAAGGGCCTGGGGTGACGCTTCCTGAGGACCTGTTTTTAGTTAGGGTGCCCTGCGTGTGACGCCTGTGGGCGTGTGCGTGTTTGTCCAGAAAGGGAAATGACTTGGGAAGAAGGGTAACAGGGGTTTCTGTCTCATCTGGTCCTGGCCTGTGGACTTGATTTTGGTGGGCAGGAGAGAGGGTAGGTGAGTAGGTCTGGAAGGAACAGGAAAAAGTAGGAAGAAATAGATGAAAACTAACATTCATCGTATTACTCCTGTGCCAGGCACTGCGGTGTAAAGAGAGGTATGAGGTACGGTTGGAAATGCAGCAAAAGTCTGCATTACAAAAGCGCTAAAGTAAAAGACACATTGCCATAACCCTCTAAAACGCTCACGCTTTCTTAGAACACACTTAAACCATCGGCCTTGCCGATTTCCGAAGCAGTTCAGGAAATCCTCTAAATGTTCCCTGCAGTTTGATCACCCCCGTAAGTGCCCTGAGGTGCAAAATCTGGCTTATTTACCTCTGTAGCTCCGGGACTTCATACAAATAGATCTTCAAAAGATCTTTTGGTGGTGAATGGATGTGTGGCAGACAGGTGACAGGGACAGTAGGACAAGCGGGTAGACTCGTAGCAGCCTAAGTTGTCACCCACTCTGTCCTCAGCTAGCCTGGGTCCAGCGGTCAGGTGCAGGGTGCAGGGCTGCTCTAGGGCAGTCTCACCCTTTAGAGGGGAGGAGAGGGAGCCGTCAGGAGAGTTCGAGGTGCCTTGCCTCAAACTCTGGCCCTGCCCAGGCCTGCAGGGGAAGGCACCACTGATGCTGGCTGGACCAGGGCCTCACACACCTCCGACAGCCAAGGTTCCCAGGAGGGCTGGGTCCCAGGCAGGTTGGACCCAACCCTCCAGCAGTGGGACCGTGGTGCGAAATGTCAGGACTCTCCCAGCCTGCAGGTGAGGGATCTGGGGACACTTCCCACCTCTAGAATTCCCACCAGGGGCCTCTGAGGCCTGGGTGTTTCAAGGGCTGAAAGGAGGGCAGTCTCGGGGACTATAGGGGCAGCAGTGGCACCAGGCTTAGGGGTGCTGTCCAGCCTGTCCCTGGAATCCCAGCATGCTCTGGGAATAGCAGTTGTTCTGTTGGTGCTTCTGGCCTCAGCCTGCTTGGTCTTTTCTGCCCCCTGCGCCCTTCTTTGCAGGTGTCTGCAGGAGCAGGCCCTTGGACTTGGTATTCATCATCGACAGCTCTCGTAGCGTGCGGCCCCTGGAATTCACCAAAGTGAAAACCTTCGTCTCCCGGATCATCGACACGCTGGACATTGGGGCGGCTGCCACGCGGGTGGCAGTGGTGAACTACGCCAGCACGGTGAAGATCGAGTTCCAGCTCGGGACCCACACGGACAAGCGGGCCCTGAGGAAGGCCGTGGCGCGCATCACACCCCTGTCAACCGGCACCATGTCGGGGCTGGCCATCCAGACGGCAATGGAGGAAGCCTTCACCCTGGAGGCGGGGGCCCGGGGGCCGGCCTCCAGCATCCCTAAGGTGGCCATCATCGTGACGGATGGGCGGCCCCAGGACCAGGTGAACGAGGTGGCGGCCCGGGCCCGGGCCTCGGGCATCGAGCTCTACGCTGTGGGCGTGGACCGGGCAGACATGCAGTCCCTGAAGATGATGGCCAGCGAGCCCCTGGAGGACCACGTGTTCTACGTGGAGACCTACGGCGTCATCGAGAAGCTTTCCTCCAGGTTCCAGGAGACCTTCTGTGGTAAGCTGGTAGTCTTTGGTTCCAACTAGGAAGGGCGTCGTGTTTTGGACACTGTGTACCCAGAGAAAAAGAGATTTATTCACTCTTTGGTGGAAGTTTTATGAAAAACTTAAATACATGCCATGCTTTTTTGGCATTTTTTAAACCAACTTAAATACACAGTGGTGGCTGACAAATATAGAGCTGTATTGTATATAACTTCATTTGCTCGTAAAATCTTCATGTTTGCATTTGAAACATGGAGGTCTGGAAATACCCAGGATAAATAATCCTGCTGTTCCCTGATGGGGTGGGGAAAACCCTAAAAATGAAACAAAAAATCGACTCAAGACACCTCTCTCGTACCCCTCCCAACCACTACCTTTTCTTCCAGGTATTTTCTTTGGCTTTGCCATCTCAAGAGTTCACAGAACTATGCCCATTTTCCTGGGGAGGACAGGCAGCAGTGTTCTGGGAGGATCAGCGGACTGTATTCTGGGGTCGCTGTCAGTGGGATTTGGTGGACACTTGTCACAGATGCAGCTTTTCTGGCTATTCTTCGTGGGTAATAGGGTTAGGCACCAGGAAGACTCTTTGGTTCATTTGGCAGATACAAGGACAAGCAGATTTAAAAAAAAAGAATCGTTCTGTTGCACCCTGTCTACTTCTTTCTTTATCAGGGTCGAGTTTGAACTTTGCAATTTCTGCATGAATTGGCCACTTGTGTCAATGTACATCTACTCAGTTCTGGGCTTCGTTTTTAATCTCTGAGCAGAATTATGAATTGAGGACTTGTGCCGTATCTTTTATCATCTTGGGATCATCTTTTGAAGCCCTCAATGGAATTATCCAAACCAGTGTGGACAAAGGTCTAGTCCAGGTGGATTTCTAAACATAGATCCCTTTTGGTACCTAATTTATTCCACATTTGTTTATTCAGTACATAGGTTTTGATCACTGGTGACACAAAAATAGCCCTTCCTGATCATTCAGCAAGTACCATTCTGGGGATGAGAGTGAGACTAGCTGGCAAGCCAATGATTACCCTCAGAAATTTCCAGGAGATTAATGCATAATTAATGTAAAACCCAGCGGCCACCGTTCTGTTGGGAAAGGGGAGGTGAAGCCTTGATCTTGGGGAAAGCATGGCTTCATCTCAGCCACGCTTGGCCGGGACCCCTGTCTCCCTGTCCGGGGACACTGTACCTTCACAAGTCCTCACTAGCTCTGGTGGCATCTACTTGGCATTCACTGGTTTCCAAAGAGAAAGTGGCTTTCTTTCTCCCAGAAAGACGCCCTGGGCTTGTGGGTGAGGGCTGCTCCACCAGGGTGCCAGACTGTGGCGAGGTGGGTGTCACAGCTCGCACCTGGGGTGGGCTCAGAGGCCATAAAGTAGCAAATTGTGAGTCTTTTCCATCTGGTATAAAGGACCTGCTGTCCAGGGCAATGTCCTCTCTATATGGAAGGAGACTGAGGGCAGCTCGTTGCTGTCAGGGTTGGAAGGGCTGTGAAAAGGCCCTTCTTGGGAAAATATTAGCCTTGTCCTCTTGCCAAGGGCACAGGAGGCTGGGTTACCTGCCCCAGGAGTGCCAGCCTCCTCCAATGGGCCTGCTTGGTTTCTCAGAAATGACTAAATTCATTGATTCATCTTCCAAAATGTGTGACTGGGGGGAACATTCCAAGGAGATATAAATAGCTCTAGGAGCAAAAAGATGAAGATGCCGTTTAGCTGATATAATCTCATTTATTTTGTTCTCTCTTTTCTTTTTACCTGTTTGCATTTAACATGTGAGTTCATTGCCCTGGTAGATGATAGTGCCCAGTGTTACCTATATACCTGGGCCCTAGGGACTACGCTGAAGATTCAGGAGGTGGATTACCTGGATTGCCACATTTGCAGGTTCAAGTACATGTCCTCAGCTCAGGGACAGTGGCTCCAGGCTTAGAGGTGCGAGTCTTGCTTGGGCAGGGACCATAGCCCCCTGGGAACCAGGCTGTGGCTACACCGGGACCCCAGCTCCGTGTTCACCTGGCAAGCTGCTCTCCCCCATCTGGCTGGGAAACAAAGATCTTCTTCGGTATGGGCAATAAGTCAATGAAACATCGAGTTGCCTGTCCAACGGAAGTGTTTGGCTTCAGCATCAAATTCAAAATTCCCTTTCTTTTTTGAGAAAGTCTAGCAAGAGCTGTAATTTTAAGTCAGTAACATTTTTCGGTTTCAGTGGGACAGTGATCCCTGGGTTGTCGAACTCAATTCATTCCAAATTTGTGCTCAGACACTGAAAAGCTCAAGAACTGAATGCAATTTTCCCAGAAGAAATAATGAAAAACCAAATCATTGGTACTGAAGCCCCAAAATTACACTTATAAATTCAGTTTTCCAGGAGTTTAAGCAATTTTGCAGTGATTTATTTCTTTAATTCTGTCGTGTTTCTCACACTTTTCCTCTTAGCTTTTCCTCTGGTATCACTAACTTTCTTTGGAGCCATGGTTGCGATATTGTATGTAAATAAAGCATGAAAAACAAAACCCCGGGCAGAGTGTTTTAAGGCACTGACCCAGCACTAATGCTGTCTGGGAGGGGCGCCTGGACTGCAGCTTCACCCCTTTTTGGCTGTGGTGAGGCGGATGTGTGAGTCACTCTCGGCCTGCACGGGTTTTGTCAGGTGTGCAGTTCCACTGTCAAGCAAAGTTACGAACACCGAGCAGATGTTTTGAACTTCGCTGTTTGAATAGCAGAAAGTTCGAGGTTAGAGCTGCTGGACAACTGAGGTATCGCTGTATTTCTAGTAAGCAAAAGCAAAAGACAATAGCCAGTTTTGACAGAGAAGTAAAGACGCGATCAGAGAGGAGCCTGAGAGCAGAGTCTTCCTGACCTGGGGGAAGCCCTGGTAACTGTGGCTTCCTCGAATAGCTCTGGACCCCTGCATGCTGGGAACACATCGGTGCCAGCACGTGTGTGTCAGCGATGGGAACGGCCAGCACCACTGTGAGTGCAGCCAGGGCTATACCCTGAACACGGACCGGAGGACATGCGCAGGTGAGGCTGCAGGCACTGCTGGCCCATGTTGCATTGCCTCTGGCTGCCCTTGGTTCATTCCCGGTGCCCCTTGGAAAGGCAGGAGGGGAGAAAAGTAAGACCACACAGAAAGCCCTAGTCAGATGTCACTTACTGCCAGGGTTAAAGAAGAGTTAGCAGGAGAACAGCCAATGAGGAAGGGACCCAAAACTCTTGGTCCTTTTGAGGATTTGGCATTTTCCTTGGATTTTGTTTCATTAAATATAAGCATCTCTTTCCTCTCTGTGGCCTGACATAAGGGTGGCCCTAGCAGTGGAGGAAAATGTAGAGATGTTCACTCCCCTGGTACCCGAGTATTCATGCAGAGGCAATAAGGGATGGGATTAGCCTCTCCTCCTCCTCCTCCTCCTCCTCCTCTTCCTCCTAGAAAAGAGTTCTGAGAGGAAGCAAATGTAGAGGTCCTTTAATTTAACATATTCATTTTATAGATAATGAAACAGACTAAAAAGAAGGGGGAAACCTAGCTTACCGGCAGGGCTGTTAGCAAGAGAGCCCAGACCAGACGGGAGAGTTGGTTCCGGGCTGCACTGGCCCTGCCCAGCCCTGCCCTCTTTGCCAGCGCCGAGTGTGTGAAAAGTGTGGCCCAGGACTTCTTTGCCGCCCACCTTCCTTGGGCTCACATTTATCCCACTGCTCTGTTGACAGCTGTTGACAGGTGTGCTCTTAACACTCACGGATGTGAGCACATTTGTGTGAATGACAGAATGGGCTCTCACCACTGTGAGTGCCATGACGGTTACACCTTGAACGAAGACAGGAAGACGTGTTCAGGTAAGTGAGGGAGGAGTCAGGCTGCAGGTGCTTTGCCTCTGTCTGCCTGCCTACCTGTGTGGTTCTCATGCACCGAGAACTTGGTCCGTTTTCTTCTCTTGCCACCCTGGGGTTTCCCATTTCTAAGTTAAAAAAAAAAAGAGAGAAAAGTTGGGAATGTTTGTGTGTATGTAGCACACGTGTCAATGTGTGCCTCGTTTCCTCTCTGTACTCAGCCCTCAGGCCTGGCAAATACTGACTTCCCCAAGGACAGGACGACACATGTGTGGTGTTCTTGCTAAAAACTAGGAATCACGAGGAAACATCAGACAAACCCAACCGAAGAGTCATTTCTCGTTCAGGAAATAATTGCCAGTATTTAAAAACGTGTCAGTTATAAAAGACAAGGACAGACTGAGAACGTGTCCTAGATCGCAGGAGACTCAGATGTGGCAACTAATGCAGTGTGGGACCCTGGACAAGAAAAGGGGCATCAGTGGAACAGCTGGCAAAGTTTGAATAAAGTGTGCAGATTAGTAAATCATATTGTGCTATTGCGATGATCTTACCAGGGTTAAGTAAGTTGCTAACATTTGAGGAAGCAGGGTGAAATAAGGAGGTCCCGTTTCGCACTGTTTTCGTGATTTTTTTCAAAAGTCTGAAATTATCTCTAAAAGTTTAAAAATTAAAAAAAGCAGTCCACAAATATATCTGTACAGGGAAAAGTTCATTGAAGGAAAATTTGGGTCTTGAACTCTGATGCTGCCCTGAGTCAATTCATCTCACTGGGGCTCATTTTCCTCACTTAAAAAACAGGAGAGGATTCATCTACAATTTCTTCAAACTCTAACTCTGTTTTTCCAAATCTAGTGCAATTAGATACAAAACTGTTGGTATTTCTCCAAGTTAGGATAAATATAATAAAGCTAAAAGAAATGCTTTAGAAAGTATTTATGAAATTCTTAGATTATAAAACCTCAGACTGATGATTCTGTGAAGGAATTGGAGAAGGGTGGAAAATAGTGACTGTGCAGGATTTTGTCTCATCCACCTAACTTCCACTTACAGCAAATCATGCTGAAGGCTTCTGAGTAACATCGATAAGTTTTCCTCTTATTTCTACCTTCAAGTAAGATTCCATTTTGAAATGTATGGGTGATAAAAGACTTCCAGTTTTCATTTCTGTTGTGGGACTTTTGTCTGACAGCTCAAGACAAATGCGTTTCCGGCGCCCACGGCTGTCAGCACCTGTGTGTGAATGACGGGCCTGGGTCTCATCACTGTGAATGCTTCGAGGGCTACGCCCTGAATGCAGATAAGAAAACGTGTTCAGGTAAGAGCTACTCAGCACATTCTTCCCTACTTGGCTTCTGTGGCAGTGAAATCAACAGGCAAGTGTGGAGGAGAGAGGCAATTTAAAGATTCGAGGTTCAAACCTTCCGCCATGCTTCCAGGCTAAGCTAGCGTTGGTTGCTCGGCAGGTGCTGAGCTCTCTGGCTTTTGCAAAGATAGATCGCTGCAGAAGAAAACTGTTAGGAAAGGGGTAGGGAGTGGGGGCCATGAGAAAAGCTAATTAAATGTGAGGTCCTTATCCAGGAAAATGTTATTAGCCCTGGACACTAGGGACTTTTAAAGCAAATGGGAGACTTTAGAGGAAGTCAGTTGGACAGTAACTATTTGATGTGATAGGCTGAACTGATCTTTTTCCAGTTAAAATTTGGCCTGGAGCTTTCTGTAGCATTCGCCTTATGAAGCTGGGTCATTCAGTAAAGGAGACCTTGTGAGTGCCTGAATTAGACCCATGCAGCTCTTCCAGGAAGCCTGTGGCAGGACGCCCCCGACAGTGCCTAGCTGATCGGTCTGCAGAGAATCTGAGCCTTGTGGTGTGGCTCTGGAGTCCTGGCAGGATTGCCGAGCCTCATTAAGTTGATTTAAATGCCCTGGCAGAACAGGGCGGCATTTATAAACGTAACAGCACTCCTAAAGGAGAGGATCCCTAGCTCTTTTTAAAAATTTTTAAAAATTTTTAAATTTTTA
>NW_004624738.1:2713254-2729311 GCF_000247695.1 Heterocephalus glaber | reverse complement strand
CTTCCTATTTTACATTATCGATTATTCATTCTAATCATTGGTACATTTTAGGTATACAATATAATGACATTCATCATTGGAAATTTGCACCTTGAAGTGGGGCTTAGTCTTGGCACACCGAATGCTCTCTAGACTTTACGTGTCTCTTCTCTCCCTTGCACCTCATCAGGCCGGGGCAGGGGGAATAACCAAAAATATGAATAAAGAGCAAAATAAAAGATAGATGGCAGAAAGTAGGGAGACCTTTTCAGATGGGAAGAGGAACAAGAGATAGAGGAAGGGGGCGGGAGGGAAAAAGAGGAATAGGAAACAGATGGAAATAGTCTTTGCAAACGGGAAGAGGACCGAGAGTTGGAAGGGGCAGGGAGGAATAGGAGAGGACGAAGAAATGAAGATGTGTTATGTACATGCAGCAGCTCCCCAAGGTACGTACGACCACTGCACACTCCAGGCATGTACTGATGAAGATAACATTTAGAAATAAATTTAAAAACTGAAAAATACCCAGGAGATAAGCTTCGAGCCCCTCCTCTGTTCCCGGGATAGGCACCCGAGCACTGTGAAGATTTAAGTGCGCAAGTTCCCGCCTCCGGTGTTTACACCCTGGGGGAAGAGAGGAGAAACACAGCAGCCGGGGAGAGGCGCTGCTGAGAGGCAGAGGGGCCGGGGAAGGACCCAGCCAGGGGTTGCAGTGCGGCCTTCGCGGTGGAGGCTGCGGCAGGCTGCCGGGCTTGTGCAGGCGTGGACGGAGCCGGCCAGGGCAGGGAGGCCTCAGTCTTCCAGCTAGTTACAGGCACCCAGGGGTACTTTCAGCCGCCAGAGGAAAAGTGAAACAAAAGCACATTTCCTTTTAAATTAGCACACATTGTGGAAAAAGAAGAAACACTTTATTAAAAAATAAAACATCAAGGAAATTTTCCATTTGACCTTACACCCAAATAACTGTAACCAGCATCCTTCATACGGGAGCCATGCGTGGCGTAAAGCATTGTATCCGCCCAGGAACGCCGCTGGCCCTCCCAGCAACATTCAGAGGAAACAGAGTTATGGGCAGACTGAGTAGCTTGCCCGGGCTCCCTGGCTTGTGAGTAGCAGAGCCAGGGTTTGAACTAGGTCCCTACTCCCAGGGCTTTAAGCTTTAACCGCTAAGGACACTGTTTCACTGCACCAAGCACCAGAGAACAGAGAGGGTGGAGGCGAGAGACAGGTGGCAGGGAAGCCTGTGTCTGTGGTGTAAAGTAATAGTGAGCGCCACTGTCCCAAAGCCAGGGTCCACCATGGGCAATCGCTGTAGCCTCCCTTTCCCCTTGCTGGGTGTGAGGAAGGCTAATGGAGTAGACGTGAAGCCCCGGTCCAGGGTCAGGGCTGGAAGCGTGTCCAGTCGCTAGGTGTACTGAGTGCTACACTGGGCAGAGGGGAGAATGAAATATTCTGCTAGTAAGTATTTCGCTGAAAAAAAGCCTAAATTGGAAGGGAGTATGTATGCTAAGGTTGGAAAAGCAGTTTATGGGTAGGTTACGTAGCGCTTTGCATTTTCCTGCAAAGCCTATTCTGCAGGCAGTAGTGAGTCATGGAAGGTTTTTGAGCGTGGAGTGACACTTAGGAAGAGAGTCAGAGGAAGCAAATAAACTCCACTGGCCCCTGCAGGAGCAGAGGAGGAACTTGTGTTTCCCAGAAAGCCTATCTGGATTTACTGAAGGAGAGCTGCTGTTTGTCTTGGGTCAATTTGGACATGAGACTGTTAGAATGCTTTTCTCTGCTCTGTTATTTGGACTGACTGTTGTCCCTGAAATATTACTTATTTGACAGATAATCAATCCTTTACTGTCTAATCATACACACCATCATTATTGTTCTTATTAACATTTTTATTACTTTTCTCTCTGCCTGTGTTTGTGGGTGTGTGTATTTGTGTATGTCTCCAGCGATGTTTTCTGTCCTGCTTTGTAAGCTATCAAGGGCAGGTGCTTGGTGAATATAGTCCTTTGTGTGCAGCCTCAAGCTTAGCTCCATGTTCAACGAGGTCCTTACTAGATTATTTATGGTGATGACCCATGAATATCTGGAGATGTTGACAGTCATCAGAACGACTCAAGGTAAGTTCTGGGATATCATCGAAACTCAGTACCTTCCGGTGCTGTGGGCAGGAGAACAAAGTGAAGGGACTCTCAGAGAGCTGCAGGAGAGAAAGAGAAGAGATATCCACGGTCACAGGGATGTAAGTTGTGGAGAAGGAAATCGGGCCGCTCCTGGAACAGGGGGCTTGTGGCTGGCTGCGGAAGGAAGGATTCATTCTCAACACTGTTGGGACCAAGTGAAGCGTTTTCTCGCAGAGGTTTGTGTTTAGGGTTCTGCTTAATTAACACGCGGATGTTTTCTTTCCTGCTCCATGCTGGCCAGTCCGTAACAAGTGTGCCCTGGGCACTCATGGCTGCCAGCACATTTGTGTGAGTGACGGAGCTGCATCCTACCACTGTGACTGTTTCCCCGGCTACACCTTGAACGAGGACAAGAAATCGTGTACAGGTGAAGATTGGCCCTGTGAGCCTATTTCTCACAGGAGGAAAATGTCCTAGGAGAAAGCTCCTCTTCATGTCTAGCTGTGCTCCTTTCTCTGGCCAGAGCCTTCCAGGGGTTTCCAGTTGTCCACAGGTTAATAAGCCTCCCCTGCCAGTCTGCTCTCCTTGATCAGATCTCACATCTCTGCCTTTTTTCTTCCTAATTTCCCTGTCTAGTCTGGGGTTTTGCTGTGGTGAAATATAAATGACATAATGTACTCCATTCTGACCACAGTAAGCGTACAGTTTGGTGACATTCAGTACATTCGCGCCATTGTGCAATGTCCCCACTACCCAGCTCCAGAACAGTTTTGTCACCCCAAAATGAAACTGCTCCGTGAGCAGTACCTACCCATTCTCCACTCCTGCGGCCCCTGCTGACCTCTATTCTACTCCATCTCGTCTTTTCAAGCTCTTTTTCTGCAACGTTTGCCACGAGCTTCCCTCTGCTCACAGTGGACATTTGATATTCCAGAAACATGCTCTGTACCGCTGTTTCCATCCTTGCTGTAATTGACTTCCCTCACCACTTTCCAGGTGAAAGCAAACGTACCCATTCAGCAACAGCAGTGCAGGCAAGGGCCAGAGCCCAGATGGGGCTGGAGGGACCTGGAGGTCGGGAGGGCCCTGGGGGAGGCGCCATCTGAGAGCTGGCGAGCAGCTGTGCTCAGGGTTCTGCGGCGGGGCTGCGGAGGGGAAGGAGAGCAGTCCAGTCCTGAGCGGCGGCCTAGCAGGGGAGAGGAAATTAAGGGCGGCCGGTGCGAGAGGAATGGCCCTGGGAAAGGAAGTTGGGCACAGCCAGTCGTGTGTCCCTCTGGGCCGCCGGGCTAGGAGTCCATGTTTCGCTCTAACAGCAATGCGACTCCGTGGAAGGGTTCGAGGCAGTGACAAGGGCTGAGTCCATTCCTATTTTCAGAAGTCACCCTGGCTTGCCCATGAGGAAGGCTGGGCAGGATGAAGACCAGTACGGTGGGCAGGCTTGGGACAGGATGGTGACAGAAGAGACAGAAGTGAACTGACCGGGCCACGTGTTGGCCGGCACTGGTGTGGCTGGAAGGCTGAGAGGAAGGGCCTAATACCAGATTACGGGGTGCTCTGGCCACTGCAATTGTCACTTTCGTGTAACGGGACTAGGATTTCCCATTGTAGAATACCCTCGAGCGACCCTCTTTAGTAAGGCTCTGGAGTTTTCCACACAGTCTGTGGCACAACCAAGCTTACTGTCAGCCTGAGAGTGAACTCACGTCAGCCCTGTTGGAAGCCAGCTGACCGTAAACGTGAGAGTTTATTTCCGGAATCTCAATTCTGCTCCATTGATCTCCTCATCTTCCTCAATTACTGCAGCTTTGTAATAAGTTTTGAAAGGAGGAGGTCTCCAGTTTTGTTCCTCTTTTAAAGGTTGTTTTGGCTAGTTTTTCAAAGATTGTTTGGTCTCTTTCTTCTCCTAACTTGTCAGTTCCCCCCCAGATGGCACTGCGACTTTGATAGACACAGAATCAAATCTACAGATCTGTTTGGGCAGTGTTTGGATCTATGCTGATGCTCTTTCAACCCATTAGCATGGGTGTCTTCCTATTTATTTAGGTCTTCTTTAATTTCTTTTAACAATGTTTTATAGTTTTTTATTGTACAAGTCTTGTACTTTTTTTTTTTTTTTGAGACAAGGTCCCACTGTGTAGTTCAGGCTAACCTTGAGTTCACTGTGTTGCCCATGCTGGGCTCGAACTTGCTGTGATCCTCCTGCCTCAGCCTCCTGACTGCTGGGGTTACAAGCCAGCATATCATAGATACACCTGCACCCTCATGTTTATTGTGGCACAGTATACAAGGTATGCTTGAAACATACAGTGAATGTTTAAATTAAAAACAATTTGTTACAGTAAAAGACACATTGCCATCCATCCCCCTCAAAATACTCCCCTTATCCCATGCCGGAGTGCCAAATCCCAGCCAATGGAAAGGCAGGGGCAACTAAAGATATTCATGAAAAAGGACTTCAGAAGTGCTTTCATGGGAGAGTATTCATGGGGAGCGTGTATCTTTCACTGTCGTACATTTGTAAAAATTAAAACACTCATTGTAGTTTTTGATTACACCACATACATTAGCCAAGATATGGAATCAGCCTCAGTTCCCATCAACAGATGAATGGATAAAGAAAATGTGGTATACATACACAGTGGAGTATTATTCAGTCATAAAAAGAACAACATTTTGTCATTTGCAGAGAAACGGATGGGTCTAGGGATCATCATGTTGAGTAGTAGCAGCCAGACTCAGAATTGTAGGGTTCCTGACTTGCTACCATTCGGAGACCGCTAACATTTGTCTGCTGTCATGGTCTGCAGCCGTTGAAGAAGCACGGAGACTCGTTTCCCCTGAAGACGCTTGTGGGTGTGAGGCCGCACTCGCCTTCCAGGGGAAGGTCAGCACCTATCTCCAGAGACTCAACGGCAAGCATATCCTTTCTGGGAGGTTTTCTGTTTCTGCTTGGAGCCAACCTAGGTACCACCACTGCGCCAAACGTTTTGGGATGTTCTCCAGGCGTGTGCCTTATTTATTGCTCTAAAATAAGCAGAAGTAATACATACACAGCTTTTTTTTTCTTCCAATTTTAAAAAGATGATTTAATAGGCAGTTCTCACCATTTCATACTCACACGTGAAAGCCACATACGATTTCTTTCCTGGGTGCTTTTCCACAGCAGTATTTCTTCTCCTGAGCTCTTACATAATGGTTGGAATGATTATACTATGATTCCTTAATGGGGTTCTCTAAGTTCGGAATCTGTATTCACACAGAACAAATCAGCTGATCAATGTGTGACATCTCAGATTACACGTGGTCCTACACGTGGCCAGAAAGTAGATTTTAAAATGTGACACGGACCTCAGAGTCAGTTCTTTAGTAAAACCATTAAGACAAAGCACAGCTTAAGTGAATAGCCCTGTTCCCCATACCTTAGACGGGGGCAGGCAGGCCGTGGTAGGTACGGCCCAGAAGCATGGAGGTCTCCTAGCTTCAAAGGGCTCTGTTTCCAAACTCTTCAGGTACCTGGAGTTAGGCTTGTCTTCCCGCCCCCCATTTCAGGGTTGACTCCCCTGACTACCCAAGAAAGGCAAACCGCTCACTCCCCCTGATGCACTCACACATATTTCCCGGAAAAGCAAAGTGTTCAGAGCCAAACAAAGAGACAGTTCAGCATTTCCTTTCATCATGACTGTGTAGACACTGTTCCCCTCACCCACCCCACGGGGGGATGTCTTTCCCCTTGAATTTTATGAGCAAAACATTGGCTACAGTGGTCTAATTCTATCCTGATCTCTAGGAGTAAAATTTCTGAATTTTAAATTAGGCCTTTGGTGAGCAAATAGTTTTGTTTTCTTCATTTACAATGGGACATGCTTCTTTTACCTTGTGTCGAAGTCTACTAAAGGCGCATTTATGTTTTCTAACGTGTGTAGATGGTGTTGGCCTTAACCATCAGCCACTTGATGACATTTTGGAGAAGTTGCAAGTACATGACTATGGACAAATACATCGTTAAGTGGCTCAAAATTTTCACTTGGAAATGTGGAAGCCTCAGTGTGATATTCATTGCACACTTGCGTCTCCCACGTCTCTGCTGACGATTTGCCATTGTAAATGCTTGAGTATTACTGGATAAACAGTATGAGGATCTTCTGGGGAATGAGTATTACTTTTCCAAGGAAATAAAGGTGCAGATCTTTAAAAGCAAACTTTATTGTCTTTAAGCTGTAACCGTAAGCTGTAACTAACTGTAAGCTGTAACTAACTGTAAGCTGAAATGGTAGGTGGGAAATAGAATGAAAAATTTAATGCTTCTGGCTAGGCATGGTGGCACAGGCCACTCAGCACTTGGGAGGCTGAGGCAGGACGAGTTCTGTGAGTTCTAGTCAGCCTGGGCTATAGTCAGTTCAAGGCTGACCTGAACTAGCGTAAGACGGTCTCAAAAAGCCAAAACAACAACCACAACAAGATAATGTTTCTTTCATTATCTACTAATTGAGCCACTTAAATTTAAATATTCATATTAGTAAGACAATGGTATTCGGATTGGAAACTTTAGTTCTATTTTCTTGAAAGTATTTATAATGTAAGCCAGTTTTATTACTGAGAGTGCAAATTGTACAAAGTACTTACATTTAGAAAGTTCATATAATTAAATTGAGAGGAAAATAGAACTGTAACACTTTTCATTTTTTACTCATCTTTGCTGGTTATTGAAGTTGTGATAAAAAGATTGTAAAACGTATCTAAAATCAGTCATCACAGATCAGGAGAACATTATATGTCATTTTAAACTCATTCTGGTCTTGGAAATGCAGATGCACTACCTGTGAATTTAAGTGTTAAATTTCTACCAAGGACAAAAAATTCTAAATTTACTTTATCATTTTGATTTAGGATCTAATCATTAAAATTAGGTATTATAAAATTGGTATAACAAGGAACAAAATTGAATATTGTCTTTCTTAATGTTAGTGATAAGCCTCATTTTTCATATACATTGATACATATACTTTTTCTTAGCTATACAGCTTATAAACTTTTAGAATAAAATAGTCCTTTAAATTGTGTACTACTTAGTTCTTTTTTGGTATTGTTTTAATAAAAAGTTATCTTTACATGTCAGTGTCATGACTGGTCTCTTAGTAATTCATGTCAATTTTGTGTAGTAATGTATTTTCTCATTTTGAATTGAATGATTATTTTGAATATGTGACATTTTCTTGCTAGTTAAAGGAAGCAATGTTGATATTCTTCCTATAATGTAATCTCACACTCTTGAGGCTAAAGATGTAGTACAAGTTAGATAGAGGGGTTTAATCAAGTACATCTGGGAGAGAGTAATATAAAATTATCTAAATTTAGATAAAATAATTATGAGCTTTACATTGACATAAACTCGTGAAAAGTAAATATAACCTACAGATATAAAATATCAACTTTAGAGAAGTAAAAAATAAGCTGGGCATGGATGGTGCAGCATGCCTGTTAATTTCAGCACCCGGGAAGCTGAGCCAGGAGGATTGCTGAGTTGAAGACCATCCTGGATTACCCAGCAAGACCTTGTTTCAAAAAATTGAAGAAAAAAAAGAGGGAAAAAGAAAGAAGTAAAAAATGAATACATGATGACACTATATATGAAACATTTGTTACTTTTCAAAAAATTTGAAAGGACATGATCGAGCTACAGTAATACAGAATCAGTAATATAAATATATATTAATATGTCACAGATAATTACTGGGACGGAGAAATAAATGAGAGCTCATAGACAGGAGGGAAAGGTAAAGAGAGGAGTTTTCAGGAGCATGAGCATGAGGAAGTAGCTTTAATTAATCATGCCTCAACATTAATACTGATGCGTTTCCTGAGTAGCCTATGAGCAGGTGTCAGTGTACCTTGGGCACTTACTATTTAATTCTTAAAAAATTAAACAAATAACTGAAAATGTATCAACTGAGTGGAACATACGTTAAGTTTGCAAAGAACTCTGGGACCTGAATTGTGCCAGTTTGGGTAAAGCGCCTTTTAGAGGCTATGTGAGGTGGCTTGGAAGGCTGGAACCCAGGAAGATGCTGTGCTGGCTTTCCCAGGGGAGGGCACCCCTGCAAGTGTTGTGCCCAGATCGCGATGTCCCAAAGACCACCAGGAGACCGTTTCCGATGTAAGCACACAAGGGTCGTTTATTCAAGCTTAAGCAGGGACTCTCAATTGTCACCGACGCAGCGGATCGAGATTGAGAGCCCCGAGCCTCAAAACTAGCAGGGTTTTTATTGAGTATACAACAAGCTTTGGTTGTTAGTAGCCAGGTGATTGGTTAATACTAAATACATATGAAGTGTAGGGTTTTGATTGGTTAGGCTTAGGGGGGGTTAAGGGGGTTACGTATAGATTTTTGTGAGGGAGAAAAGGGGCAAAGATTAACGGCCGGTTGTTACATACTGATCGTTAGCAGACCCACTAATGGCCGCATCTATCTTGTGTGGACAGTCAGCTCATTAACTGCTTATCCTACAGATAGTGTGCCTGGAACGCTCTCTCCCCGGGTACACAGGTGGTTGGGTAATAAACTCAGGAATTTCAAGTGGTGAATTCCTAGTTTAAGCACAAATTTGAGAGAACAAAGGAGACGGCTCCAAAATGGAGTCATTTTGGTCCCACACAAGAACATTTTAGGATAGAGGGAAGACCTGAGTATGGCTGGAGTTTAGGCTTGCCAGTCCTCGAAGGCGCTGGGTGAGACAACGTGTTTAGGTCAGAGGATTCGGCTGACACTGAAAGACTCCAAGTGGGAAGCTAACCCTGCTGCATAAAGTACACACCAGATTACGTAAATCAACAATGGGAGCCATCGGTCATGCTAAAAAGAAGAAACCAGAAGCCAAGATGGGCGAGACCAAATAATTACAGCGATGATGTGCATTCTACTTGGTTAATGCAAGAAATGCTCTACTACTTGCATTTCTGCCTTATGTCTTCGATTTTGGGGCACGGTAACTCTCGGGCATTCAAAAAGGAGAAAGAAGGGGGATGCCCCCCCCCCCCCCAGGTAGAAAAGAGAACGTGGGGAAGCCGCCTCCCGGGAGAAGCTGCAGACGGCGGCCGCGGGGCTCCGGTCGTAGCTAGGCTGACAGGACCGCGGCTCGAGCACCCGCTCCTGAAGGCTCCCCCGGAGGCTCCCGGCGGCTCCCGAGCTGCTCTCAGATTTCCAAACAGAACGGAAGCCCGACTCCGGCTGGCTCCGCGGGTTCTCCAGCCCGAGGACAGGAGGAGGCCACCCTGGAAGCACGTTCGCGCCGCGTCTGGCCGCCTGCCGAACGCGGTCAAGGCCCTCGCGCTCTCAAAGGCCGGTCGTGGGCTTCACACCCCCGGCGCCGGGACCCGCGCTCGGTCCCCAGCGCTGCATCCGGGCCGCCAGCCGGGTCGCGACCACCGCGCAGGCGCGGAGGCCCCCAGCCCCGGAAGGGCTCCTCTGGCCCGCGCGGCGGTTGCCAGGGCGACGGGAGCTGCCCCGGCCGCCGATCCTCCTCGGGAGACGCGGTACCGGTCGCCTCTTGCGGGCTCTGACCGCCGCGGTCACGGCGGTTCTCACGATGTTCTTCTACCTGAGCAAGAAAGTGAGTGTCTGGGCGCTGTGCCCCTCCCGCGTGCCCTCGGGCGAGCCCCGCTCCCCTCCCCGGAAGCCCGGCGGCGCAGCGCGCCCCCGCAGGTCCCGGCCCAGAGCCCGGCCTGGCGCGGCCCGCGGCTCCCACGCGACCCCTCCGGTGGCCCGCGGGACGCACCGGCCGGAGCTGTCGCGTCTTCTCGCCTCCTGCTGCTGAGCCGCCTGACCGCAGATCGTCACAGGCGGCCCGGCAGGGGGACCCGCAAAGAAAAGGCAGCGGCGTGTGGTGTCGGCACGGGACACGGGCGGGGATGTGGGCCCCGTCCATCCCGTGACTGCTCCCTGTCCCCCGCACCCCTGCCCTCCGTGTGCTTTCCCCTTCCCAAAGTGGGGGACCGTGGCCATTTTCAAAGCAGCTCATTTTTCTGCAGTTTTTCTTGCTGGAAGATTTTTTGTCTTCATCTACAGTACACTGACTTCTCCACTCTTCCGAGAAAAGTTGCTCGCGTGGCTGTGCTTCCTCTTACAGATTACCATTCCCAATAGTGTGAAGCTGAAATGCATATCCTGGAACAAGGACCAAGGCTTCATAGCCTGTGGTGGTGAGGACGGGTTACTGAAGGTTTTGAAGTTAGAGACACAGACAGGTAAATAAATGCAAGCCCCAAGGCTTGAAGTTGGCTGTTGATGAGATTTGCTCATGGTATTTATCAGCGTGTAATTCTGATTCTTTTAAAAAGAAAGAAAGAAAAATCCCCAAACCCAAACATACCTTTTGTAGTTTTCCCAGAGGTGGGGTGTGTGTGTGTGTGTGTGTGTGTGTGTGAGCGATCGAGCCCAGGGTCTTGTATATGCCAGGCAAACTGTCTGCCCCTGAGCTACATGCCTAGACTGTTCTAGAATATTTTTACAATAAAATTCACAGAATGTCAGTGAAAACATGTGGCTTTTGCTGAAGTTATTAATGGAAAATGAAAAAGAATGAAACTAAGTCACTGTATTTTTCCAGTTATTGTGCTGTTTTATTAAGAGTCCAATAAAAATCATGCAAATCCCAATTTCAGTAACATCACAAAATCTCCCAGTTGCCATGTCACTTGCAGACCTGTCTCATCTTTTCTCTTTACCAGGTGTGTTAATGACTCTACAGTTAGTGCCTCCAAACTGAAAGTGAAATATATTCTGTGTTTTTTAAATAAGACCTTGTCTTTATGGCTTGAATTTTTTTTCTAGTTCTCTTGAATCACAGGAAACAGATTGGGGAATCTAGGGAATCCCTAATCTGGTTTGGAAGTCTAGATGAAGAGATCGCAGTTGAATTCAGCTCTGTCCTAAGACTGAATGACTTTCACTCAGGTTGGTGAATATCTAGGTTTTAGTTCAGTTTTGTAAAACAAAGGAGTTCAGTTAGATTGCATTTTGGGTTCCTTACAGTGTTTCCCCCCACATTTTATCAGGTGTAAAAATCACTAGAAGAAGTTGTTAAAATGGATTTCTAGGCTGTACCCGGAGAAGGTCTGGGATGAGGCCTAGGAATTTTCATCTTTCCTGATGCTGGTGCTGCTGATTTTCAGGCCACACTTTGGGCAGTGCTGCCTCACAACTGTGAATCATAAGTACTTAGTGAATGCTTTTTATGTGCTGGATGGTTAACCTATATTGTTTCATTTGATTTTGCAATGGTCATCGCTTCTCAGTCTTTTGGCTAAGATCGGGTGATTTTGCAATGGTCTTTCTGAGGTGGGTATTCTAGGTGACAAAATTGAGGCACTGATCAGTTAGTAACTTACTTGCGGAAGGTCACACAGCCAGTAAATTGCAGAAGTGGGATTTAAAACTAAGTCTGTCTCCCTTTCAAGTCCTTATTTTTAACCATTACACAAAGGGTTTGTAGCCTAAGCAAGAGATTGTTTTGATGTGCTGCTTTAATCATGTGACACACTAAGGGTAGGCTTGAAGATACATTTTGTATCAAAGTTTGGCTTTCCATGTTTTGTAATTTAACCTCTCAGTGTGTTAGTTTTCTTAACTGTGTTAGAATTTTTCTGTTATGTTTCTCAAATATATGTATACGAATGTATTTTGCTTAAAGTATGTAACAACTTTCAATTATATTAAGAAACGCGTTCTTTTTATTTAGCACTGAAGTCCTTTTTGGGTGGGGCAGAGGTCTCTGTTACTCCGGCTGGCGGGGCTGAAGCAAACACCCAGCCGCTGGGACTGCAGGTGTGTGCCACCACACCTGCCAGGCTTTTCAAATTAAAACTTCTTTCTAGCTCTGCACTGTTGATGAACTGTAGTTAGAATGTTGAAATTAGAGTAGGTTCTTGGGAGGTTTAGAAAGTGGAGTAAATTATTTGCTTTGGAATTTAATGATTGTGGATTGTGCTGAGAGTCTAACTAGGCCCGTGTATCATATTTAATAATAATAGTGATGCTGCAGATCCCTCCAGTGATAATTACCATGTTCCAGAAATCTCAGAAAGAAATACACAGAGACACAGAATTTGGGTAAAATAATAAAATTTCTACTCACGAGTGGGCGGGAATGCCAGAAACCAGTCTGGTTAGTACCCGTGCCCCTTTATTCAGGGTTTCCCTTTTTATATCCTTTTTAGCCATTATCTCATCCCTAGTGGTCTGTGATGTGTAAATGCAATTCCAGTTCCTATTTACAAGTCACAGACACAAGATAGACACATATACATTGTAAATTCACCCTGGCATTGCAACTTTGTCAGGTTAATGAAGTTACTGGTTAAAGAGATTACCTTCACCTTAAACAAGAAGTTATGGGAAAAGCAAATCTTAAAAGAACACATTACTTATTTTGATTCTACAACTACCTTAATATTCAGTCTATTAAATTATCTAAAACTTTTCCCTGTCATTCCTCCCTCTGTTTACTTCAGGATAATTTTTCTATCCATTATAAGTTCTATCCAGTTTATCTACATTTTTTAACACTAGCATTTGGTAGTGTTGAGCTGCAGCAATGTGCTGCTGTATAAATTTTGAAATCTGTTGGGTGACACAAAGACCAAACATTAATATTAATATTATAACAAGAAGGGGACTCAGAAAAGGTCCTATCCAAGTTTTCCATCCTGTCCAAGTAAAATTAATCCCACAGGAGAGCTCTCCTATACCAAATTCTTCATCAAGAGCCTTGATCCGATCTTTCAGTTTGTCTAGTGATTTTTGTACTACACCAGATTTATTAGTGTAATAACAACACTCTTCACCAAGAAATAAGCAAGTCCCTCCTTTCTGAGCTGTGAGCAAATCAAGAGCGCACCTATTCTGTAATACGACATTGGCCAGTGAATCTAGTTGGGTTTCTAAAATCTGAAGTGCGTCTCAAATTTCCTCAAGATCTTTTTAAATTTCTTGTCCTAATGAAATATATTACTCCCTGTGGAGCTGGCATATACATAGATATACGATTACATTGACAATTGTTGACAATTGTTAAATTACCAGTGGCTCGTCCAATGCGGGAGCTGTTGATCCAAACTTGTGTTTTCTCTTTGCAATATAATTTTTCATTAGAATAGCTCCCCACAGTCAGAAGTTACCCCAGATCCCCCATAATGTTTTCTTGGGCAGGCATCAAAGAATATTGTAAATGGATAGCCTTCCGGTTCCCATTTTATCATTTTAAAAGTCACATATTGTTCATCAAACTTTTCATAACTAGGCCTAAACACCCACAGTTCGAAAACAGAGAAACTTAAGGCAGTGGTGATCTGGCACAACACAATAACCCATGTTGTCCTTGTTGGTGCTTCCATCCTTCGGCCGTGCATTGACTCACCAGTCTCTGGAGTGGTGAGAGCAGGGCTTTGAGTGCGTTGTCTTTCTCAGCTCTCAGCATCAGCTTTATTGTTACCTTGTGCAACGAAGTCTTTGCCTTTCTGATGTCCTGAACAATGTTTTACTGCGACTTTGCTAGGTTCCCACACTGCCTCTAGCAACTGTATAATTTCCTGTTTATTTTTAATTAGCTTCCCTTCTGCCGTGAGAAGACCTTGCTTTTGGTAAATCATGCCAATTTACCTTTTTACCCTCTGCCCATCGGAGTGCCTGTATGAGTGCCCAGAGCTTAGCACACTGCTGACTAAGGAAGGGGCCCTGGCTAGGACCACCTCTCATCCTTCATGGTTCCTGCATATCCAGCATGATGAATCCCATCTTCCACGAAGCTGCTCCCATCTGTGAACAGAACGAGGTCAGCATCAGACAAGGGTGTCATTTGTAGGTCAGGGCGGCTGGAAAAGAGCTCATCGGTGACACTCAAGCGGTCATGATTAGGAGGGCCTGTCTCTGTGGGCAAGAAGGTAGCAGGATTTAAAGCTTTTACAGGAATAAACCGTAAGCGGGCATTCTCACAGAGAAGGGCTTGGTACTGAGTAACTCGATTATTTGAGAGCCATCGGTGCCCTCTTATGTTCAATAGTTTCAAGACTGCGTGTAGAACCTGCACAGTCAGTTCCTGACCTAAAGTCAGCTTGTCTGCTTCTTGGATTAATAAAACTGAGGCCCCAAGGCCTGAAGGCAGGGAGGCCACCCTTTTGCTACTGGATCTAAATTCTTAGACAAGTATGCCACCGGTTGGTTCCCTGGGCCTACTGCTTGGGTTAATACCCCAAGGGCCACGTGGTTCTTCTCAGTCACATAAAGAACAAAAGGCCGCTTTACATCCGGTATACTTAAAGCAGGGGCGGCTGCTAAGGTCGGTTTTAGTCTCTTAAAAGCTTTTTTTTTTCTCTGTAGCCCAAAGTAAATGATTTTTTCCTTTAGAGCTTCATAAAGAGGTTTAGTGATCTATTTAAAACCAGGAATCCAAATTCCACGGAAGCCTGTCACCCCAGAAACTCCTTCAGCTGTCTCTTATCTCATTCATCTTTCCTCTTAGCCCATTCCTTCTCTCTTGTTGACTCTTCTTGTGCACACTTTTTTTTAGCCAATTGTAGCAACTGTGTTATATTCATACCCTCCCAAGTTTTGTTTTGTTTTGGTACCGGGGATTGAACTCGGGTCCTTGCACTTATGCAGCAGGTGGTGAATCCACTGAGCTAAATCCCCGGCCCATACCCTCCCAAGTTTATTGCTTTTGAATTTTCTTCTAATATCTTGAGCTGACTGGGTCACAAAGTCGTATTGATTAACTAACTGGTGGTTATCAGGAACAGCAGGATCAAAAGGTGTATACATTCTGTAAACTTTACAAAGCTACTCATAAAATCTGTCAGGGCTCTCATTGGGCTCCTGTCATGTTTCTAGCACTTTAATCATATTTGTAGGCCTTTTACTCCCGGCTCCTATCCCTTCCAGGGGGCGGTCTGATAATTGCTTAAGCTTTCCTGGCCTCCTGGGGTGTTGGGGTTCCAGTTGGGCCGCTCATTCACTGGAAATTGCTGTTCATGTCAAGCATCTGGATTGTGTGTGCCTGCGGGCATTCTAGGAGCATTGATCTTAAGTTCTCCTAAAACTTTCTGCATTTCTTTAGAGTTTAACAAAGTTCTACAAAGTTCTTTACAGTCCTCCCAATTAGGACAATGGGTAGCAAAAATGGAATCAAATAATTGAAGCATTTTGGAGGGGTCTTGGCAGAGAATAAATGACCCTCTTTTTCTCTGGACCTAGCCTCCTTTGTCTTTTTTAAGTCAAATCTCAAATACCGCACCTTAGTCTGACATATTTGTGCCTTTTCCCAACAGTCCTTTTTTTCTAACTCATTATAAAGGAGGAGATCATGCTGTAACCTGTTGGCTCTTAAACCCTTTGAAGATGACCAGTGTACACATATAGTAACATATTTAGAATTTAACCCTTTGATGACTACCAGTGTAAACATATTTAAACTTTTTATAACTTGAAGCCAACAAACATACATATTTTTGATAAATCACTTTCGCACATCTTGTGACATACCTAGGCCTTCTGGTCTTGTATATATTTTTTTTATCTTTCTAACAAGACAAATATACAAAATTTTTTATATCAAAATTGTATCTCTTTTCCTTATAGCTTTTTAATGTATATTTTTTATCTCACTATAGACTTGTCTTTGGCTATTAAAATTTTAAAGTGTCCCTTTTTTGTTCTCAGATTGTAACATTTTAAATTTGGTTGGCTGCCAATAGAACGGTAGTAACCTCGAGGTTTTTTTTTATCAACAAAGTACGGAAAAGAGCAAGTTAACCCTATAATTACAATTGAAGAATTTGCAATGTACAAGAAATACTTTAAGCACACCAATTAAATATCAACTCAAACTGAAATACAGATACATTTATCAATTAGCTAAAATTTGTAACTTTTTAAACTGAAACAGATACATTTATCAATTAGCTAAAAT
>NW_004624738.1:2642689-2699623 GCF_000247695.1 Heterocephalus glaber | reverse complement strand
ATCTGATCACAAGACATTAAATGACATAAAGAAAACTCTTATTTGTTATCCTTTAGTAGGTTGCCATCTAAAGAGAACATACATATTGGCCTATAAATGTACCTTAGGAGTTCATAATGTCTAGCCTCTAATTTTAGTGTGACATTGTTTCAACTGTTTTGTGACTGAACATCCCTAAGTATGGTGACACATATACATCACATAAGTTTTTTTTTTGGTACTCGGGATCGAACTCGGGTCCTTGTGCTTGTGAGGCAGGCAGCAGAACCACTGAGCTAAATCACTGGCCCCATCACATAAGTTTTTAAGAAAACTATAATTTGACTCATTTTCTCATGCTGGCTTGACATGTACCTCTTATCACAAGTAGCTGGAGTACGGCTGGGGATTTAGCTCAGTGGTTTGACCGCCTCCCTCACAAGCGCAAGGACCCAAGTTCGATCCCTGGTACCAAAAAAAACCAAACAATAAACAAAACCCCAACAAGTAGCTGGAGTGTAAGAGAAAGGCAGATACCTGAGTCAAAAAAGATCATTACCATAAATAATATCCTAGAAGACACCTGGAAGGCATGGATCTATACACCATGAAATAACAATGAGTATCAGTTATATAAAACCCTTTGTCCCTTAATTTTGTTTTGTACCAAGAGCATTTGAAATAAAACATTATTGTTTTCCCACAGAAAACTTAGACTATGACCAATGTATAGCTATCACAATGATATGTTTAGCGATGTATTTCTCACAAGGCTATGGAAGTTATTGGGGTCCCCTTTGTGAATAAAGGCTGGAATAAATTTTTTCCAGGCAGCTGCTCCTTTATTTACCAAGGGGAGTCCTGTCCAGTAGTTTTCCCAAGCCCAAGAGTCTTTATTTAATTATCTTAACAAATTTTTAGATGACCTGAGAGAGCCAGATCATAACAATTAACACATTATTTTGACCAATGAAAGATTCTCAAGTTATACATAAACAGCAATATATACTGTATTTGTAAAACCAGTTGACATTATTTGGATCATCTGGCAACCTGGGGGAAGCATGTCTTTAATTATATTTATCTGTAACTCACTAGCAGAGACAAAAGTCCAAATAAAGCTCAAGTTGGTTAAACATCCAAAAAATCACCATATAGCATTTTATAAGTCCACAGTCAACATTCCAAAGTCCATAACCTATCAGAAAAGCCATTTTTCTCCCCTACACACATAAATGATGAAGACCATGCCTAGGTGGGACAAAAGGTTCAGGTAGTTTTTGTTCTATCAAAGATTTGTTTTATATATTTGTCTACAGGTCTGTCTTATTAATAATAGAGAAAGCAGTCCAAACCTGTAGCTCAACTCTTAATGGAGGCTTAAGAAAGGGCTCTGACAGCATCGTTTCAGATCACTCTGAGACAGAGGATATCTGATGATCACTGACAGAGTTCCCCTTTCACCTCACTGAGGAGTCCAGATAGGGACAAGATGTGGAGATTTTCTGCTGATTACCCAGATGGGCTGTCAGGAGCTAGTTTCTTCTGAGGGACCTTCGGGTATCCACCAGAGAGTTGCCCTGGCCATGACCCTTCAGTTGTCACCTCAGTTTCTGCTAGTTCCATGCAGAGATCTGTCTCCGAAAGGAACCCAATGGCCTATCTGGTCAACATTCCACCCACCATTGGTGTCAGTGGGAGTGGAGATTCACCAGAGGACAACTGAAGAAACTCATCCTCTGCTTTGAGAGTGGCAGCTGCCCTAAAGGCAGTTACTAGCTGGCAGAGTAACACTGTTTGGCATTCTGTAAGGAACAGAGAAAAATCTGACTGTCTTCATCTGAGACGATTTCATAAGAGACTCATTTTACAACATTTTTAAGCAACTAAGTCCAAGTGCAACACATACAAAACAAGAATAAAAGGTAATTTTAACAAAAGACAATGCATAAGAAAAACAAATTTGTGAACATTTAAAACACACAGCTTAAAATTAAGACACTTTTGAGACAGCCCAAACGAAGGCCAGAATTTATGGAACAAAAACCAGAATCTGTGAGACAAAAGTTACAATCTATGAAGCAAGAAGACCAAAGTTAGAACCTGTGGAACAAAACCAAACTCTTACCTCCAGCCAGTAATCTCAGTGGGACCTCCAAAATGATATAGGGGAAGAGATGTAACTCCCACACCTGCTAGATATCCAAGACATGAGTTTGTGTTCTCTAAAATCAAAGAATGAATTCTAGGAACAATGGAGGTTAAGAGTAGGAAAAATTTATTGAGAGAAAGAAAGCTAAGAGATTCAGAAGGGGGACTGGAAAGTGGGTTGCCCTGTAGCTATATTATATATTAAATAATCTTAAAAAATCTGTCCTGTGATTTCAGAGTAAAGGAGACTAAAGAGATGTAACAATTGAGTACATTGCTGTGGTCTAAGATGAGAGCCGGTGGACTAAACAAGTACAGCGTCTGTAAAGGATACTGCTTGGACATCTGATAAAATTTGAAAGTGGGCCTGTGTTAGATAATAATATTTTATAAATGTTAAATTTCTTAGTTTGTCATATGGTCATGAAAGAGAATGTCCTTAGGAATATCTGCTGAAATATTTAGGAATAATGCTTATTAAAAGAAAGCTGGGCATGGTGGTACAACCTATAATCCCAGTACTCTGGGAGGCTGAGACAGGAGGGTCACAAATTCTAGCCTAGCTCAGGCAATTTATTGAGTCCCTGTCTCAAAAAATAAAAGACTGGGGATGTAATTTGATGTGAAGGCCCTGGGTTCATTCCCCGGTACAGGGGCAGGGGGATTGAGAGGTTTAAGGTATACTTAGGAGTAGAAAACTGTAGGGCAGAGGGAGAACGGATTATGGGACATAGCAAGCCAACCGAGAAGCAAAAGAACAGCTTGGTGTCCCTCGGACATCATCCCCTGTGAATCAGGCTAGTGCCGGAAATCACAGCTGTGCTTGTCTGTCGTCAGATTTGTGGTAGCTCTTGCAGGTGTCCATAGGAGGTGCCTTTGTAAGTGTGACTAGGGACAGGCATGAACGGGTCTTAGGCACTGCTGTGAGAAGTTAGTGATCTCAGTAAATATATACCCTATATATTTTTTTGGTATTTGTAGTTTTAGACTTTATTTTATTTTATTTTTTGTGGTAATGGGGATTGAGCTCAGGTCCTTGCACTTGCAAGGCAGGCAGCGGAACCACTGAGCTAAATCCCCAGCCCAGTTTTAGATTTTAATATGAAAGACTGATACACAGAAACTGGTTGATTTTAACATCCTCCAGGTGTTTATATAAAGATACAAATTTGAAGTTAATTGTTGCCCTTTTGAAGTTTCTAAATTGTTTCTAATATTCTAGGTTCTGTCCAAGTGGTCGCATGGAATGAACAGTACCAGAAATTGACAACCAGTGACCAGAATGGGCTTATCATTGTGTGGATGTTGTATAAAGGTACATTAGGAGGGTTGCTTCATCTTTCATGCACTGGGGTCTGCCAGTTCACAGTATGTGGATGGGGAAATGGGATCTGAGATTGACTCTTTGTAGCCTCCTGATCCAGTTGTGGCATTTCTGGATCTATTGCTGCCTTCTTTGCTGTTCACTTTGTTTCATTTTGAACAGTGACCCTGTATTATGAAATGATTCTGGCTGCACAGTGGTACACAGCCGTAACCTCGCACTCGGGAGACTGAAGCAGGATTGTGAGCTGAGGGTAGCCTGGGCTATATAGTGAGACCCTGGCTCAAAAAACCAAGGTGGAGGGCCGGGGATTCAGCTTAGTGGCTTTGCCGCCTGCTGAGCAAGCATAAGGACCTGAGTTCGATCCCCGATACCAAAAAAAAAAAACCCAAGGTGGGGGAGGAAAGTGAATTTGCTGACTGCTGACTTTCTCCGAAATGAATTTAGACAACAGAATAAATAATTTCTACTCAAGATAGCTCCCCTCCCCCAATTTCCTATATCAATTAGTTCGTGTGTGAGTGATTGCGGAGTTAGTTTACTAAATAAAAAACATTTATGAAGAAGTCAGAGGCAGTAATTCATTTCCTGTATTGGGCCAGGTAGCTTCCTTTTCTCTCACACATACAGACTGTATCATAGTCTCACCATTTGTGCTTGTTTTCTGTGAGGGGCAGAAGGGGATGCATCACTGTTACTAGAAATCCACTCATAATACATGTTCTCCTGAGGCCTGTAACTGTCATCTTCCAAAGGGAAGGGTACCTTAGTTTGCGTGTGCTGTTTTATGAAGGTCTAGGCTAGGCCATTCAGAAATTGTTAATTAAAAAAGATGTTGTGGTGGGCCAGGGATTTAGCTCAGTGGTTCCGCCACCTGCCCTGCAAGCGCAAGGACCCGAGTTCAATCCCCAGTACCAAAAAAAAAAAAAAGATGTTGTTGTACTTGAACTTTTAAAGTGTGTGTGCACATGCGTGTGTGTGTTTTTTAGGGTGGGATAGGGTATAATGCCAAAGTACGGTAGATTGGAGTAAAGTTCATGTTTCCAAGGTCAGCCTCCTCTGGGTCTCAGTCCTGATTCTCTTTATACCCCATTCTGACTGTTTATTCTGTTCCAGAAATCGTGGAAAGAAATACACGGAGACACAGAATTTGGGTAAAATAATAAAAGTTTACTTGCAAGCAGGCAGGACTGCCAGAAACTGTCAGTGTCCACGCTGATGTTTGTTCTCCTTCCCCTTTTATACCCTTTTTGGTCATTATCTTATCCCTAGTGGCCTTTGTTGAGTAAGTAAAAATTTCAGTTCTGGGTTTAATGGTTAAACACTGGAGGTTTCTGTTAATGGTTACAGCCATAAACACATGACAGTTAAAACACATATACTACAAATTAGCCCAAGCATTGCAACTTTGTTTTTCAGGTTAAGATGTTATCTATAGTAAAGCTACAGAACAAAGAGTCACATAACCTTCACTTTAAACAACAAGAGCAACGGGAAAAGCAAGTCTTAAAGCGATACACTACCTATTTTGCTTTTACAATTACTTTAATATTTAATCTACTAAGCTGTCTAAAACTTTTTCCCTATCAATTTTACATCATTGATTATTTGCCTGGCTGCAGGCCAGAGTTTGTCATATGAGGATGTGGTAAAACCTTAAAAAAACACAGAAATAAAGACAGTATAGCCTTGTTTTTTGCTGCTATTTTGGTTATAAGACAAATCACATCTCACTCTAACTCTGTATAGTTAAAATGTTTTTGTCATTCAGCATTAGTGACAGTATATCATCAGGGTAATATGAGCAGTTTAAGAATTTTTTAAAGTGGGCTGAATTTTAGCTAATATGCTAATATGCTTAAAAGGAATCATTGGAAAGTTTATGCATAGATACAAAGTTGTTGTTATTCTGATTTTTTCCCTCGATTATTATCTGAAGTGTATTCAAGTAGGAAAAGTTAGGGTTTCTCGAATGTCAGTTTTTTGGCTCTGCAAAAGCAAATGAAATTTGAGTGTTTTTTTTTTTTGACCTTCATATTGTTGTTATTGGTTTTTTTTTTTTGCTTAAATTTTTTTATTGGTACATTTTAGGTATATAATATGTTATCATTGGGATCTTGTACCTTTACATGATGCATCTTGGTTCTTATTTTTTCCCCATTCCCTGTCCTCCCTTCACCCCCTCCACCCTTCCCTATTTACAAAGACTTTGTTTCCATTTTTCCCTTTTCTCATAATTTTTCCTTTCCCCTTCCCCTCCCACTTCCCCCACCCCTTTAGACCTTTTCTTCCTATTTTAAATTATCAATTATTTGTTTTAATCATTTTAATCCTTATTTACACTTTCAGTTTCTCACACCAGAGAAACTATTGGTATTTACACATGTGTGTCCTATTTCACTAAAGAGGATGACCTCAATATCCATCCATTTAGCTATAAATGTCTCTAGTTTCTTGTTCTTTATGGCTGAGTAGTGCTCCATTTTATAGAAAAACCACATCTTCTTTATCCAGTTTCCAGTTGATGCGCACTTGGATGATGTGCGTTTACAAGCTTTAGCTATTACAAACTGTGTCACTATGAACATGGGTGCACATATATCGCTGTGGTATGATTCTTTTAATTCTTTTGGGAAGATACCCAGCAGGGGGATAGCTGGGTCAAATGGGACCTCTAACCCTAGTTCTTTGAGGTATCTCCATACTGATTTCCACAGTGATTGCACCAGTCTGCACTCCCACTAATAGTGGAGAAGGGTTCCATTCTCCCCACATCCCTGCCAGAATTTGTTATTGGTTGATTTGATAGCAGCCAATCTTTCTGGGGTGAGGTGGAATCCCAGTGTTTTCATCTGCATCTCTCGAATGACCAGTGATGATGAACATTTTTCCATGTGTTTATTTGCTGCTTTTACTTCTTTGTCTGAGAAATGTCTGTTCGTTTCAGATGCCCATTTTTGAATTGAGTCTTTAAATTTGAGGGGTCTGATTTTTTTCAGTTCTTTATATATTCTAGATAGTAGTCCTTTGTCTGAGGTACAGCTGCTAAAATTTTTTTCCCACATTGTAGGTTGTCTCTTAGCTCTGTTGGTGGTTTCTCTTGGAGTACAGAAGCTTTTTAATAAAATGAGATCCCAATTCTTGATTCTTTGTGGTAGTTCCCATGCTACTGAGGTTTTCTTCATAAAGTCTTTTCCTATGCCAATGTCTTCAAGAGTGCTACCTAATTTATCTTCCAGCAAGTTTAATGTTTCTGTTTTAATATTTAGATCTTTAATCCACTTCGATCTTAGTTTAGTGTGCGGTGATAGGTATGGGTCTAGTTTTAATCTTTGGCAGGTTGAAATCTAGTTTTTCTAACAATAGGCTATCTTTCCTCCAGTGATGGTGGTTGGCTCCATTGTCAAAGATGAGGTGGCTGAGTATGTCTGGAGTTGTTTCTGCATCTTCTAATCTATTCCACTGATCCTTGCATCTGTTTCTTTGCCAGTACCACACTGTTTTTATCACAGTAGCTTTGTAGTATAGTTTCAAGTTGGGGATTGTGATACCTTCAGTCATGTCTCTGTTGCCTAGAATTGCTTTTGGTATTCTAGGTCTCTTCTGGTTCCAAATGAATTTTTGGATTGTTTTCTCTAGTTCTGTGAAGTGTATTGTTGGAATTTCAATTGGCATTGCACTAAATCTATATAGTAGTTTTGGAAGTATGGCCATTTTACTATATTGGTTCTTCCTACCCAGAAACAAGGGATGCCTTTCCATTTTCTTATATCCTCCTCAATCTCCTTTTTCAGAGTGCTGTAGTTTTCAGTGTAGAGGTGTTTTGCTTCCTTTGTTAGATTGATTCCTAGATATTTCATTTTTTTGGATGCTATTGTGAAAGGAATTGTTTCCCTAATTTCTCTCTCAGTGAGTCTGTTATTTGTGTGTTTTTTGAGTGTTGACCTTGTATCCAGCTACTCTACTGAATCTGTCAATTAAGTACAGAAGTCTTTTGGTGGAGTTTTTTGGATCTGCTATGTAAAGTATCATATGGTCAGCAAATAATGACCGTTTAACTTCTTCCTTTGAAATTTTAATTTTTAATTGACAGCATAAAAAGAGAAAGAAAGAATAAAAGACAAGGGTGTTTGTTGTATTTCTCTGATAATCTTCTTTTTTTTTTTGGTACTGGGGATTGAACTCAGGTCCTTGTGCTTTCAGGGCAGGCGGCAGAACCACTAAGCTAAATTCCCAGCCCTCTCTGATAATCTTTGAAGCAATTTTTGGTTAAGGCTTCAGTTAACTTTTCATTTTGTTTACTTTGGATAAGAAGCTTTTAAAGTTTAGGGTCCCAGGTTGTAGAAAACTTTGCAGTTGTTTACCCCACATATACTTCATGGAATGTTATCAACTCTTAAGTACCATTTACTAGATAAGAAAATTTTGACTAGTTTTCTGATTGCTGGAAACAGGCTCTTGGTATGAGGAGATGATCAACAGTCGGAACAAATCAGTGGTTCGCAGTATGAGCTGGAACGCCGACGGCCAGAAGATCTGCATTGTGTATGAGGACGGGGCTGTGATCGTCGGTTCTGTGGATGGTAATGCATTCATCGGAGGACTGAGATCAGCATTTAGCTGACTTTTACCTTAGAGGTTTAGATTATCATATGTTAGCATTCCAGCTGAAAAAGACATAAAAAGAAAAAACCGTTGACATAATCTGATGACATCTGAGAACCACTATAAAATTATCTTTTGATTTCCTATAATAGCACTGAAAAAAGTAAATTATTTTCACAGCATTATTTTAAAAATTGTTCATTATATAATTTATCTTTATATTGGTTAGATTATATAAATCTTGGGAGGCCAGTGAAAGCTTTTAAGAATGGGAATAATGTGATCAGATTTGTTCTTTAGAAACATCTTTGTGACAGTAATAGGAAGAATGGAGAAAGGAAAGATAGTGGGCAGCTGTAGCAGTCAAGAAATTGCTCTGGTTGTTCAGATGAGGGAAGATGCTGGATGCTCCTGAATCAGGGTAATCAAGGGAGGTGGAAGGAAGTAGACCAGAGATACTCAGGGGGTGGCATAGAAAGGAAATCATCCCAACTGGGGATGGGAGAATGCAGGTGACTGTAGGCCTGTCTGTAATTTCAGCTTTGGCAGCTGGGTGGTGGTGATGCCTTTCATTGAAGTAGTAGGGATTTTAGGGTAAGAGTGAGTGGCTTTGAGGTAGGGTTTCTGTTTTGGACACGTTCATTTTGTTACCATGAGACATCCAGGTAAATATATCCAGACCGTAGTTAGCTCTGTATGTCTGCAGCTTGGAAATGTCCAGGCTAAAGGCATAATTGTGGGACTCACCAGCATATGCATGGTAATTTAAACAGGAAATAAATGAAGAGATCTAAGGGCAATTTGTGAAGTTAAGAGCCAGCAACATCTAAGAGATAGGCAGAAGAGAATTCTGTAAAGGATACCAAAAAGTAATAGTATTGAGGTAAAGGAATCCATAGCCCAGTGGAAGTCAAGAGAGCTTCGAGAAGGCGGGGTGGTAAAAACAAAAAAGTAGTATCGATAGGAAATAGCAACAGGCAGTGGCTGAGCTCCGTGAAGGTGGATTCCGTGGAGTTGTGGAGAAGCTCGATTGGGAGGGGCAAGGGGTTAAGGAAGTGGCGAGGCAAATGGAAACTCAAGGGGTTTGGTGGGGGAAGGAATGATAGAAACAGGAGGATAGTATCTGGGGGAACACAGGATCAAGGGAAGTGTTTCTTGTTTTGTTTTGATTTGAGGTGGTGATTGAGCTTTCAGTGTTTATATGAAAGGACCCGGAGAGAAGAATTTGATGAGAAAATCAGAATAATTAATAGAGGGAGACCTTTGCAAAGTAGGAGGGAGTTAGACCATAGAATAGGTGGAGGGATGTGCTTCAGCTGCGGGGGAGTGTTTGAGGAGATACCGCTTCCTTTGGTTAAGAGAGCAAAGCCCAAAGGATATGTGTGGAGCAGCTATGAAATTTCTTTTTAGGGAGTTTATTTTCTTTCAAAGTAGAGGGTGGGCTTATCTGTTAATTGGGAAAGAGGGAGAGAATTTGAAACAGCTGTTATTGAAAGTGTCTCTAAGGGTATTCAGTGTACATAAATACTCAGTGAATGTTCATTAACTAAATAAATTGAAGAGCCGAGTGTGGTGGCACATGTCTGTAATCCAGCACTCAGGAGGCTGACACAGGAGGATTGCTGTGAGTTCAAGGCCAGCCTTGGCTACATAGTGAGTGTAAGACCAGCCTGAACTACATAGCGAGATCCTGCCTCAAAACAAACCAACCAACCAACAAACAACTGAGTAAACTGAAGACTACATGAATGCTGTGAAGACTGTGATAGCTCTTTAGGGATAAAAGATTTTGAAAGCAGTTGTTGGAGGATCATGATTCTGAACTTGCAATAACTATGTTTGTGTTTTGTTTTAGGGAATCGTATTTGGGGTAAAGAACTGAAGGGTATACAGCTATGCCATGTAGCATGGTCCACAGATAGTAAAATCTTACTTTTTGGAATGGCAAATGGAGAAATACACGTTTATGATAATCAAGGAAATTTTATAGTAAGTGTATATATTCATTATTTCTGTTTATATCCTTTTATATGATTATATTATTATATATGCTTCATATATACACATATTTATGATGGTTTATGTAATCTTCGTTTTTTTCTTTTTTCAGTCATCAAAAATTACTATTTTTTAAAATTAAAAACAAGTCTTGTTTTCTTTAAGGCAATTGCTGTGATGTTAAGGTTGTAACTTTCAGTTCTGATTTTCTGCTAGTTGCACAGGGCAGGGTGTTAGTGCTTTGAGGACAGTCAGAAGGGTTACATCAGTGTGAGCTTCAGTGCCCTCTCATGCCTGGAGCCAAAGTTTCCATGCAGATACCAAGCATATTTTTGGAGAAACTAAGAGGTGTTGAAGAAAGAGTGGGAGACAAACTGTAAGGAAGAAAAATCCATTTCTGGAAAGAAGCTAAAAAAGAGTAGGCTCAGGTAGCATGATCCAGAGAACAGTTTTGGCTCTGCAAGATTTGGCTGTGGCAGTTCTGGCTTTAGCGAGGATTAGCATACAACATAAATTTACTCACTGGTGGAAGCAAAGTCCGTAACTTTTCCTTGACACTTTGCTGTTTTCAAAGTACTTTCATATACTTCTTTTTGTTTGAGTCTCATAAAAACTGAGTATTTTTATTACTTTACACATGAGGAAGATGGAATGTTAGTGATTTGTTTAGAGTTGGTAAACCAGTAAGTGATGAATCTTGCATTTGCAACGCGATTTTGAGATTCTGTTTTCAGTGTTTTCCTACAATTCTGCATTCATATCACTCTGTTTTCAAATGCTAACATTAAACCTGGCCACTGTCGCCTAGATTAAGATGAGGCTGAGTTGCTTGGTGAACGTCACCGGAGCAATCAGCATTGCTGGGATTCACTGGTACCATGGCACGGAGGGCTATGTGGAGCCGGATTGTCCCTGCCTTGCCATTTGCTTTGACAATGGGAGATGCCAGATAATGAGGCATGAGAATGACCGAAGTAAGTGAGCTGTTTTTTTTTTAGCATTGGAGAATTAAAAAATATTTTGAGAATTGTTCTTAAGATCACAAAGTGCTCTGGGCTGAGTGTGTTATTATCTCATTGTTTTGGTGCTGATAGACCCTGTTCTGATAGATACGGGCATGCATGTGGTCAGTATCCAGTGGAACCACACTGGCAGCGTACTGGCGGTGGCTGGCTCCCAGAAAGTGGTCACTCAGGACAAAGATGTAAACACGGTGCAGTTCTACACTCCGTTTGGTGAGGTAAATGTTTTAAAGTTTTATCTTCTTTTCATTTGAAGGTGTACTGGTAAGGGGGGGGGGCAAAAAGAACAGAGGAAAATGGTATACATTTGTCCTGTTTTCTTTAGGAACATTTTGAGTAACAGTCTTGAGATACCAAATGTATGTCTGAATAATGTCTTCATACTATAAGTCTTCATTGTATTTTATCATAGAATTTTTTATAGTATGTCCATTTAGAAAACTGAAAGGTGGACATAATAAATCACTGTGGAGTGGTTAGTGTACTTTTTTCTGTGATCTGAATGTGTATCTCTTTTCTTTTCTTTCCTTTTTTTTTTTTTTTTTGGTAATGGGGATCGAACTCAGGTCTTTGCGCTTGTGCCGCAGGCGGCGAAACCACTGAGCTAAATCCCCGGCTGTATCTCTTTTCACAGCTGAAGTTTACATGGGTTTTAAGTGTAATGTATTTGTTACAAGTTCATTTTTCTGACTTTTAATGTGGTACTTTAAATGTGCTTAGATAGTAAACATTTATCTATCTGTCCTTCCCCCAAAACTGCCAATATTTTAATTTCTTGCAGGTTAATCAATTATTTTAAGAATACCTGACAATAATCAACCTTAAATGATACTACATTAAAATATAAACATTGGGCCAGGGACTTAGCTTGTGGTCCTGCTGCCTGCCTTGCAAGCGCAAGGACCGGAGTTCGATCCCCGGTACCAAAACCAAATAAACAATGTTTTCATAAGTGTATACAGTGTTATTCTTCTAATGGTATGATTAATAAATTTAATTTTAAAGATAATTTTCTAAAGAAACACTGGAACGTTCAAATAGAATTAACATATTCTCATATATATATGTGAACTTTAAAAGACTTAGAAAATGAGAACTTATTAATAACTAAGCTTAATATATTTTTACAAATCTTGTTTTTCAGCCCTAAACTGTATTTTCTTCCTTTTGTATACTTTGTGGGTTTTTCTAAATTCACTGAACCTACAATGATGTGTGTTTTTGGTGAGATGAAAATGTCTATACCAGTTGGTTTAATATTTTAATGTGGATATTTTAATTCAGTGTTCGTATTTTATGTATTTGATGATTTCTGTCGGGAAGGAACGGCGTCGTATCGTGCTTTTGAATCACCGTCTCACAGTTTCCTCGCGGAGTGTGCTGTACAGAGTAGGTTTCTGTGCGCCGTCGGCTGGCGGTATTTCTGGTAGATGTAAAAGCTAAGGAAAGCAAAGGCATGGTGTTAAGGATCCCTAATAGTTAGAAATCTGGATTCCTGTTGAGCCTTTCTCGGTTATTTGGTTGGTTGATGTCTTTCTCTTCCCTGTTCAGCCCTCTCCGCGTAGAGAAGCGTGGTGCTCGGGCCTGTGTGCGCCGCCTCCGAGCGGTGTGCACTGTGAGCTGAAGCCTGTAAGCAGTGTAGTGCAGCTGCAGCCAGGAGTGCCAGTCAGTTCCATGCGCCAGTGGGGGCTTCATTTTCGGATCAGGGAGCGTGAAGATAGAGAAGACACTTGACGGAAGGTACCTCAGCGGGAGAATACGCTTTGGTCCCGGCCCGGGATGTCCTGGTTCCCGGTGTTTGCGCCATGGGCCTGGCGAGCACAGCGTATGCAGTCAGGTCGACCTGGCCTTGAATCGCATTTCCAGTGAGGCTTGACTTAGAGAAGTTATTTAACCCGAGGCGCAGCTTTTTTCTGAAATAGGGCTCACACCTCGTGGTGGGTGTAGGGACTAATGGCGGTGAGGCTGCTGAGGGTGCACTTGGCCAGTGCTGGGCCTTTGCTGAATGCTTAGGAAAAGCGAGCTCTGTGTCCTCTCTGCTGCCACCGCCTGGCTGGTTTGTGCAGCCGGGCGCTGCGCCTGCCCTCTGCGCAGGGGTCGCTGGCAGGGGCACTATTACTGGGGCTTGGCTGGTCCTTTTTGTTCCATTTAGGCAGCAAGATAGACCCTGCGAGGTTCAAGTTTGGTTTTTTTCCTCCTTTGGTTTCCCTGGCCCGAGGACGTTTAATACATTTGTCTTGCACGTCACCCTGCTGCAGTGTAGTACCGCAGAGCGGGTAATTTACAGTGAACGGACGTCCACTTGCGCCCAGGTTGGGAGGCCGAAGCGCCGCTTATCCCCCGGCGAGGCGTCGGGTGAGCGCCGACTTGCTGCTTTATCACGTGGTACAAGGTGAACGGGTAAAGAGAAAGGGCGAGAAAAGGACACGAGGGGCTGAATTCACCCTTCCGTGGTGACGTTACTCTCACTCGCCTCTTCCAAGTCAGTTCAGCGTGAATCCGTAGGCACCAACGTGCACAGCATAGCAGTATTGGATCTGCCTTAGAGGTCATCTGGTTAGGAACGGGGCACCGGTGCACTTAACGAAATGCATAGGACCATGCTGGTCAGCCAGGTAAGAATTTCGGGTTAAAAACATTTGTGCTTTGTATGGCCACATTAAAAAGTGTATTCATATACTCATTCATTTATCAAGTGTTAGCGTAGGAAGAAATTAGTTTGCACGTGCATTGACTTGCCAATCCGTGTGTACTGAACACCTGCTTTCCAGTGGTCTCTGGTGTGGAGTGAGAGCTCTCGGGAGTCGGGGCTTGATGTTCTGGACACTTAGAGGGCGGGAGAATCCGGGCTCATTGAGGAAGCACCGCTGGGGTTGGCGCGGGGGACAGGGCGGGCGGGGCGAGGACGCCCGATCCAGGCTCAGGGCCTGGGGCTCCTGAGCGCCTCGCGAGTCGCACACAGAGCCGTGGCTGGATAGGGGCGCTCAGCCAAGAGCAGTTTGGGGCACTGTGTCCCATGCTAGAGAATGTGCTGATTGTGGGTAACTATTGGTTTTAAAGAATTACTAAGCCTTATTTAAAGCAGAGGAGATGTGGTCAGCTGTGTCTCCATAAAGATGGTTGTGGCAGCAGCGTAGGAATGGCACCTGCGGGTGGAGGGGGAAGAAGGAGAAAAATAGACGGAAAGCTGTCTGCCCCTCCCCCCGTCCCCCCAGTCAGGGGAGAGACAGCTGTGGGGAACCGAAAGGGGCAGAGGATCTGGCTTGGTGACTAGCTGTGGCGGATGAAAGGGAAAGGCGTGACTTCAGGAGTGAATTTATAGTTTACTGGCCCTATAAAAAGTCCAACTTTTTGCCACTCTAAAATTGGGGTGTATCTTATAATCAAAGTTGTCATACTTTAATTACCAGTGTGTTTTCTTAGTTGTGCATAAAAGAAAAGATACATAATTCAGTCTAAGGCATCTTAGATTTGATCTAATGTGATATTGAATTTTTTGGTTATAGGCTGTAAATTTTTCTATTATATGCATGTTTTCCTTTATAAAATTAAAAGAAAATGATTTTCAAATGGCAGTAACTCTTCACAAAGTAGTTTTCATGCTATTTTTGATCTTGATGAAGTGTTTGGTGGTAATTTGCTGACTGTGAGATGTTAGAGTAAACATATATTCTTTTCCAGCATCTGGGTACTCTGAAGGTTCCTGGAAAGCGGATGTCTGCACTCTCGTGGGAAGGAGGTGGGCTGAAAATTGCTCTGGCTGTTGATTCCTTCATTTATTTTGCAAACATTCGACCTGATTATAAGGTATAAGTGTAGTTATAAAGTGTTTTAACTAAATAATTTTGTTATAGCTCAAAATATATTCATAGCTGTTTTGTTTCATAAACTAGCAGAAAGGAGGCTTTCTCTGTGTGTTTGTGAAGAACTAGTATAATAGTATAATAGCAAACACTTCTCGAATACGCTGCATAGTTACATGCATACTCTGCATGTGTCAGGACCTAGGAGGAAAAGGTCGATGACTCTGGGAGCAACTGAAGGGTTACTAGAGAAATATAGCCTGGGCTGAGGGATACAGCAGAGGAGATAAAGCAGGCACCCAAGGCTTGCAATGTGAGATAGCAGCACCAGCCCTGAGTCCAGAGGGAAAGATGAAGGACCAGTGTTCCCAGAACCCGCGAGAACTATGGCTGTGCCGAACTAGCCAGGCAGGGAGGGCTTGGGGGAGCGAATACTCCCAGTCATCTCTCCGCGGCTGTGCCTTCTGCATCTTTTCTCTAAATCTTAAACTATTTTAAAGACACAGTTTATTTTAGAAAGTAATTGTGGTATGAAAGCTAAACACAACTTACTATTAATAGTGAACATAATCATTTTATCAGCAATCAACACTGATTTATTCAAAACCACTTACATATATCCTTGGAGAACGAGCAGGGGAGGCTCTGAGTGTACAGATCACACCGCAGTGTGGAGATGAGTCTAGAACAGTTACAGCCAGGGGATTTGTGCAGAGCTGCTCATGAGAGGAAGTTGGTGGGAGCATAAGCATGGTTTTCTTCGTTTGTTTTAAATAAGCCATGAGAAAGATTTAACTTTGAAACAAATCCTATTAACAAGAAGATAGAAAAGCAAAAAGCAAAGCACTTGTCTTTTGACTTTGGCTTGGGGACCTGGAATTTAGACTTTGGGCGGGGATCATTCTACTTATTGTCCTTCCCCAAACCCCTTCCTGCCAGTCCCAGTAGCTGTAGTAACTACTGAAAATTTTCTCCACTGAAGCTTAAATTTTACAAATTAATGTAAGAAATTAATTTTATTCTTACAGCACATTCTTTGTTTTAAGAATATTTTTATTATTACTTTAAGGTTTGTTATTTTAGTGATAGAAGATATTAAGCTGTAGGTGCAGTCCTGTCTTCTATTTCTGAAGAATATATTTTGTGAAGTGATAAATCACCTAACTGAAATATTTCCAAAATAAAATAGAACAGTACGATTTTTCCTTCCCAAACTAAGTATTCTGTCCTCCTTTCTCTCTCCTCCCTTCTTTCCCTTCCTCCTCCTGTTCTTCCTAGTGGGGCTATTGCTCAAATACTGTAGTTTATGCGTATACCACGCCGGATCGTCCTGAGTACTGTGTTGTCTTCTGGGATACAAAAAACAATGAGAAGTATGTTAAATATGTGAAGAGTCTCATTTCTGTTACCACCTGTGGCGATTTCTGCATTTTGGCTACGAAAGCTGATGAAAGCCATCCTCAGGTAGGTATTCTTCAGTGTACTGAAGCACAGGTAGGTCAACAATTGGCAGGACTGGGCTGGAGTCACCTACTGTACCAAGCACGGCCTGGATGCTGGGAGATGCGTAGCTGAGCGTCGGGCCTGGACTGCAGATGCTGGGCCTTGTGTCCTCCAACCCCCTCTCTCCCCAGTCAGCCAGGTGTTGGCAGTTCATGTGACTGGGTCAGTTCTAAAGTTTTTGTCTCTGAAATATGTAAAAAGCACCATATTCTTTTTCCAAGTTAAAATTCCTCAAGGAAATAGAAATAAAAAGTAGCTTACAATTATTTGTAGTATTTTTGTAAATAAACTTATTTTAAGTAATGGGAGGATAAATTATATCTAATATATATTTATATTTATCATTTAGTTTATGAAATTAGACAAATTTTAATTGAGATGCTGAAAAAAATCTATGAAAATAGACAGAGAATTGCTTTAAGAGTGATATTCAGGATTCAGAAAACCCTCTTAAGTAGGAAAGTATTAGTCTGAGATACAGAAAAAGTGCCTAAGTGTGAGAAAAATGAAGTGATCACCTCAGAATCATATGATGCAAAGTATGCATTGTGCTTGATCATCTTCTCATGCAGTGTTAGTTACTGCTAATTGCTTATATGTGTTATTTTTACTGTATTGGATCATATCCTTTCTAATTGACTGAATTTCTCTGAATCTCTCATGTCATTTATATATTGCTTCAAAGGAGGAGGATGAGACGGAGACCCTTGGCGCAATGGTAACACGTTGTTAGCTCTTCTACAGCTGGTCGTGGGTGCAATGAGTTTTGATGTTGCATTTGATCAGGAGCTGTGAAAGTGTAAATGCTGGAAAGTATCCAGTGTAGTGGTGTTTCTTAAACGTCCTCTCCAAAATCATAGTGTTCCATTGGGTTAAGAACTCTGCCTTAGGGCCGGGGATGTAGCTCAGTGGTTCCACCGCCTGCCTTGCAAGCGCAAGGACCGGAGTTCGATCCCTGGTACCAAAAAAAAAAAAAAAAAAAAAAAATCTGCCTTGGTTGAATTTTAAATTATGTTTTTTTAAAAAATAGTTAAAGCTATAGATTATTTGTCTGCTATTTGTCTGCTATTCTTTGCACCTAAAATTTGTATCAATTATTTACCAGTTAGTGATACTTGCAAAAAATAAGCACAATTATCTACTAAGCATATTTCTTCATTGTTCATAAGCAAGAATTCTGATACCCTTTTTGTGTTATTTGTCCACAGTTTGTGCTAGTTCTTTGTAACTCCATTGGCACACCCTTGGATCCCAAGTACATTGATATTGGTAAGGAAATGCTAATGTTTATCTCCTATCCAATCAGGTTTCATCTGCCCACTAATTAAAAAAACCTAACAATAGTATCAGTTAGAATGGTCTCTTTAAGGTGAGGTTGACTGTTTCCTGGTTGTCAGGTCTAGTGCCCATTTATACCTATTATCATGGTAGAATTGTTATTATTATTTTTTGTTACCAGGGATTGAATTTAGGATCTTGCACTTGCGAGGCAGGTGGCAGAACCACTGAGCTAAATCCCCAGCCCCTCATGGTAGAATTATTAATGCACCATTTCACCCTCAAAAGCATACTCTTTAAGATAGTAAATTATGTTTGTGGTATCTGAAATCCAAATAATTTCATAACTGTCATTGCCATAATTTGCTTTGAATGGGAAATACAATTGTATGGGAATTGGTATGTGATGTAATGATTAGTAGATAATAAACTGAGGATTAAAGAAAGAATTTTGCTATTAAATTACTTTTATTATTAATGAACCACTTGTAAATACCTCTCTTCCATAAAACTTGCTTGTAAAAGGGAGTTTAACCTTTCCAGTTTTTTTTTTTTTAATGAAATTAGTGTATTAATAGGGATAGCTTTAAAAGTTTCCCCTTTCCTTTTCAGAGGAGATTGGTTGGTTTGGCTTTGTACCTTTCCCTCTGTCCAATAGCTATGAAAGTCACCCATGACAAAAATTCCAAGTCTCATTCTAAGAAGTTTGTTAGAAATCATTAACAAATGTGTTGTCATTTCACTGTAATTTCTAAAAGTGATGGTTTTCTTTTAAAGTGTATAGTGCTATGTTGGATATGGTATGATGAAAACTACTTGATCTAAAAATTAAAAACCTGTTGAATTTTCTGATCCTGAGAACTAGTCATTTTTTTTTCTAGATTGGACATTTAGTCTTTAATAATGTTAATGTCGCCATCTAAATTTTTGCAGTTTGCTAAGCTCTTGGGGTGATTCAAATAAATGTGAGAAATATTTCCTGGCTTCAAAGATTTTATACTCCATGTTTAGTTTTAGTGTCTTGGTAGCTTGATATATTGCCTTATGTTCATTGTTGCATATCTATGTCTCTATATTTTTATATATACATACATATATTACTGTTCTTCATTAAAAGGCTTAGCTTAAAGTTATTATAACCCTTGTCATATCAATGTCTTTCATTTACTAGAAGTTAACAGTCTTTAGGGGGTAAATCCTGTCAATTTTTAGATCTTCTTCTATTAATATAAAAAATTTTAACATAGAATCATATGATAGGGTTAGCTTCAAAATAATTTTTATTACAAGTAGAGTAGTTTTAGAATAAAGCATAATGTAAATACCCCGGCTTCATAAAACAGCGAGTACTTAAGGGCATGATTGTTTGTATATTTGAGTCTCAAAACTTTTTTTGCACTCTTGCTGGCTGGAAATTTAACAAACAGTTCTTTCATTGATCTACAGCACACATAGCCAAAGACTCAACATTTTGTTTCATACATATTCTGTTTCTTTTTAAAGTTTCTATGCCAGATTTTCAGGAGGACTAGAGGCTAAAACAGCAGTAATGAAAAGCATGTGTGGCTGGCACGACTCTGGAATATATTATTTTTGTTTTGCCATCTGCTGTTCCTCCTGACCGCCCGTGTCGGGGCTCTGAAAAGAGCTTGCACATCATCATGGAGGATGCCGGCGGGTCTCTGTGGCCCCGGGTAGGGTTATGGGGCCCTCTTGCTGCTCTTCTGCGGAGCCCTTTAGTATTCTCAGGTATGCTGCGGGGTCCTGTAGGTATTCTGTCTGAAGAACTTCTTACCGCGGGCTGTAATGGTTGATTTTCTTGTTGGTCTTTCCCTTTAGACTTCGAACTTTTAAAAGATCTGTGTGTAGTTAGCTTCTGTATTCCCAGTACCCGGTACTTTGATTGGCCCATAATAAGCACTTATTGAATTTGTTGAAAATATTTATTTTCTCTCCTATGTAGAACAAAAGTAATAATTTCAGGTTGGGAAGGGGATGTGGCTCAGTGGAAGAGCCTGGAGCAGTGATGGAGAACATCTTAGAGAGAGCACCCAAACTGTAACTGCAAACCCACTCACTCATCACAAAGCCAGCACTGCAGTGAAACCTGCTGGGCGATGCTGAGCAGATTGGCTTGTGTGCTGATGGAGGGCCCTGTGTGCCCGCTGCAGCGTGCCTGCCGTAGGTTCGCCCCACTGGCCTAGAGTGTGTGAGGCCTCAGCACTTACAGAAAGTGATTATTTGTTTAACAAACCATTAACAAGTATGTACTGTTTGAGATAGTATAGGGGCCACTGGAAGGCATAAGAAATGATGACACTTCTTACACATGTCCAGACAAATAATCAGCGAGATGTAGTCAGTCAGTTGAACAGTGGCTTAGTGGTGACCTGGTACAAGCCAGGATCCTGTAAGGTGCTGTGTAAACTGATGTTGGCTCATAGGAACGTGTGCTTAGAGAAGGCTGCTCTGGTCCGAGCTTTGAGGGTAAGTGTTTCTTCAGGCGGCGTGTTAAGGAGGCAAGCCAGTGCTGGCCAAGGATCGAGGCGTGGAAGTGGTCAGAGGGCCAGGTGGTTCGTGCCCCAGCACTGGCGCAGCACACGGGCCGCTTTCTAGTGTGGGTCTCCAACCCCTGCTCTCAGTTTCCACATTGCAGAGAAGGGTAGTTTGATGAGAATGTTTCAGTGCAGTTTCAGTTTACCAGCTCTTTTTAAAGGGCTGAGAAATTAGTAAGTATGGAAGAGGGGGAGGATTACAGGTGTAGGCATTTATTTCAGGCCTCAGCATTAAAGTGTGACAAGCAGGTTTTATTTATATTTGAATTCCTAAATTGTTTTAAATTATTTCACATCCTGCCTTGGCTAGTAACTACTACTTATTAGTGTCACAAAGTTCAATTAATGAAAGGATAATTATTTAAAACTTTTTTCCTAATAATCTTTCTTTTTCCTAATAATCTTTCTGGATATTTCAAATTCTTTCTTTCTAGATATTGAATAGTTGGAAGGATATGAGGTGCTTTTATTCAGGAGATGTTCCTTTCCTAAAAAGTTCTCGTAGGATTTGGTCATCTTTTTCCTAGAAGATTGGTCTGCTGGAATGAATCTTTTACTAAAGATCTATCAAAATTTATATAGATGCCCTTATGTATCCCTGTGAATTTACTGAAATTACTACTATATTGATTTAAAAGAACATGTATTTCAGATTTTGTTTTTGGTTTTTGTATTGGCTGGAGAATTTCCATATAGATTGTATTACAAAACCTATGTAGATTATAATTAAAAAGTTGAAACAATAAGAACAACCAAGCCGAATGCACACCCTTGCGAGTTCTTCATGAGGGGCTATATGCTGTCAGGTCCAGAGCACTGACCTGGGCCAGAGGAACTGGGTTCGTGTGCAGTTCTACAACTGTTTAATGGCTCAGTTTCTTCATCTGCCACGTGGAGAAGATGCAGTAATGCCTGCCTGACAGGGTGGTTGTAAGCCAGTATAAGTACTGTACTGTGTTTAGAAGAATGCATGGCATGAACTTTAAAAATATCAGTAAATACTGACTTGTACAGTCATTAAGAACTGCCAGGCACGGTGCTGTGCTTTATATATTTTTTTCTCTTTTAAACCTCAAAATGACTAAGTTTGGCATTATCATTATCTTCAATTTATAAGAAGTAATCAGGCTCAGAGATGTCTTACTTTTCTCATTGCTGAGACAAAACACCTGGCACCTAAAGTTAAAGGAGGAAAGGTTTATTGTTTGTTTGGTTTTTTTTGGTACCGGGGATCGAACTTGGGTCCTTGCGCCTACACAGCAGGTGGCAAAACCACTGAGCTAAATCCCTGGCCCAGGAAAGGTTTATTGTAGCTCACAGTGTTTAGAGGTTTCAGTCCATAGTCAGCTGGCTCCTAGGCAGGGAGTCCTGGCAGTGGCCATCACAGAGGAGAAGAAAACAGTTCATGGTGTGGAAGGCGGGGAGCAGGAGGCAGCAAGCAAGGGCAGCAGCCCTCTTTCTGTCCCTTACATTCTATCCTGGTTGCACACCCTTAGGGTAAGTAGCAGCCACACCCAGGTTGAACCTTCCCATAATCCACACCCAGAACTGTGCCAAAGCAGTCAGGGGGCTGATTTAGTGATCACACACCCTTGATCCCAGCATCACCTGCTCTAGATCCAGGCTCCTCTGAAAAGCCCCCCTAGGACCATCTGCATGAGGCTTTGGGGGACATTGAGTCACAGCCATAACAAGAGAGAGCAAATCATTTATCTGATGTCGCAGTTAGCAGATGCCTGTAATTTGAATCTAGAAGTCTCTTGAGCCACTAATGTTTTAATTTTGAATTAATCAGGCCAACGATAAACTTGTAACTATGAAGGTTATATAAAAAGAAATGGGGCTGGGAATTTAGCTCAGTGGTTCTGCCGCCTGCCTTGCAGGCGCAAGGACCCGAGTTCGATCCCCAGTACCAAAAACAAAACAAAACAAAAAAGAAATGAGTATAATTTATAATTGTAGTTAAACAATGGTTGGAAAAATGCTTTTATATATGCTTAAGAAAAACTATATTTAATTAGAAAGCCAGAAATGTCCGAAGATTTACTTCATATCCAGCTAAGAGCATGATAGTAACCAACGTCAGAATATTCAGCATTTTTTTTTCTTCTGGTACAGGGAATCAAACTCAGGGTCTTGCACTTGCCAGGCAGACCCGGTGCCACTGAGCTTCCCAACCCTTCCCGCCCTCCCAACATCCGAATATTCATGGTGGGACTTTAACTGTAGTAAAGTTTCAGGGTTTTTTGGGGGGCGGGGGGGTTGGTAAAGAAAGCTGGGGAAAGCAGCCTGAGCAGGGTGTGAGCGCCCCCTGGAGGCCCGGCCAACATTCGCCTCGGGGCTCTCGCTCCCCCCAGGAAAGGCCCCTCCCTCCCTCTAGGGGTCGTCACTAGTACGCATTTGTGTAGGCAGTCTTGGAGCTTGAAATGAAAGCAGTGTGTAACTATGACTCAATGAAAATGGGTTGTTTAGTATATAAAATGATTGAATTTGAATCCTGGAGTTGTTAACCTGTTCAGGCAACATCACACCATCGGACTGGTCTCTAATTCTCTGTTCAGTTTACTGGCTTAAGTGTCCTTTGTTTGGATGGTGATTACTCCTGTTAGCATCAGACTTTCATTCTGGGCATATTAATTATTGCTTTGTATAGTATTTATAAGTAGAAAATTGTTTTATAACATTTTAATTAAATTTTAAAAATGAAAAAAAAATTTAAAAATGGAGATTAAAAAGACTGGAGGAGTAATTTTGCTCTTAAATATTTTTGCATGTATTTAGCTTTATATTTTCTGTGTTTTGTGACTCTGGGCAAGTTATTTTACTGCTTTAGTCATCTGGTTTTTTTCAATCCTTAATTGGATTTGATGACACTGTTTCATTAAAGGGTACAGAGTATTTGCTCAATGAAATGTTTTCTAGGAAATAGAATAGATGAAAAATTTGCTTAGACTATATTCCTAAATCAGGAAGGAACTTGGGAAATTTGTTTTTCTAAGTTAGAGTGGAATATAACACATATGAAATGAGGGAAAGGGATGAACCCTGAATCAGACCATAACTGGCAGTGGGGTAGGGAGGGGGCTGGGTCAGATCTCCTTTCCGTTTATCAGCTGAGAACATGGGTTGTTTCTGGTTTTTGGCTATTGTGAGTAATGTTTCAGTGAACGTTTGTATGTTAGCTTTTGTGTGGACATGTTTTAATTTCTCTCGAGTATATGGAATGGAGTTTCTGGGCATATAGTAACTATATTACATTTTGAGGAACTATTATACTGTTTCTCAAAGTGGGTTTTACATTTCCACCATTTCTCCACATCCCTGTCAACACTTGTAATTATCTGACTTCTTGATTCTAGCCATCCTACTGGTTGTCGAGTTATATCTCTTATATGGTTTTCATCTCTGATTGTTAATGATGTTGACTTTTCATTTGGCTAGTGGCCTTTAAGAAATCTTAATTGGAGAAGTGTACTCAGATTCCTTGCCCACCTGTTAATTGTGCTATTAAAATTTTTTATTAGTATATATTTGCAATACATAGGAATATACTCATCATGGAGAGAGTGAGTACATATCATATCACATCACAATGCTTTTTACTTCCCCTGCCCCTCTCCTTTCTCCATTGCTAGATCCCCTTCCCGCCTGTATAAGACACCAACCATTCCCAAACTCAGTCACAAAGATGGACTCCTAAGATTTCATTTAAGTATTCCATAGTTTTAGCTCTTGCATTTAGGTCTTTGAACCATTCCGAGTTAATATTTTTATGGTCCTACAAGCTTTGGATTATCTTCTGATTGGAGAGACTATATATGGGTATTTTGAGACTGTAGGTATTTTGCGACTCTGTAAAATGATGGATTGGACTCAGTGAATACTGAAGTGCTTTGGAGCATATTCTGTGATTCTGCATAACCATACCTTAATTGTCTTTATGTTCTTTTTAATAGTACCACTATTTGTTACAATGACCAAAACCCATGTTATAGCAGCTTCGAAAGAAGCATTTTATATCTGGCAATATCGTGTGGCAAAGAAGCTCATGGCATTGGAAATTAATCAGATCACACGACCTCGACGAGAAGGGAGAGAAAGGTATCTTTTCTGATCTGTTCTCTAATAGGTTAATCATATCACATTGAAATCCAATGTGGTTAATTGTAAATTGTCATGCTTGAGAAATGTAAATTGCCTTGATCAGTAGAAATATTTTTCCATTAATTTGAATATGTTTTAAATCAATCTGTTTAAATTTCTCAAAATAGAAGGTAGCAGAGTCTAAGAAAAGAAAGCCATTGCAGACAGGAAATACGTGTGTTTCGTAAGGAAACGCTGTCCTCATTCCCTACTCCGACACAGTAGGGTCAGGAAGTCACTGAAATGCTGTTACTCGGCTGAGGACTGAGTGGCTAAGTGAAGCTTCCTTTCTGAGGGTTAGGGTCTCCAGGAGGGCGAGGTGACCTGGCCCCAGCCACCAGAGGAGATGCAGGTAGGGAGAGGCCTTTAGGTGGGCTGACCTGGGGCTTGGCTTCTTTCTCTTGGCCTGTCCCCCAGAGTCTGGTGTTGGAATGACTTCTGGTCTGGTAAGGGGAGTCAGGACGACGGCTGCGTGGAGAGGTGAGGGCCAGCCGGGCGGGACTCAGGTAGGACGTCTCCGGTAAAGGTGTGTGCACTGTGCTTGTGAGTTATTTTGTCTGTGTGTTGATACCCTGTGTTGTTGTTTAGTTGTTACCCAAGCCCTCAAGTGAAGCGCTGGTGGGATGTTTTAGCCTAGTGATTCCAGATGAAGGCATAGGCCAAATGGTTAGTCAGGTCAGAAACCCAGGTTTCCTTTTCAGATCATCTTCCCTTACACATACCATTCACCACACGGGACATGCGGGTTCTTTCTGCTTTTTGGCTTCATGCAGCCCCCAGGTCTTTGGCTCCTTCCTTTCCCTTCTCTTAAGACTCATTCCTGTGTGAACTCATGTTGAAGTGGAAAACAGCTATTGGGAAATGATAGCCAGTTTTCTCAGGGGTGCTGGAGGACCAATTGGACAGCCTCAGGCCAGTGTGGGGATAGCACATGCGGTCCTGCTGCTGCAGGACTTGTGCAGCAGAGACCCGCAGTCTTCGGGGAGAATGGGGGTCTCAGGCCGCAGGTGAGGGAGCTGGCCTGGCCTCTGCAGAGCAGGTGCCTGCCTCCTTGGGATTCTGGCCTTTGTTTAAATCAGGAAGGTAGCCCAGTGGTAGTGATGTGGAGCAGGCTCTCCCTGGGTCTTGTCTCATCTGTCAAGGGCGGTAGGTGATGGTGTGAATAGCCGGTGCTTACGGAGTGTTTCTTATGTGCCGGGCACCTCAGTAAGTCCTGTCAGTATCCCCGTGATTCGTGTGGTACCCAGGAAACGGACACACATAGCCTTCCTTGTCTGCCAGGGTCTTCAGCTGCATGGTAGAGATGGGTGTAAAGCCGGGTCTGCCGGACTCAGAACTCCTTTGCTCAGAGTGGCCTTTCTTGTTTCATGAGAGGGACATGAGAGGGACGTGGCCTCTTATCTAGACGCCCCTGCCCCCGAGCTCGGGTGCTCACTGATGGTGACTGGCCTGGGGAGCCCCTTTCTGACCTGCTGTTAGGAGGCAGGGTCTGTCACGGGGGTGCCCTGGAGGGTTTGTCTCCTTTCCAGCTGCGCCGCGGTCCTCTGCTTCCTGACCACCATGAGGTGAGCAGCCTCCCTCTCCAGGAAGGCCCTCGTCAGTGCCCTTCTGTCCTGGAGCGAGCCAAAGTAAATCTCCTCCTCCAGGCTCCGGTTGGCAGGCGCTGGGTCAGCTATGAGCAAAGTGCAGACCACATCATTTCCTGGGGGGCTCCTAGTCTCGCCTTTGACTTCTTTGGTGGTAACTAGGTAGGACTGCATATGTTTAATAGGAATGTATTAAAATACAGAAATGTGTACCGCCTTGGACATATCACATGTTTTTGCATTCATATACATTTCTATTAGACTTATTTAATATTTCCCTGTTACATTGATGAGAATGTAGTTTCTAATTAACAATTATAAAATTCATGGTATTTAAAGTAGAAAATGGCATGATTTTCCTGTGATTATTTAACAGCTACAATGTCTTGTGTGTGTCAAACTCCGTGTTTATACGCTTTACAACTTCCTTTTAGTTTTGCTTTTCAGAAGTGCTGCAGAAGGGGGATTGTTATCCTTATTTTACGAAGGGACCCATTGAGGCTCAGAGAAGCTAATTTTCCCAAGGCTTCAGAGTTACTGTGTAATCTAGAATATTATTTTAGCAATTCTTTAAAAAATTTCCCTTCATTTTGGTAATAATTCAGCAGACACTCTGGAGCCCTTGAGCACGGGTGGCACTGTGCTGGGGCCTGGAGAAAGGCGGTCTTTGCCTGGAGGTTCACCCCCTGAGAGTGCCTGAGCAGTGGCCAGAGCGATGCTGCACTGCCAGGGGCATAAGCTACAGTGCAAGGCACAGGGGCAGCGACTGCGACGCAGGAGGGCTAGGGAGGTCTCCCCTTCATTCCCTGGTGCTTTCCTAAGGCATAGAAGGGTTGCGTTTATTAAACACATCGATAGGGGGAAATCATGGAGAAGCAACAGGGAGCGTTCGTACGTGAGACGTTACTCCTGACTGATAGGGTAAGTTAAACCATTTCTCCCAGTTCATGAAGTTCACTGGGAATGTATGATTCAAAGTTCAGATCGACTCGGGGCACAACTTTCACAAGCAGATAAGCTGGATTAGTAAACGCCTGTTTCTACCTTTGTGAGATTCAGTTGTGTCAAGAACCCTTTAAAATAATCAGTATTTTTTATTAAATTGCAGTATTCATTGGAGTTATTCAATCCTCTAATTGTTTTAGAAATCATGAAGTAGTAAAACCTTTAACATTTTTAAAATATTCTGTTTTTTTCTTTACAGAGTTTATCATGTTGATGACACCCCTTCCGCATCAGTGGATGGGGTACCTGATTATAGTAAAGCCATTCAAGTAGGTAATTTTATTTTTGCCAGCAAATGTTAATATCAGTAAATTTGAAAATATTGTAATTTTATTTTGAGATCTGAAAAAGAATTTATTTCTTGTGAATAGGATACCATTTTAGCAATTCTTTAAATTTTTTCTATTCTGAAATAACTTATTTTTTTTTTGTACCAGGGATCGAACTCAGGACCTTGCGCTTGCCAGGCAGGTGCAGCACCACTGAGCTACATCCCTGGCCCCCCAAACTCATTTTTAAATCTTAGAAAGTCTCAAACTAAATAAAGGTGATAAGTAATCAGTAGGATACTACTTAGAAAAGCTTGTTATCTAAAAATGTCAGGGAACCTAATTCCTCCTGCCTTTCCTGCCTCTCCCCTCTTAGCATCCATCTGTCCATCTCTATCTGGCCACAGCTTGGGTTAGTCATCTCTGGCATATTAGTGAGCATTCTTATTTTCATAGATAACACAGTTCACTGTACCTTTATGGAAATATGCTTTTGTTTAGAAGCAAATGTAATTCCTAGTATTTTAGTAAGCTGTTTTTTGGTACAATCTTTCTGATCGTGTTTAAAATAGTACCTGTTGGGCTGGGGATTTAGCTCCATGGTTCCGCCACCTGCCTCACAAGCACAAGGTCCCGAGTTCGATCTCTGGTTACCCCCCCCCCCCCAAATAGTACCTGTTGTTGACAAAGCTCTTTTGTGTCCAGGTCCTCATCTGATTCTCACGGTCCCCATAAGTCAGACAGTCTGGTGTCTCCTTTTCACCTTACAGATTAGAAAACAGAGGGGAGGTCACCAGTGAGCCCTCAGATCCTACTGCAACTGAGTAGCAAGGCGAGGCTTCACGTTTGCATCTTCTCGTAGCAGATCTTGTGACTGCTCTGCTAGAACATGTGGAGGTCCCTCTGGTCATCTCCTGCCTGTCCGTTTGCTCAGTAGGGCTTCATGCGTGTCTTTGATGTGTCAGACAGTGGAGTAAGTGCCGCGAATCTACTGGTGGATAAGAAACCGTTCCTCCCATTAGGAAACTTATAGGAAACTTAAACCTGATTCATCATCAACCATCCGTTTCCCCCATCCTCACATAAAATCTGTCCCATCTTAAAAATGACAACAGGGTCCGGGCACGTAGCTCAGTGTTCTAGCACTTGCCTTGCAAGTGTGAGGTCCTGAGTTCGATCCCTGGTACCAAAAAAAATAAAAATAAAAAAATGACAATAGAAGTCTCCATGGGCAACTGCGTGCATGTATTCTTCTGTGTACTGACTTGTTTCTTTATCCTTTCAGAGCTAAGCCTCCTGAAAGAACATTATTCATCATCTTTCCCTCACCATTCATTCCATTTTTGCTCCATTGCGTTCTGGTTTCCAATTCCCTTGACTGGGAAAGTCTGATAGGAACTTTTCTTTGTATTATTTGTTCTGTATATGACATTAACATTTTTTAGCATACTTTTCTGCCTGGCTTTCATGAAACCATCTTCTTGGCTTATCCCTCGTTGACCTTTCCGTCTCAGGCGTCTTTGTCCAGGGCACATCGCCACATCTCTGGTTGAGATGGTCCCATGTTCAGTCCAGGCCATATGCTGGAGCGTTCTTATTGAAATCTACTCCTGGAACTGTGTGCCAGGGATCTGATACCTGTCTTTCCAGTGTTGAGCTTTTCTAATTTCAGAGAGATGTATTTCTTGCTGTCTGGATAGCAGGAGAATAGATGGCTCAAAAGTACCCAAATGTAACCTGTCTCAGAGTGAACTCTTTTTGCTTCCATGTGTATTATGACTGCATCTATTCAAGAAGCATGAGAAGTCCTCTTTCTTTCTTTTTCTCTTTTCTTTCTTTTTTTTTTTTTTTGCTTTTCATGCCTAGCAAATCACTGAGTCCTGTCGATTCTGTCTTTGGCCTGCCCATCTGTCTCTACCTCAGTCCAGTACCATTGGTTGATCAGTTGCTGTCTAGGTCACTACGGTAATCTTCCATCCAGAACTCCCCAACAGTACCTTTTGTGACAGTGGAAATATTTCACATCTCTGATGCTTGGTGCAATAGCCACTAGCCACATGTGGCCAGTGAGTGCTTAGATGTGGCTAGTTTGGCTGAGGAGCTGAATTCCCAATTTTATTTTACTTTAATGACTTGAAGTTTACATGTCAGTAGTGATGTTGGGGAGGGGCAGTGGTGTGGACCAGCACAGCCAGCCTCTGTACTTCGTCTTCCCCATCCCTGCAGTGCCAACCCAGTTTTACACACTGCCATTCCTGACCTCCGATGGACCCCATAGCGTCCCAGAGTACAGATGTGCACAGCCTCTCCTCTCCCTGCCACTTCTCTCCCCTGCGCATTCCTCAGATACCAGTGTGCTAAATAAAATAACTTAGTTTCCTGAATGCTCTGTGCTTTTTTCTTTTGATTTTAAAAATATTTTATTTTGAAATAATTATAGATTCATAGGAAGTTATAGAAATAGTCCCTTTACTCAGCTTCCCTCAATGACGACCTCTTATGTAATTGTCATATGACAGGAAACTAGGAGATTTACATTGATCTCATTCTGTTAGGCTGCAGCCTTGTTCCTCACTCGGTGTCCACTGCTGTTCTACTTACTTGTGTGTGTGCAGCTCCATGTCATTTTATCCCCACAAAGGGACTTCCTGCATGCCACTTCCTTTCTCACCTCCTCCCAGCCCCAGCCCCAGCCCTGGAGAACCCCAGATCTGCTCTCCGTCACTTTGAGGGTTCGAGGAAGGAATCCTACAGTAGGAAACCAAGCACAGTGCCCCAGTCATTTCGGGGCCTCGAATTTCAGCCTCTGCCCAGTGGGTGCTGGGCCTTCTGCAGTCGGTTCATTGTTTAGAGCTAAGCTCAGCATCTTGCCTGTCCTAGTGTGAGTTCCGGGCCTCGTCCTCTGTTCTCCTAATCCTGCTGTACCTCTTTCTTTTTAAAAATCCTATCCTCATCATTAGGTGTCTTCCCTCGTACACTTCTGAGTCAGCCCGAGGGTAAATATTGCTCCTGAGCATCTCTGCTCCGTAGTCCAGTGCCTGGCACATAGTCAGTGCTCAGTAATTACGCCTCTGTTAGTAAATATCTTCTTGTCTGCTCCTCCTCCTCTTCGCGTTCATGCTAAGCTGTGTCTACTGCAGAGCACACTCCCAGCCCAGACATATTTTTTTTTTTTGGTGAAGTGCATGATACTTTGTAAAGATTAGTTGATAGATATTTGTTAAATAATAACGATTGATTAATTTATTTTAGGGCACAAGAGATCCAATTTGTGCAATAACTGCATCTGATAAGACATTGATTGTGGTAAGTTGTAAAAAAAACCTTATTGTTGGAATAATAATTTGTTTTTTGTTTTTTTGGTACCAGGGATTGAACTAGGGACCTTGTGCTTGCGAGGCAGGCAGCAGAACCAGAGCTAAATCCCTGGCCCTGGAATAATAATTGTTTATAAAACTAGGATAAAGCAATGAGTTTTGGGTTTGAATATCATCTTATAACCATCCCACATTTTACTAAATCTAATACACAAATTCAGAAAGTTTTAAAGCTTGTCTTACCAATTCTTAATCATTTGCAAAAGTAGCTGTTGATAAAAGCAGTAGAATGGTGGCTAGATGAGATGATAAAGTAAATACATTTAGAGCTTGACCCCAAATTGGAAGAGGCCTCTATTAAGGGTTGAAGGCTGTGGGGCAGATTGCATGGTGGCAGTAGGGCCTAGAATGTTCTTTTCCTGATATTTTTATATTGAAAAAGTGCTTTGGCTCAGCTACTTTCATAGACTTAGAATGAAGAGGTGATGTGTTTGCTAACCATAAAATAGAGAAAACCTTGGCGAATTTCTGTTGAGTTTCTCAAATAGAATCAATGGTATAGTGTGTTTTCCTGAGCTCTGGCACTTGAAAATACTAATTTAAAATGTTTACTTTAATACAGTAATGCTGGTGGCATTGCATTTGAATTATGTGAACAAAGGCGTAATAGCGTATATTTCCAGTTCTAGTTACATTCTGTAGCTGTTAGTTGATTTTATGAGGGAAAATCCAGCCTTCTGAGCAGCCCTTCTTGAGACTCATGCTGCAGGAGCACTGCTTAGAGGAGTAGTGGTATTCCCACTGCCATGCGCCAGGCACTGAGGAGCTTGGAGACCGCAGCCCTTTCCTGTCTCGTGTGCTTGGTGCTGATCCGCCTACCTTGGTGCTTGTCTAGAGTTGCACAGAAGTGTGTATTGTCTTAAATTTTAAACGTATTTAAACTAGTACTCAAGGTGTCACTGCTTTCAGATCACCTTTCTTCTTGTCAGAAACTAGTATCAGATAGATGACTACAGGATAAGCATCTAGATGTTTAGTTACAGCTATTTCATTTTTAAAAATTAATTTTAATGGTACACTTTAGATATACTTAAAGATTACATTCATCATAGGGAAAGGTATAGCTATTTCATACCGTGGTCTTCTATTGATTTTTCATATGAAATTTAATTCAATAAGTGCTTTGTATTTTAGCTTTTAATGTACCCTGAATATTAAACTACACAATTATAAACAACCTTAGTTATATATTTCTTACTTGTAAGAATGTATTACCAAAGACCTAGGATTCTTGAATATTTTTTTCTTGAATATTACATGAAAAATATAAGCTACTTCAAGCACTTTAAAAAGGTTTAAATTAAATTAGGAGCTAAACATATAGTTAATAACATAATTTGCTGTCACCAGAGTTGGGAACTTGCTAGGACACCATCACTTCGGTTTTAAAACAAATGTCCAGATGTACCATGAGACCTGTAGTTGTAGTGTGATGATAGTATGGTTAAGATGCTTTGGTAATCAGATGTAATTTTCACAGGGTCGTGAGTCTGGCACCATTCAAAGATACAGTCTTCCTAATGTTGGGTTGATTCAAAAGTACTTTCTTAATTGTCGAGCCTACAGGTTATCTTTGAACTGCAACTCTAGGTAAGGCTGAGCGCGCTCCTCAGGCGGGAGGTAAAGTTATTGATTGGGATTTTTGATTTATGTAATACTTGTGAAGACAGATGTGCTTGTTATGAACTTGTCTGAAAGTGCAGTGTGGTTTTTACTCTCCTGTATTTGATTTTTCTCTACTGGGCATATGAAAATCCTGGTAAGATTTTATTAAAGCTTAAGAGTATCGAGACTATTTTATATTTTCATACTAGTTGATGTAATCTCTTTGGATATGTTTTCCTTACAAGGAAGCAAAATGGAGACTAGTCTATATCTTCTGTTAAATTTATTTAAAAAAATTAAAATTTGTTTCTACCATATTTCAAGTTTCTGATAAAACAATTTTGAAGAATGGTGGTAGGTAGTTATACTCACAACACTGATAATAGTTTTATAATTTCCCCTTCCCTGCTCGCATCATTTCTAGCCGTCTTGCTATCATAGATATCTCAGGAGTTCTAACTTTCTTTGACTTGGACTCTCGGGCAATGGACAGTACAGGACAGCAAGTAATTGGCGAGCTATTAAAACTGGAGCGGAAAGATGTTTGGGATATGAAGTGGGCCAAGGACAACCCTGATCTCTTTGCAATGATGGAGAAGACAAGAATGTATGTTTTCAGAAACTTGGATCCTGAGGTAAAATAGGAAATGAGTGCTAAATTTTCACAAATAATGAGCCAAATAGCAAAACCTGGACGTATCCTCTTTGTTTCTTTAAGGGGTTTGTTGGTGTTGGCTGCATACATTTGTCAAAGTAAATGGAAAGATTTTTGTGGAGTTTAAAAATATTTGGTCTCGACTGGGAATAATACTCATCTTTTAAGTATTTACTTCCCCTTACAAGTACTTTCTGGGCATTTATCTGTTCTTTTTGACAGATGGAATCATGGTCACTAGGTAGTCTTTTTTTCTTCCTTATCAAAGTTTCAAGAAAGCAAAAGAAATTATTTTTATTTACCAAAATTCCTTAAAAGAATCTAACAAAAAATGTACTTTTGAAATTGCCTCTTCCTTTTGTTTTCTTCTGCCCATGCCTACTTTATCTGGCACTTAGATTGTCTTAAGCATACATTTACCATATCACCTACTAATTCATGTTCTTCCACCCAGACATGCTTACACATGCACTAGTGTGGATTGCGGTTAGTCTTCTCTCTCAGGGATCAGGAAGCTCCTTTCTCATAAGGTTACATTTTTCACTTGTGGTTCACATTAGTTAATTTTTATGCTCTGGATTTTTCTGTCACTCTATCTGTTCTAGACCAACTGTTAGCTCTTTTGTTTAGAAAATACACAATAATCTGAGTTGTGATTTAATCAAGAAGATAAATCTCAAACTGTGTTCTAATTAACAGAGATTTTCAATTTGGAATTTTCTGTTGTACTTCACTAGTGTGAATAATAGCTTTATATCATTAATTTTTATTTGTTCGCACCTGTAGCCTTCTTGGGACGAAATGGCACACTTAGGTTCTTGAGGTGCCAACAATTTTTCTGTAGTAATTTGTTCGATGATAAGCTGCTTGTCACTTTAATACCGAAGTTATTTTTACGTTTTTCCACTTGAGCCCTGCTTAGAATCTTTGAGTTGGCAATAACCTGATGTAAACTGGCTCTCAAAAGCCGTGAGAACGTTCAGGAGTCATAAGGTCTCTAATTCCTAGATCCTGAGAAATGGTTCAAAGGAAAACGTTCAGCAGGCGTGGGCTTCCAAGGGGAATGTGACCCTTGCCCCAGAACAGTGCGGGAGGTGGATGGGCGACCGCAGGACGGGCTCAGCATGGACCAGGCCGGCGCCCACCCTGCCCACTCCCACAGCCAAAGCCGCTGTGAGTGCCGGGGAGAGAGTGCTGGTGCCGCCTGGTGTCTCGCCCGTGCGCAGCACCAGCAGCAGTCTGCCTGCCTGGTGGAGTGTCCTTCCGGAGGTCTGTCAGAGCAGTCCTTAGTTTTAAAAATATTATTTTCTTTATTGGAGTTTGTGTTCTGATTTGGCATGTAGTTCAAATTCTGTTAGCCTTACAGCTTGGTAGCTTGTTTGGACAGCACTCCCACTGTCTAGACTTCTTTAAAAGCATCCTGTCCCGTTCCGTTTCATCCATGGGGACGCTGCCCTCTGTGGTTAGTTTAGTTACTCTGCTGACCATTCCTGTAGCCGCTCATTGCTCCTCCAAGGACGCGTGCTTCCACACAGAAGTTACTGGGTCTGTAAAACTATGGAGTGGGCTGTTCCTTCAGGACAGGCACCTACACTCCCCCAGTGAGCTGCTGTTCAGTTGGTAACAGTCTATTTTGTCCATGTGAGGACAGATGAGGTTGTCTTTGTTTTCACACTCAGGATTGTTGGGAGTAAGCAAGGAGCCCATTCTGCTTCATGTTTGCTTGTGCTTGCATTGCCAGCATTGGCTTGAGTTCACACTCTTTTCAAGACAGTTTTAAGCTACTTGTCCAGGAGTGAGGAGTAGCTGAAGTTAAATAGTGTAATCCCTCCATGTACTTGCTTAAGTGTTTGCAAACTTCAGTCTACCACAGTGTGCAGAGACTGAAAGGTCAGTAAAGGCCCTTCAGCATACCTGCTGGAGCCCATATGTTGTAAGGCCTCTGACTGTGCTCAGTAAAGCTACCAGTGATTCTCAGAGTAGTGTCCATAGTAAAGCTTTAGATACTTTTTTGATAAAAAGAATTATCTTGCATAGTGCTTAGGTGAGTGTATTCTGCCTTGTAGGCCATTGGTCTGAAACTTCATATTCAATTAAATATCTTTGAATTTTGGAAAATAAAAAAATTGATTAAGATAAGTTGAGCAGAAATTGAATTTTAAAACATGAATTATATAAATATTTACTTATATGCCAATAATCGTAGATTATTATTATTATTATTATTATTATTATTATTATTTTTGGTACCAGGGATTGAACTCAGGACCTTGCGCTTGCGAATCGTAGATTATTTTTGAAACTCTTAGTTTTTGATCTTTGTTTCCACCTTTACTTTTCTCCCTTTCTCTTTGTTTTTAATGTTTTTTTAATCCAAAATTATCTTTTGATTGCCTTGCTTTGTTGCATTATCTAGCCAAAAATAAAATATTTTTCTACTGATAAACATGTTTTATACAAGTATATTTTATTTACGTAAAGTGTCAAAATGAAGTATATAAAGCCTCCCGTAATGTACAAGAAATACTCCATTACATATGCTTTTTTTTAATTGAAGTATGTTCTGATTCTTTTTTTTTTTTGGTACTGGGGATTGAACTCAGGTCCTTGCGCTTGCGAGGCAGGTGGTGTTCTGATTCTTTATGTGTACTTTTTGCTCAGGAAAGAATATTATTATTATTATTATTATTATTATTATTATTATTATTATTTTGGTACCAGGGATCGAACTCGGGACCTTGTGCTTGCAAAGCAGGCGGCAGAGCCACTGAGCTAAATCTCTGGCCCAGAAAAGCATATTATTTGTCTTACACAATACAACCTTTTTAAAGGTAATAGAAGCATCTTATAAAGTTGTCTCATTTTGACTATTGCAACCAACAACTTACGATATTTAATAGAAAGCAAACAATTACAAACCTGTTAGACACATTTATTAGCATACAGGAGCCTCATAGTACTAAAATAACAGACATATATCAGACTCATATATTTACATATTGGCAAATAAATCTGATGTAGGAAGTCTATCAGTGACACTCCTTGGCTCATGTTACCGAGAAGAGACTTTTTAATATGGTGTGGGATTCTGTGTTAGATGTACTTAGATACAAATATACTGCTTATCAGTTTTACTAAGAATTAAGTTTATGATGTGGGCATGTAAGAGAATGTCCTTATCTTTTAGATAAATGGCCTGAAGATTTTAAAGGTTGAAACATCATGATATCTATAATTTATAATTTGTTAGCCACAAAATTAAATGAAGCAGGGCTAGAGATTTAGCTCACTGGTTCCACCACCTGCCTCGCAAGCACAAGGACCCGAGTTTGATCCCCGGTACCAAAAAAAAAAAAATTAAATGAAGCATATTTAGAAAATGTTGACAATTTCTTAGGTAATGTGTACATGGCTCTGATGTCATTCTGTCTAGTTTTTAGTTTATTTGAAATTTTGATATAAAATTTAAAACCAGGATTTCTTAAAGGAAGGGCTATTTTGCAAGATGGAACATAACACTCATTTTTGTCTTTAAGGAACCCATTCAGACCTCCGGATATATTTGTAACTTTGAGGATTTAGAAATTAAATCTGTTCTTTTGGATGAGATATTAAAGGTAATTGTCTTAGTTACTTCCTCATTCCTGGGACAAAATACCCAACACCCACAAGTTAATGGAAGAAAAGTTTATTGTAGCTCACAGATTGTAGAGGTTTCAGTTCCTATTTGGATGGCTGCAAGGCAGGGTGGCTTGGCAGAGGGGCATCGCAGAGGGGCATCGCAGAGGAGAAACAGTCCACGACAGGGTGGAAGGGCACCGCAGAGCAGGCAAGAGGCACTGGAAGACTAGCAGCAGCAACAGAAGCAGCAGCAAGAGATGACAAACCAATCAGTGGACTAATTTAGTTACCACACACCCTTAATCCATATTCATAACCCTCAATCCAGCCATCTCCAAAACCCCCCACCTATGAGTACATGAGGCTTCGGAGGACATAATGGTAATTCTTAAAACCAATCATATTTCTGTTGTCAGCTTGACCGGAATTGCTCTGGGACCAGGCAGTGTGATGTCTCACTTAGGTGTGTAGACGCAGAGGTCAGATAGCTCTTGGGTCCAGCCCTGCTCCGTGACTTGTGCTGTGGTTCCCATGAAGGCTTTAGTGGCTTGACGCTCTGGCTGACCCCAAAGGAGGTTAGCCCTGGGCTTTCTCATCAGCTGGCCCTGAGGAAGTCAGAAAGGGACAGAGAAGTGCAGCTCACGCTGTCAGAGTCCAACACCAGGGTGGACTGAGATACCCCGGGGCAGTGATAGTGAACCCTTTAGAGACCAAGAGCCCCAACTGCAACCCCAAACACTGATTTATCACATAGCGTCGGCACTGCAGTTAAATCTGAGTGCGCCACTGCTGCAGCAGTGCTGGGGGAACTCAGCTCGCCTGCCCCAGAGAGGGCTCTGTGTGCTGCTGTGGCACACGTGCTACAGGCTCACCACCGCCCTAGGGTGATGTGAGCCCGTGCTGGTTGTTTGGCTCTTCTCTGTGTGGAGAGCACTCCTTTAAAGAGTGAAGAGAAAACTCTTGTCCTTGTTTAAGGCATCTGACCTGTAAAATAAAGGAGCACGTCTTTTTTTTTTTTTTTTTGAGACAGAGTCTCGCTATGTAGTTGAGGCTGGCCTTGAACTCACTATGTAGCTCAGGCTGGTCTAGGACTTGTGGCAGTCCTCCTGCCTCAGCCTCCCTAGTGGTGGGATGACAGGGGTTTGCCACCATGTCTGCCAACGAGCGCCCCTGTTGACTCACGTACAGTAATGTCACAGAGTGTCCCCTTTGCCTCACAGATCCAAGAAAGTAAGTTTTCATTCCCTGTGTCCTCACGGTCACAGGACTCAGGTTGTGAACACCTGAGCGTCCTTTTAAGAACAGTTGCCAGTGGGTAGAGTCCAGGTAGGGCTGTTGCAGGGCCCCGGCTGTCCTGGGCTCTTCATGTTTTGTCACAGTGAGCTGCCTGAAGCGCCAGTGTCCAGGGAGGGCCTGCTGTGCTGGAGATTCTCATGAAGTGTTCGTTACATTGATTTTTCAAAATAAATAATGACTACAGTGCTTCTTAAAGAGTATTAAATAGTTACATAGGATTCGGGCCGTACAGAAGAGTGCTGAAAACAAAGTGAAAATAGATGCCCAAATCCCACCATGCAAGTGTTTCAATCATTAGCTTTAGATAAACGTCAGAGTGCCATTTCATCCAGCTAAGCTGTGTGTGGAAGACAGATTCACTAGATTAGAGAGGTGAACAGAAGTAACTTCATAAAATGGGCCTCAGTCTCAGTCTCTTCAATGTTAAATTCAATTTTAATTAAATAGTCCAAATTTTAATTTACAGTGGAGAGCATTTCTCCAAAGAGCGACTTTTAGTTAATTTTTTCACCACAATGCCATTTTCCTGTCTTAAGAGGAAAAGTGATGACAAACTAAGCATTATCACTTTGAAGTACATTTTAACTTGTAATAGTAATGGCATTTTACTCTAGAAGATAACATTCTTATATTTACTCTCTCTCCTTTTTTTGGTTAGCCATATCATTATTTTTACATTGTCAAGATTTAGGACGTTTTAATTTTGTTTTCTAACTCCAATTTTCAGTTGTTTCATCCTTTTTGTTGTTCTTTTGTAATGGTGCTGGGGGTTGAACCCAAGGCCTCACATGCTGGTTAAGTGCCCCGCCCCCAGCTGCACCTTGCCCTTAACTGCTTAGTCTTACACGAGGTGGTTCAGAGCTACTCAGTCTTTTTATTGCATTTTCTCTGTGCCTGAGCCCTTAATTTTGATTCTCCTTTCAGTTGGCTGGATTTCATCATCCGTGGTATTTTTAAAGAGAGGCTCATGATCGCCTTCAGGTTTTGAATGCTTGAAAACGCCTGTGGCCTCTTGCTGTAACTGATTGAACTGACTCCGAAACCCTTTGGGAAAGTACTTATTTCCAGTGGTCGGCTGTAGTCTGAGACTCCTGATACACCTGCAGTGTGGTGCTCGGTGCATCGGGAAGGGGTCAGAGTGGGTGAGAGTTAGGCTGTGACAGAAACTAAATTCTCTGTGACAGTTTGTTATCTGCTGACTAGTTACGTGCAAAGTTTATTAAAGAAAAGGATCTATCATGCTCCTCTCTGGGGCCTTAGTGATCCAGGAAATGTTTAGCTGGACTGTGGACTCCTTCAAGCATAGGATTGTAAGGAAATGACATGAAGCTGGCTGTAGCCTCACAGACCTATAATCCTGGCATTCAGGAGGCAGAGGCAGGCAGATCGCGAGTCAAGTTTCTCTTGGGCAACTTAGGGAGACCTGGTTTCCAAATTTAAAAAACTTTGAAGAGAGCTGGGAAGGGAGCCCAGTGATAGAACACCCCAGGTTTGAGCCCCTGTACTGAAAGCAGAGACAAAGAGAGAGAATAAGAACAAGGAATTTCTCAGAGGATTAGAGAAGAAATACAAAAGGAAAGAAAGGAATGAATATTTACCGAAGTACTTTCCTATGGGGCATTCCATGTCTCGTCACCTCGACCCTGCCTGGTAGGTCTTCCGAATGCCTTTCTTCAGATGAGTAAAATGATTTACTCAGAGTTCATGTGTTCATTGATTCAGCACGCTTAATTGAGAGTCAGTAAAACACAACCCCTGGCCTTGTGTGGAGGAACTGGGGAGAGAGGAAAGTAATTCAGCAGCCAGGGGAGAGGTGGGGTGCCCTGACTCCGTAAGGGGGTGGCCTAGCCTAAAGCGCTCTGTGACAGGCATGGCTGGGCATCGTGCCCATGTTAGACACGTTCTGTCTTCAGTCCTCACAGCTCTAGGAAGCAGTTTGATGATTTCTTCCACTTTGTCAGGCAAGGACTCTGGGGCGTGGAGGGAGAAGTTAGTAATTCGCCTCTGTGGGCCAGCTAGCAATAGGCAGAGGGATGATTAGGCTCCAGAGCTGCTGGGTGTGGTTGGTAGCACTGGCAGAGATGAGGCTGGGCGTGTGGGACTGGGCGGGCTGCCGTGGACTTCGTGCTTTCTCCGGAGATGGGGCGGGGGGGGTCCCTTCACATGGCCAGTGAGCAGTTCCTTGGATTAGGTCAGGCCTCCCCCAGCCCAGGCCTCACACCGTCAGCACTGGCCCCTTCCGCTGCACACAGGGCCCCTGGGCTCCACACTGAGCTCCAGTGCTGCTGTAGCCGGGAGAGGAGGGGGTGCTTGCGGCTCCGTTGACCCCAGGACCCACCCACTACTGTCTCACTCATGGGCTCTACTTGTTCAGTGCTGTTGTCATGAACGGTGGTGAGGAGAGTGTGGCCAGGCTGGTTGTGACTGTTCGTTTCCTTTCTTTGCTGGTTTATCTGGCCGTTTCCTCAGATAGGCTTCCAGGTGTTTCATTATCTTAGTCAGCCGCACAGTCACGACGGGGTAGCGATGCTGCCAGCCCCTGCTCTCGTCTTTCTGCTGCTGCCTGACAGTAGGGGCCAACAGTGCTTCGCCCCTGGTGGGGAAAACGTGGATGAAGGGGCGCGGGAGCGGGGCTGTGGCACCTGGGTTTCTGCAGAGGAAGAGGGTAGCCCTGGGAGGGACCCTTGCACCCCGTCCGCTTCTGCCCATGCACGCCTGACTGCTCAGGAGAGGCTCAGCACTCTGCAGGGGACCATTCGAATTCCTTTGTTTTCATCTTTACTTTTAGGATCCAGAACACCCAAACAAGGATTATATGCTCAACTTTGAAATTCGGTCCTTGAGAGATAGTCGAGCCTTGCTTGAGAAGGTTGGGATAGAAGATGCATCTCAGTTCATAGAGGACAACCCACACCCCAGACTGTGGTATGGAACCCCCCAGCCTTCCCCAAATGCCTGGCGTGTGCCCGTGAAAGCCCAGCTGTCACCCCGGCTCCTGCACTGACCTCCTGAAGGAGTGTGCTTGTATTCTGGAAATTCATTTCAGATTTGAAGGTTCTCATTAAAACACAGTGTTACAGTATAGGAAAACATGCCGATGTGTGCAGAAATAGTCACTTCCCACCAGGATTTACTAGAAGCAATAAGCATAATAATGGAATTCTGGCTCAAGACTGGTTTATCAGTGACTTGCAGAGGCTTTCTGTTTCTTTTCTAAATAAAGGCGCCTGCTGGCGGAAGCAGCTCTTCAGAAGCTGGACTTATGCACTGCAGAGCAAGCATTTGTGCGCTGCGAAGATTACCAAGGCATCAAGTTTGTAAAGCGCCTGGGGAATCTGCAAAGCGAGGCCATGAAGCAAGCTGAAGTTGTTGCCTATTTTGGCAGGTTTGAAGAGGCGGAAAGAATGTATCTTGACATGGACAGAAGGTAAGTTAGGAAGGGGCAGGCATCTGTCCTGCCACCAGTTCAGACTGGGAAGGTTTGCTTGAGATTTGGGCAGCCTGGAGAAGAGACGTAGAGCCCTGGGAATACCTGACATGCCTGTAGCAGCTCAAGGGTTCAGTGGCAGTCCAGCTCTTTAGCTGCACATGCACACGGCAGCCCAGAGTCACAGTGTAGTGCATAACAGTGGCTGCGTGCCAGTGTCCCCTAGGTGATATAAGTCACTTACACCGAGACCACGAGGCACACTTGCCCTGGGTCCTGGACTCAGGACGCGTGCCCCGAATCACCCCCTGCCCCACAGCCTGGTGAAAAGAAGCGATGATTCATGACTGTGCTAAATAAGTTGAAAGTGCATGAAAACAAAAGACAGAAAATTGTTTTCCTTTTCTGGTGTCTCTGTGCTACTGTAATAAAATACCAGAGGCTGTGTAATTTATGAAGAATAGAAATTCTGGAGGCTGGGAAGTCCAAGATCAAGGGGCCACAAAAACCAGGTTCGGTGTCCCGTGAAAGGCCCGTCTGTGTTTTTAAGATGCTGTTTTGAAGTCTACACCTTCACATGGAGGAAAGCAGAAGGGCAAAAAGTGGTGCACTTTCTCTGATGTTTCTTTTATGAAGGTGCTAATCAGCTCGTGGAGGAAGGCGGTCAGTTCCCCAGAGACTCCGCCTTTTGGCACCTCCATAAGGAGGATGAGATAGCAACATGAGTTTGTTTGTTTGTTTTGTTTTTTGAGACCGGGTCTTGCTATGTAGTTCAGGCTAGCTTTGACTGCACTGTGCAGCCCAGGCTGGCCGGAAGTCCTCCTGTTTCAGCCTCCTCAGTGCTGAGATGAAGGCATGCAGCACTACAGCCAGCTCAACATGAATTCTGGAAGGGACACACGATCAGACGGACACATCCCAGCCCCCTCCCCCGACCCATTGCCTGTTACCTGGTCAGGCTGTTTCTAAAGAGTTTGGAGTTACCTTGTCTGCCTGTGTTCTCAGTACCTAGAATAATACCTAGCACTTAGTAGGCACTTGATAAATATTTGTTGAATGGATGAATGAATGATTGGATGCCATTATTTGTAGGGACCTTGCTATTGGCCTCCGGCTGAAGTTGGTGGACTGGTTTAGAGTGCTCCACCTCCTGAAAACTGGATCAGGTGTTGCAGACGACAGTCTCCTTGAACAAGCTCACAATGCCATTGGAGACTACTTTGCTGACCGACAGAAGTGGTACGGGGTCACTGTGCATGTCTTGTGCATTTCCTCAGTGCTTGGGTCGGCTGCTGCCTGAATATTTCCCTAGGATGTGATGCTGGGAGAATGAAGCCCATCCTCCTAAATCCTAAAATTCACACAGCTCTGCATTCACATGGGAGAGGAAGATCCTTGCAGTTGTACTGTGAGCACTGTAAAACTTTGAAGTTTCAAACATAAAACTTGCACTTAGCTCTGGGCAGCTTTGAACTGTTTGAGATCACAATGTACAATTCTATGATGTTACTTGATTTGCGTCTGAACAAAGCACAAGCATATGTTTGCTTGTTTTGTTATTAGAGATTATTTTCGGAAGTCATTGCTTTTATTCTTAAATTTTCAGTTTGATCAATACACTTACACGTGTCAGTAGGAGAAGTTCTGTGATATATCTGATTAAAACAGTGTTTCATAAGAATACTCAGAGTCTGTTACAATTAGGATATGCTATGTAGTCTTTAAGACCTTTTCCCATTGAATGGTGCTGTGTGACCGAAGATGATGAATTGGGTAATGTAAGTAATCACTATCGTCATCATCACTGTGATTATTACTGTGCTACAATTGAACCCTGGGCTTTACACATGTGGACAAGGGCTCTGCCCCTGAGCTGTATCCCACCTGGTGCCACTTCCAGTGAAGGAGCCTTTTGGATGAAAGTACTTATCAGAGATTCATTTAGGTTTAAAAGCTTTTCTTTGTTTTTTCTTTCCATAGGTTGAATGCTGTGGAATATTATGTGCAAGGCCGGAACCAGGAGCGCTTAGCTGAATGCTATTACATGTTAGAAGATTATGAGGGATTGGAGAGCCTTGCCAGTTCACTGCCAGAAAACCACAAGTTGCTTCCGGTAGGCGTTGCACATTTTGGTTTCATCGTGAGGTTACTTTATAAAATTTTTATGCTATATCAGGAAATAACCTCTATAATATAGAAAATTAAAAATCTTAAATTCATAGTTTTGTAGACATGGAATGATGCTTGTATTTTACTTATAAAACAATATATTAATATACTGAGGGGAAAATCCGTCATATTGTTACTATTATAATGTGTAGTCTTGTATAGTTTCTGCAGTTTTATAAAATTGCCTTTGAAAGTTAGCTTAATACATGAAATATTTACAGATGAAATACTATCTTGTCAGGAATTTGCTTCAAAATCTGAAATTATTTAAAATTTGCTACAACTGAAGTTTAAAAAGATTGCTCAACTTTTATTAAGTTAGATTAACAATAAAGTAGTTATGTTAAGAAAGAAAAACTAGGGCTGGGGATTTAGCTCAGTGGTTCCACTGCCTGCCTCACAAGCGCAAGGTCCCAAGTTCAATCCCTGGTACCAAAAAGAAAGAGAAACTAAAAGCATGTTCTATTCACTTGAATGTTTCTTTTAGTGTCTTTTAATTAATTGTTGAATTTTGCTAATGAGTTCGTGTTTTATTTTTTTATCTTCTGGGTAAATCACTGAGCTGTACCATACCTGTGGAGTTGGTAGAACTCAACTGCAGGCTTGGGACATAGTATAGATGTGAGTTGCACCTCTAAAATTGTGTCTGTTGGTTAATACTTAAGTATAGAATTCTGATAATTCAGTTTTCTTACTGTGAAGTAGGGTAGTTGTCCCTGTAATAATTGCATTTTTACTCACCCCTGTTCTTAACACTTGTGTTTTCTTGAGTAGGAAAGAAACTGAAATTACTTAGAACCCTGGGTATAGGGAACAGTATCAGTGATGGCGAACCTTTTGGAGCTTTCAGTGGTAACAGCTGGCTGCAGCATATGTGCCATAGGTTTGCCACCACTGGTATGGCCTATTTTAGTGTCGTCCCTTAGGTGTGTTTGATGAAGCAGAAAAAATTTTGCTGTTGGGGATCCAGAAGACTAATACTACTGAGTAAATGCTAAGTAATTTTAACAGTAAAAATAACTAACTAAAGTAGTAAATTTAAGTAGTACTATAAATATAAGTTTTAGAGAAATTTCTCATAAGGTGGGAAGAGGAACATAATACTTGCATGGGAAATGCAGGGCACCAGATTATGTACAGTGCGACCACAGTCTGCACAAACGCGCACATCCGTGTGTATGCACAGCACAAAGAAGCTGGGGAGTCAGGGAATATTTACGGAGGTCTCTGGGAGTGTTTCGAGTATGGGGAACATTGTTTCTCCTGGTTTATAATTCCTTACTATTAAGATGCGTTACTTTATGATCAAAGAACATATCCATGTTTTGAAAGGTAGTTGGACAGAAAATGTACATTTATATTTGCAAATGTATTTTGGAAGTAGGAAGGTGGGGAGACAAAAAGTCTGTCTAATTAGTTACCTGCGCCGAAAGAAACAGAAGATTGATTCTGTGAAAATGGAGAAGGCAGCACAGTGTGTGGCAGCTAAGCCTGGAAGCAGCCAATGCCCGTCAGCTGGAGACTGGGTAAAGAAGATGTGGGGTTGAAAACTAAAATGGAGTGCTACTCAGCCATCAAAAGTGAGAAATTAGAGACATTTATGCTAAATGGAGGCACATGGAGGCGGTACTCTTAAGTGAAATAAACAGGACACACGTGTGTAAATACCGAATAGTGTCTCTAGTGTGAGAAACTGAAAGTGTAAATAAGGACTAACTAAAAGGTATAATAGATAATGTGAAATAGGAAGAAAAGGGGCAAAGGGGAAGGGGAAGTGGGAGGGGTAGGGGAAAGGAAAGAAGGGAGTGGAATCAATATGAGAAAACGAAAAAATGGAAACAAAGTCTTTGTAGATAGGGAGGGGTGGAGGGGTTGAAGGGAGGGCAGGGGAAGGGGAAAATAAGAACCAAGAGAGATTATGTAAAGGTGCAGATTACAAAAGGAAAAAGAAAATGGAGAAGGCGGCCACCAGGCGGCCTGGATCTGGTGGAAGTGGCTCTCCCGCTGCGCCGCCCTGTCGCCGCTCTGCCGAGTCCGGCTTCCCCCTTGCAGGAGCGCTGCGGACTTGTCCAGGGTGCGGCTGCTTTGCTCCGGGTGTTTAAGGTGGGCATTTCGCTCTGCTGCCCAGGCTGCTCCGGACTCCTCCCCGAGCGACCCTCCCGCTTCAGCTCGGGTGCTGCTGTGGCCACGCAGGCTGGCTTTTCCTCACAGAGCTGTTTGGAGGCCGCTACGCCACCCGCCCCAGGGCCCTTGGCAGCCACTCGCGCGGGTTTGGCTCTGGCGCCCGACGCCGCTGTGCACGCGAGGCTGCACTGAGAAGAAAGGACTGCGGTGAAGTCGGGTCTGTGCCCGAGCCTGTGAACGGCTGCTTCTGTGCAAAGCGCTGCCGTACGGCCGTTCTGATGTGTGGCCCCTGCTTCCGTCTAAAAGAAAAGCCACGGTTACCACAGCCAGCTGAGTGTCCCCGCGTCCCTGGGCCTTTCCAAGTTCAGATTACGTGGTTTCCTGGGCCTGTGAAGTCTGATGGCACTGATTTGTCCCCGCAGGACATAGCGCAGATGTTTGTGAGAGTTGGAATGTGCGGGCAGGCCGTGACTGCCTTTCTGAGATGTAACCAGCCGAAGGCCGCTGTAGATACTTGCGTGCACCTCCACCAGGTAGGGCCTGGAGTCGCTGTCGGTGGAGTCTGTCGCCTTAGGGATTTTAAGTCAAAGCAAAATGAAAGTCGCCGTCGTGGCCCTGCGAGGGTCGGAGGCTTGAGGTGGACTTGGTGGCAGGGGCCAGCCAGGTTTCTCCCTGGGAGCGGAGGGCTGAGCGCGCTGGAGCTTGCACTGGGCCCTCGAGGGCCTGCGGGGAGCGGGGCTGCGCGTTCACAGTGGCTCACACGGCTCACACGGGAGCAGAAGCTGGCCTGGCTTTCCCTCTGGTGAGCTTTTGTCTGGAAGTAATTTCGCAAATTTCTGCATTTTATTAGGGCTGGGTTTTGATTCCAGAGAAGGACCAGTTAAGCTTGGTCATTGCCTGAGGGAGGAATTGAGTTCCTTCATCAGTGTTTATTTTGGCAAATCTGTTTTCCTTCTCCTCTCTGGAAAACATGCATTTGATATTTTTAGGAGTTGAAGTTTAACTGAAATTAAAGAGAATTATTTTAGAAACTGCTATCAATGTATTTTTGAAGTGTTTTCCTTAAAGTATTTTATAAAGCTTCATTTAGCTTATAAAAATTGTTTTTAGAGGTTGAACCAGGTAGTATTTTCTTAACCAAAAGTGCATATTTTGTTTTATGATAAAAAAAAATGAAAAGGTAAATCTTTTTCTGGCTCATAGCATGGACAAAAATAGAATCACAAGGCTAATGTGATTATGAACTTTGAAATTTTCTTTTTCGAATGCACTTGTTAAGTAAGTCTTAGACTACTTAATCGTCTGGCACACATTTAGCTTATAGAACTTAGAACTGCTCTGATTTTAAGGGCTTTTAAAAAGCATACCAGTCTTCTGTTTGGAAGTACTGTACTGCTGTCTGTTATTGCAGACTAAAGTCTTACTGTGTTATTGTGACATGTTAATGTGAATACTCAGGGAGTGAATGATACAGGTTTTTTTTCCCCTAGTGGAACAAAGCTGTTGAATTGGCTAAAAGTCATAACATGAAAGAAATTGGATCTCTGTTAGCTAGATATGCATCGCATTTACTGGAAAAAAATAAGACTCTTGAGGCCATAGAACTCTATCGAAAGGCCAGTTACTTTTTTGATGCTGCTAAGCTGATGTTTAAGGTAATGTAATAATCTTGGTGAGTAGCTGGTTTTGTTGTAGTTACAATGTTTTCCATATATATATATATAAAATCTGCTTAGAATATAGTTCTAAGCAGATTTTTCATTTTCTTTGGAAACAAATGTTTACTCCAGCAAAACCCCTCTGGTTTTATTACTGCTATTAACATTTGTTATTTTGATGTTATTATCTTTTACTAACAGGGCTATTTATTATCAATTTATTGATACCTAAACAATTGTAAATTTGGTACTGAAATTAATAAAGAATTAAAGAATTTTCTGGAATCACCAAGTACAAATTCTCTTAACTGGAAATTAAGAGTCCTTGTAGCTGTACAAATTTTTGAATATTACATTTTTCATAATGTCCATCTGAAAGGAATATAACAAATACCATATTAATCTATGCAAAATTTATATTTTGTTCTGTCATTTAGAAAATTAAATTTCAGTTAATTTTGGAAATGATTATATTTGTACAAATATAGATTCAGAAATATCTTCCCCAATTTTTTAACTGTTTGAGATTGCCGATGAGGAGGCGAAGAAAAGAGCTAAACCGCTGCGAGTGAAGAAGCTCTACGTGCTGGCAGCCCTGCTCGTGCAGCAGCACCAGGAGCAGGTGAAGAGCGCCCAGCGAGGGAAGGCCGGAGGGGAGAGTTCCGAGGTGAGGGCGGAGACGGGAGGCGCCGGGCGGGCGTCACTCCCCTCCTCACAGAGCGGCCCTTCCGCCCAGAGCCGGCACTAACGTCTCTGAATGGTACAAAAGAAATGCCCGATGTAGGGTTTCTGTTCAAATTCAGAAATTTCTACTTAGAAGTAAGGAAAAGTATTTTTAATAAAAGACTAATATGTAATCTTTGTTTTCAAATTTTACTTTTGGTAAAATTTTTACTACCTTGTAAATCTTTCTTTCCAATTAGAGAATTTTGAAAACTTTGTGAGAATATGGGTATTGGCCTGTGGAAGTAACATGTATACTACTTCACAGTGTGAACTTCTCAGAGTACCTTGAAGTTTAATCACTTCCGTTTTAAAATTTGATTGTAGCAGTGTACCAAAATATGAGTTATGATGTGTGTCGTGACGCTAATGTGTTAGGTCTCTGAAGTCACTTTCCTGGTAACCACCCTGGTGGCGTGGCAAGTGACAGACACGCGTGCGGGCTGGCTTTCCTCCTAGGCCGCTTCTGCTTTGGCTGGTTTCCTGGAAGAGGAAGTCCTGCCCACGGCTGGCCGGTTCACAGACAGCGCGTGGAGAGGGGCCGAGGCGTACCACTTCTTTGTGCTTGCTCAGCGGCAGCTGTATGAGGGCTACGTGGACACTGCACTGCAGACAGGTAGGCATGCCGCCCGGTGTGCACGGTGTGCCTGGGAACCCCCAAACTGCGTGTGGAAGGCCTGCTCTTTCAGCTCGCTCTTATATTAAGTTCAGTAGCCTTTTCCCTGTGGATTTATCTTCATATGTTTGAGATTACGCCGTGTGAAATTTTTGTACATCCCCCTTTTGAAACTTAAAAACTTTTTTCTAGTACATAGTAGTACATGTAGTTTACAGAAATATCAGAGCTTTGATATAAGCGGAAAGAAGGTATATAGGGTTCATGTGCTGTCCATCAAAGTTAAACACATAATAGCTCAGTCCCTATCTTTCTGGAAAGCTATATCTAAATCTATACTTATATCAAACTTGGAAAAACTTTTTTCAAACTATAACGGCATACTTTGTATACTTAAAAAATAACATTATGAAGTATTTTCATATTGCATACATTTCTATAGCATTTGTTTTATTTTTTTTAATAAAAATGATTCTTATAATTTCAACCCAAACAAAACAAATATAAAGAAAAAGATAAAATAATCTTAAAACTCAGAGATCATCATTGCTAGCCTTTGGGTAAACTTCCTTTTAGATATTTCTCCATGCTTGAGCTTGCTTTTTCCCTTCAACAGTATGTTGTGATTATCTTCCCTCATTGGTAATCATAGATCTGTATCATTTTTAATGTATATAATATTCCATGATCTTCATGTACTATGATTTATAGATTATTTACATACAGTATCTGGATCTAGATATCTTCTGGGTTATCTATATTTTAGAGCCTAAATATACCAACGCCAGAGAACATAACTGAGATGAGATACATCATGTTACAAGCTGGAGCAGCACATTACTGCTCCCACGGCGTAGCCCTGTCAGTTCCCCTCCCTTCCATTCACACTGTGGGCGACCCTGCGGTTCTCCATCTGCTGCCTGGGTTGTGCTTGGACATCACTAAGTGTCTGTCACACCTGAGTCCTGATGGATCTTGATCTGTATTCTTTTTTTTTTTTTTTTTTGAGACAGGGTCTCACTGTGTAGTTCAGGCTGGCCTCAAACTCACAGCGATCCTTCCGCCTCACCCTCCTGAGTGCTGGGATCATAGGGGTGCACCACCACAACTGGCTTGCTCTGTATTTTAACAGGATTATTTCAAAAAATTTTTAGATAAATTCTTGTAATTGAATGTCTCTAGAATTCTGTAAGGGTGATTTTTTTTTGTTATTTGTATGAGTTCTTCAGGGATTATATGTAATCTCTTTTATATATTGATTCCCCCAGCATTTATAAATTACCATTACTTAGCCTTTCCGTTTCTTTTTTATGAAAAGTGAATATAATGGTATCTTCTGCATAGAACTGTTTTAATGATTAAGTGAGAAGTTCCTGAAGAGAAAATTGACTTAGAATGGTGCTGGCCTTGTGGGCCCTGAGTGAACTCTAGCTGTGATGGCGATATTAACGGTGTTTTAAAAGGTCATGTCCAGCAGCCCTTTGCGTGCTTCACTTAGGAGTCTTTCACTTCAAGGTTATTAAGTATTATATTTTATAGTAAGTTGTCTTGTTATCCTAAAAGCATTTATCAAAATGTGTTCTGCCCTTACAGGTTTGAAATTCTACCTTCAGAAAACTCAATTTATATATATGCTTAATTCCACCCTATATTATTATTATCTATTCATGTATTTCTGTGCTGGTATTTTCATCTTATTATTTTTATATTTAATATCTGGGATTTAAGCTATTTCCCTGCTTTTTGAAAAAGATTGCTGGGTATTTTCTCATATTTGTTCACCCAGAGCAACTTAGTCTTTTAGAGAGTAGGAAGAGTCTCTGTGAGCTCCCATTGGGTTAGAATTGCATTAACTTGATATATTAATATTGGGGTCCTTGGTATGTTTGCAAGTGTTCTCACCTAGAACACCAGTTTTAAAAACCCATTTGTGTGTTGCCTAAAGATTTATAGTTTTCTTCTTTTATGCTCTAGACATTTCTTTTGCAGCTTATTCCTGTTCTTGTTTTATTGGTGCTAGATCTGTATAAGAGCTTCTCTCACTGATCCGTTATATACAAGAATTATTATATTTTTATAACTGACCTTCATTTAAACTAGCTAATATGTAAGTAATTCACTGTGAAAACCATATTTTATACAATGTCTAGGCTTATAGCAAAAGAAAAGTTAGACCTTAGAGATTCTTCACCAAGAGGTGAAGATATCCATATACTTCAGATTTTTTTGTCTTTCAGTGATAAAATTATCTGAACCAGTATATGGCCTATAAAGTATTGCCTGTGAAGCCGTTATGTTTCAGGTATGAAATTAGACAGTAATATTTACTGTAATTGAATATATTTCTACAAATGTCTTCCACTAAAGTTTACTGTCAACACTTGAGCTTTTGAACCACTTTATGGTAATCTAATTATAAAGTACATGAATATATTTTATACTTACGTGTTGTATGAAAATTCCAACATACCAAATAAAATATTAAGACTGCAAGGTGTAAAGAAGAAAAAGAAACAAATTAATTACAAATCTGGTATTAATTCTGCAGTACATTTTTAAAGAAAGATAGCATCGCAAGTATAGAAAAATTGCCAATAAGGGATAGCGGCTGTCAGAGTGGAACATGTGAGCTGGCAGGGTAGGGCTCATTTTCACTTCTTTGTCTTACAGGTGTGTTGTTCACTGCAACAAACAAGCATTAGCCAAGTCAAGGAAGCACAAGTGTATGGTTCCATGTTGCTTTGCCTTTTTAGAAAAAGAAATGTGATATTGAGAATTATGAATAACACTGTATTAATTTTTCTGGAATGACACTGAAATTTCTAACTTAAATGGAATAAGAGATGGATGTTTCAACACTAGAAACTTTTTTGTCTGTGTGTATCTTTTTAAGTTGGCTCAACCATGTGCATCATTTGGTGGTGAATTAAACATTTTAAAAAAAATTTTTCAGTTTTGTGGTACTGGGGATTGAACTCAGGACTTTGTGCATGCGAGGCAATCTCCCACTGAACTACTCCCGCAGCCCTTTTTATTTTAGTTTGAGACAGTGTCTCCCTAACTTGCCCAGGCTGGTCTTGAATTTGTAATCCTCCTGTGAGACTCGGAGTAGCTGGGATTACAGTGTGCACCGCTGGTCCTGCTGTGGTGGTCGTTATTTTTAGAGGACCTGAGGGGTTAGTTGGCTTCACAGAACCTGGAGATCATATATCCTACCAGTGTACCAGTTTCTCAGTGTTTTTCTCTTGAAGTTTGTTAAAGTTTATGGAAGTTAAACTAGAACACAACGTATAATCTTTCCTTGGAGAATTCATGATCCCATTTCAAAGCCTCAATTGTCCTCTTTCCTAGCTTTTCACCTGAGAGACTATGAAGACATTATCCCTGCCGTTGAGATCTACTCTCTGTTAGCACTGTGTGCGTGTGCCAGTAGAGCTTTCGGCACTTGTTCAAAAGCTTTTATTAAACTGGAATCTTTAGAGACCCTGAGTTCAGAACAGAAACAGCAATATGAAGATCTTGCTCTAGAAATCTTCACCAAGCATACTCCAAAAGATAACAGGAAGTCTGAATTGGACAGCCTTCTTGAAGGGTAGGCTAATTAATCAGTAGATATCGTTGTACCTTACTAGAAGCTTAGATTGCTGTATGTTTAATGTGTAATACAATAATGAAAGCATGGAATTTTGAAGTAACTTACCTTAACAATACACTCTGTTATTTATCTTAGAAGTCTGTTAATGCTTTATTTTCTCATTGTAAGTAAAGTTTTTATTTGAAAAACACTTTTTGAGGTAACAGTATTTCATTTGAACTTTATCTTGAAATATTTTTCATTCTTCAGTTTTCAGATATATTAAATAAATTAGGTGAGATTGCATAGAGATGTCAAAGTGTAATCAGATTTTTCCCGCTCATGTTTGCAGTGGAGAAGGGAAGCTGCCCACGTGTGTGGCCACGGGAAGGCCCATCACCGAGTACCAGTTCTGGATGTGCAGTGTGTGCAGGCACTGTGTGCACGCTCAGGAGATCAGCAGCTGTGCCTTCTGTCCCCTGTGCCACAGTGCAGTGGGGTAAGCACAGGTGCGTTGTGCATAACTCACATACGCAGAGCTTGTAGACCTGCCTATAGCTGTCTGTGTAATAAGGTTGATTTCCATTGGTTTTATTTTTTTATTTTTATTTTTAAATTTTTTTTTGTACTGGGGATCGAGGATCGAACCCAGGACCTTGTGCTTGCGAGGCAGGCATGGTGCCACTGAGCTAAATCCCCAGGCCTCTATTGGTTTTATATGAAAATCAGCTTCATTATTTTGTAGTTGTATTTTTGCACAAAATATGTATATGAAGATAAGAGGTTAATTTTTGTACGGGAATACAATTATGAATTAATGAGGCTAAGTAATGTAAAACTTAGGAAGCTAACCTCATTTTCTTTCTTTTTTTTTGATACTGGGGATCGAACTCGGGTCCTTGCGCTTGTGCAGCAGGTGGAGAAACCACTGAGCTAAATCCCCGGCCCACCTCATTTTCTACCTAGCTATCATTTGTATGTTTTATGATTGGTTATATAACACTGAAAATATTCCAAATAAATATTTTTCTGCCATGTCAAGGTTACTAATTCATTATAAAATATTGGGGAGGTAGATGGGGGATGGAGGAAGCATGTGAGTGAGCAAAGTTGAATTTGGAGAATTGACACTAAACCTGTATTATAAAGAGGTTGACTAATAGGAAATGAACTCTGACTGGGGATATGGCTCAGTGGCACTGCGCCTGCCTGGCAAGTGTAAGATCCTGAGTTCGATTCCTGGTACCTAAAAAAAACCCAACATAGTGGAAATGAGCTCTGTCTCTAGCTGTGTTTACTTAAAACCAAGGGGCATTATGGTGGGTAAAAAACACCCAGACCATATTTCTCTAATGGAAATGCATACTTTAGCATAGTGGTAGCCGGCTGTGCATCTCAATAGCTGTGCTGGGGAAATCAGAAAGCAATCTTAGTGTTCACCCACGTGGTACAAAGAAGAGCAAGGTGTGTGCATGTGTGTCAAAGTGTAGATGAGTGAGTTTACCCACATTATGCACCATGTTACATTTTTGTGTATTTATAATTTGTTTTACTAGGTGTTTTCTTGTGATTTTTCGTGTAGAATTAGCCCAGTTCAGTCCAACATCACATTAAAATCTGCTTTTACAACTTTGGGAGGAGGTTGAAAGTGAGTCATCAGGTGACTCGGCTACCAAGGATGACTTGGATCCTGTAAGCCAAAGAAGTTAGCAAGGTATGAAAGTAGACAGGTATAGGATGAAGACTTTTATTCAGATGAGGTAGAAAATAGTAATGTAAATAAGTATTTGACTAGTCAAAATACTACAAAGTGGTAATGTATACTTGCATGATCCAGTGTTAGAACTAGGTTGGAAAATGTTGTTAGGTTCTTTTGGGGAGGAGGGGATACCAGAAATTGAACTTAGGACCGCTTGCCAGGCAGGAGCGGTGCCACTGAGCTACATCCCCAGCCCAGTTATTACATTCTTGCCAGGGTGAAACCTATTGGTCGGAATGCCAGCACTGCAATGCAATGTTGGCAGTTGTTTCTAATGGACGATATGCTGCAAGATGTTGTGAAATACACTAATAATGAAATACAAGTAAAACATTCTATATGCACCAATAGTAATACTCAAATATATTTATCATGACACATCCCTATCTGAACTAAAAGCTTTCATAGCAGGACTTTATCATTCTAATCGTCAGAATCTAAAGGATTTATGTGTGGAGAAGTGAGAGATGTAGCATTGAGATTTTTAGAACAATAATGACACTCGAGATTTGGTTTCTTTCAAAATCGTCTACATTTTGATGACAAAAAGACCCTCCAAGAAAGAAAAAATCTGACAGTTTGGCTGCTATTTGCTCATCTTTTTCTTTGTCCCGAACTGTCAAGCAATTTACGCACCATCCGAATGCATGACAATGGAACAATTTGCATCATTTCATGGTTGTTGGAGTTTTTGGCAATATATGTCAAATGAACCTTCCAAATATGGTATAAAAAATACACCCTGGTAGATGCGAAGACATTTTACACCTTGAATTTAGAGGTTTATCCTGGAACTCAGCCACCAGGTCTGTACTGGTGCAGTAATAAGCCGTATGATGCTGTGAACAGCCCTGTTGCACCTACTTCAAAAAGTAGCCCAAACGTCACATTCGACAATCAGTTTACTGGTTACCCATTGATATTATATTTGCTAAAAGAACACCAGTTGACCAGCGCAGAAACTGATCACAAGAACAAAGCGGAGATTTCCAGAAAAAATGTTGCAAATTCACAATAGAGAAATGTATAGTACAGTCTTTGGATTTCAGAAAAATGTAAGATTGGCCTTCTAGATGGTGAAGAAAAACAAAGCAGTAAAGTTTTCAGCATCACACCATCATGATGATATTGATAGTGAAGCAGGGCATGGGGCATGGTGGTGCACTCCTGTAACCCTAGCACTCAGGAGGTTGAGGCAGGAGAATCCTGTGAGTTCAAGGTCAGACTGTGCTACATAGTGAAACCCTGTCTCAAAACAAACAAGAAAAAAAAGATTGATAGTGAATCCTCAATACAAATGAAGCCAGAAATGGTCACATTTTACAACAAAACGAAAGGCGCAGTAGATGCTGTTGGCAAGTTACGCGGTAGCTATGATGTTGCTTGAAACACAAAGCTTTGGGCAATGGTTGTGTTTTACGCGATCCTAAACGTCAGGCATAAATAGCTGCATAGATTACAAAGAAAATAACAAGCACAAATTATCACGGAGAAATTTCCCAAAGGATTGGGTCTGGAATCGATAAATGATCAATTACAAGAGAGGAAGAACAGTATGTATCTGCCCAGAGAACTCCGCAAAGAATTCTGGAGAGACCGGTGCACAGACAGGCGAACACGGCCAGGGCCCCTAAGGAAACAGGAAGAGCAGCGAGACGTCAAGGGCGTCCCGCCAGGGAAGACGGGAAAGCAGTGCACACGCCACGCGCTGTCAGTGTCAGTGCGACTCGTGTACGCACGTGCTGTGTCATAACTGAAGCAAAGATTATTTCTGAGGTAGAGTTTTGTTTGTATTTTCATTGTGGTTCACATAGGTATTTATTTCTGCTGTTATTTGTTAGATCTTGTAAACAGTTGATGTTTGTTCTACACACTAATTACATATTAAAATTTAATATTTTATTTTCTGGTTAAGTACACATGGTTCAATATAATAAAATTTTTAAAGTTAAAAAATTAATAATTCACCAGTAGAAATACTCCTAAAAAAATAAACATGGGTGTTACCCCCATAATGATGTTCCTTTTCTAAAAATTTATTTGATGCCCCATAAACTAAACAAGTATTAAATGTTTTCTACGTTCTATTTTTAGAAATGAGGAGATGGCATTTTAAGACCCTTTTTATAACTTGAATTGTTTTTTAAATCTTATTTTAAAGAAAAGTCATTTGACATTTACTCTTATACTATCGTGTAGAAAGTTTGGCTGCACTGATGAGATTTGACACAAACATACCTTTTTTTAGGATTTTCATAGATGCTATTTACTTAATTTCAATTTTTATTTTTTTAGTCCCCTTCTGCAGTACACAATGACCACACTCCTTGTGGACAGGACACAGTTCAGTTCTATTTTCACCCTCCCCCTTTCCTCTGTCCCCCTCCCTCATCTCCTGGTCCCCTTCCCATTTGAGAATGATCTGTCTCCCTACTTCCTAATATCTATGTTCTATTTTGCTCTTTATTTATATTTTGTGTTTCTCATATAAGAAACCATGTGATATTTAATCTCGTGTGTCTGATTTATTGCACTTAACACTGTGGTACCAAGATGCACCTACTTTCCTACAAATGACTCAAGCTTATCCTTCTTTATTGCAGAGTAATACTTCGTTGTATATAAATACCACATTTTCTTTATCCATTCATCTGTTAACATATAGGCCACTTCCAAGATTAAGCTATTATGAATTGTGTTGATATAAACATGGGTGTGTCTTTAACTCAGGAAGATACCTAGATGGGGAATAGCTGGTTCAAATGGAATTTCTAACTTTAGTTTATTGAGAAATCTCCCTGCTGTTTTCCATAGTTGTACTAATTTACATTCCCCTGAACAAGGTAGGAGGGTTTCTTTTTTTCCACAGCCTTGCCAGAATTTATTATTTGATTTTTTTTTTGTATTAAATCCTTTTATTGGTACATTGTAGGTATACAACACAATTACATTCTCATTAGGAATTGTACCTTTACATAATGCATCTTGGTTCTTATTTTTTCTCCATTCCTAGCCCTCCCTTCAGCCCCTCCACCCTTCCCTATTTACAAAGACTTTATTTCCATTTTTTCCATTTCTCAGCATTTTTCCTTTCCCCTGCCCCTCCCAC
>NW_004624738.1:2446202-2638434 GCF_000247695.1 Heterocephalus glaber | reverse complement strand
GCTAGGGGCAGTGGGAGGGATGGTGACCAGGAAGCCCCTTCCTCTGGACCAGGAGCAGTGGGACAATGGCTCAGAAGCCCCTACCTCTGGGCCGGGAACAGCGGGACTCAGTACCTTGGTCTGGTGGTCTGGTGTCCTCTGCATCTTTTTAGTGTGGAACCAGGTGGCTGCCTGTCTGCAGTGGGGTGATTTGGTGTCTTCCACATGACTCAGGACCTCGGTAGGGCAAGCACAGAGCTACCTGTCTGCAGCAGGCTGATTCAGCATGTTCTGTGTGACTCAGGACCTCGGTAAGGCATGGGCAGACCTGCCTGTCTGCAGCGGGGTGATTCGGCGTGTTCTGTGCGACTCAATATTATTTGATTTCTTGATGAAGGCTATTCTTGCCATTTTTATTTCTTCTGAGAATTGTTGATTCATTTTACTTGCCCATTTTTCCCAGCATCATTTATTGAAGAAGTTATCTTTATTCTGGTATGTAGTTTTGGCCCCTTTGACCAAGATATGTGCATATGGTTGTCTCTGCATCCTGTAAGCTGTTTCATTGATCCATATGTATTTTTGTGCCACTACCATGCTGTTTTTATTACTATAGCTTTGTAATGTAACTTCAAGTCTAGGATTCTGATTCCTCCTGCTTTACAATTGCTACTCAGGATTGTTTTTGATATCCTGGGTCATCTCTGCTTGCAAATTAATTTTGTGATTTTTTCCAGTTCTGTAGAGAATGCTCTTGGTAATTTGATTGGGATTGCATTAATGCTGTATGTCAGTTTTGGATGTATGGCCATTTTGACTATATTGGTTCTTGCTATACAGGAACAGGAAATATTTTCTGATGTCCTCTTTGATCTCTCTCAGAGTACTGTAACTCTGAGTACTTTTTGTTGTGAGTTCTTTCACCTTCCTTAGTTTGGTTAATTGTTAAGTATTTAATTTTTCTCGGTGTTATTGGAGTGGTAATTCTTTCCTAATTTCTTTTTCAAACTTACTACAGGAATGTTATTGATTTTTGTGTGTTGATTTTGTATCCTGCTACATTGCTGAAGTTGCTTATCAATTCTAGGAGTCTTTTGGTTGCATTTTTTTTGGTCTTCTATGTAGAGGATCATGTTGTCTGCAAATGATAATTTGACTTCTTTTCCTGTGAGTATCCCTTTTATTTCTTTTTCTTGCCTAATTGCTCTGGCTAATGTTTTGAGTACTATTTTGAATGAGAGTAGTAAGAGTGGACATCCTTGTTCATGATTTTAGAGGGAAAGATTTCAGCTTTTCCTCATTTAATACACTGTTGACAGTAGGTTTGGTATAAATGACTTTTATTAGATTGAGATAAAGTTATATACCTATTTTTTAGAGTTTTCAAAAAAATCGTAAATGGATATTGGATTTGTCAAAATTTTTTTCTGCATCTGTGACAGGATGTGATTTTTGTCCTTGCTACTGTCTATGTGGTGTGTTACATTATTTTAAATTTTTATTTATTTATTTTTATGGAAAATACTATATTTATGTGTATAGGAAGGACAGCTCCAAGGCCCTCACAGAGGAAATTCTACCCCAAAGAATTTGGGGAAATTATACCCTAAAGAAAAAACTTAGCAGCAAATTCACATCTTTCCCAGCACAGCCCAGGCTGGAAAGTTGAGCTTCTTATTTCTGGACACCCATCAGCCCCTCCCTCCAGAGAATTGCAGATAGGTCAGGAAAAAGGAACTCCTTCCGGAGCAGTGGGAGCCTGTTTCCTAGAGAACAAGGAGTGGCTCTGTTTGGAGGGTCAGATGGGAGTCACGCTGGGGATCTTCTCTGGGTTCTGTGGCCTGTGTTTCGAGCTGGCAGCATGACGGGGACCCAGCAGAGGACTGGACAGCAGTTAGTCATGGATTCTTAGGTGCACACATGAAAGGGCACAGATTGTCTGTCGTCCTTGTAATGATGTCTCCATCTGCCATCCTTTCCCTGACAGCACCCTAGTACTTTGCACCTACATTTCTTTCTGTGACTAAGGATCTGGAAATCAAGTTTTTCTCGAAAGAGAATCACTGTAGTTCAGCAACGTGGCAAAGGTAACAGCTGTCCCAGGAGGGTAAAGCAGATGACTAGAAGAGTGGTTTGCTCCCATCAGATGTCCTTGATTTTTTTTCTTTTTGAAAAAATAATGGGCTGGTGATAGGAACGATGGCTCAAGGGTGACATCATTCCGAATGTGTTGGTATTCTCAGGGAGGTCCCTTTCCTGACCAAGGCTTCAGAGACAGAGGCCATACTTGCAGCTGTGATCCCGACTGCTGCCTGCCTTCTTGACAGAGACTTCGTATTTCCAGGGTTCCTCTCAGACCGGGCCTGGACCTCATCTGGAAAGTCTGAGCAGCCCAAGGTGCTGGGGGTCCCAAGTGCCAGCTGAGTGTTCACAGGGCCCAATTCTAGACACTGGATTTAGGAGCTGAGTTGAGGGGGATCTCCTTGCGTTCCATCCGCATACGCAGGTACTCCCCGATGATAGCCATGAGTGCAATGCACACGGCTTGGACCAGCCACCAGGTCAACGCTGAGGGAAAATGGGAGCTGTAGAACCAGCAGCCCTGGAGGTGAAAGAGATGAAATCCAGGCACTGCTTCCCCCACTGGATGAAGCACAGCAAGCCCAGGGCAGAGGTGAGGGCGCTGAGGATGAAGGACATCATGGAGAGCCGGCCTCCAGGGGTGGACAAGCCCAGGATCTCGGCGTCAACCATCTGGCCCAGCGAGGGGCTGCTGCACACTAGAGCATCCACCAGCGTCAGCCAGAGACCCAGTGAGCCATAATAGACCGTTCGTGTCAGGATGATCTGCGACAGGATCAGCAACGGGTCCCACATGGAGCTACGGAACTGGCCTGCCATTCTGGCCCATGGGGTGGCCACTGCCCGCGCCTCAACGTCGCCGTGCTGTGGGCCTCCGGCTCCCTGGCCACCTGAGGGGACACACGCTGGGCCTTGGCTGGCTGTCACCTTGACAATGCCACCCTGCCCGGGGGAGGGACTGGGCTGCACGTATTGATTTGGATATGTTGAACCATCCCTTCATCCCTGGCATGAAGCCTTCTTGTGCTTGATGCATGATCTTTTTGATGATTTGTTGCATTCTGTTTGTAGAGATGGTACTTGTCACTGCCTCTGCTAGTGTGACAGGCTCATGGACATTTTGCTCAGAGGTGTGATTCTTGGTCCATGGTCTGATGCCTGGGTAAATGCTTGTTCCTCCCTGTTTCCTACCCAGGAATCCTCAGAGAACTCATTAGGTTGTTACAGCTCTCTGCCTTATGGAGGCCTGTGGATTACACTCCCCTTTCTTCAGTTCCAAATTCAACTGTTGATTCCTGAAGCCTCCCTAATGTGTCTTTTGGAAACTCTCATTTGCCACTTATTCTGTGCTGCTTGATCCTTAGAATTTTTCCCTGTACTAATTATTTTAGATAGATCCTGAGTTGCTGTCTAATTGAACTTTTTGTTCATCTTGATTCAAAACCAAATCTCTAAAAGCAAACTCTTATAGCTTATGAGTCTAATTTCATATATAGATACATACACACAGGTATATAGACATATCTTTTCTACTATTGTAAAAGCTTTATGACTCTTCAGAATCCTTCTGTGGAAGTTTTAATAATCTGCCATAATGTCTGAGAATATCTTGCTTGAAAATGGTATGAGAGAAACAACCCGTAGTATGAATTGAATTGATCCATTTTATTTAACAAGAAGGAAACTTCAAGATAATAACACTTAACAGGGGCCGGGGATTTAGCTCAGTGGTTCTGGCACCTGCCTTGCAAGCACAAGGTCCCGAGTTCGATCCCGTTACCAAAACAAACAAACAAAAAACCACTTAACAAATTCTCCCCCTCAGTGAAATGGACAAAGATAAAATTAACCATATAAAACAACACTCGGAGAGAAGTTGTATGGACAGGATTAGGTAGTGTACTGGAGACAAGATAATGAAATGAATTTTTTTTTCTTACAAATAAACATGAACTGACTCATTTTGAATAATGCTGAGATATTATCATCAAACTTGGCCCAAATTACATTATATTTCCAAGTAGTATAATAGGCCCCAGTATTGAAATGATGGAACCAACTGATAAAGCTGTAAAAATAAGAGCCTGACAAGCAACATACCATTGTTGACCTATTGTCATTCAAAAATGCTAACTTCATTGTAAATTGTTTTGTTACAGTACACTTTGAAAGTATCTTTCTGTATTTCCAGAGCTGAGATCTTAGGTTTGTATGAGGTATTATGTTTACAAATAAGATGATACTGAAGGAAACTATGTTTATCCCAGGTTATCCTTCTGGATAACATGGTATTTGCTTTGTCTTCATTTAAATATTTTAGTTTTGTTAGGAGGGAGTTGTGCTGTAATTGGAGAAGGGGAGAAGGGTACAGGAGGGATAGTAGATGTATTATAGCATTTCTGTTCTCAAATGAGGGAAACCCAGCAGTCTTCTAAGGTACCAGACAAACGTCAGGTGGTTAGAAGTCCATAGAGTGACCCTAGAGGTCACACAGAGTTCTCATTTAGAAAGGAAGGAAAAATTATGTTACCAGACTTAAAAATCAGGGGTGCTAAATTTGCTGATGTAGCTCCACGATGTTGCTACTGGGATTTCAAAATGAAAACAGCGGTATTATATTGCCCTCTACTGTCTATTTTTATTATTATTTTCTCAATTCATTTTTTTCCACTTTATTAAATTCTTTTATTGGTACATTGTAGGTATACAACACAATTACATTTCTCATTAGGAATTGTACCTGTATATAATGCATCTTGGTTCTTATTTTTTCCCCATTCCTAGCCCTCCCTTCACGCCCTCCACCCTTCCCTATTTACAAAGACTTTATTTCCATTTTTTCCATTTCTCAGCATTTTTCCTTTCCTTTCTTTCCTTTCCCCTGCCCCTCCCACTACCCCTACCCCTTTGGACCTTTTCTTCCTATTTTGCATTATCGATTATTCATTCTAATCATTGGTACATTTTAGGTATACAATATAATGACATTCATCATTGGAAATTTGCACCTTTACATAGTCTCTCTTGGTTCTTATTTTTCACCCTTGCCCAGCCCTCCCTTCAACCCCTCCATTCCTCCCTATTTACAAAGATTTTGTTCCTATTTTTCCATTTTCTCATATTAATCCCATTCCCTTCTATCCTTTCCCCTAGCCCTCCCACTTCCTTCCCCTTTGCCCCTTTTCTTCCTATTTCACATTACCTATTATACATTTTAGTCCTTATTTACACTTTCAATTCAATTTCTTTAAGAAGCTGACTTTTTTTGGAGGGGGGTGGGTACCAGGGATTGAACTTGGGTCCTTGCGCTTGAAGAAGCTTTTTTTAAGCATAGAAGTAAAAGGTTCATGCTATAAAATTTTAAAAATACATAAGAATGTAGATGAGAAAGTAAAATTAAGCGTAAACTTTCTAAAAATAAAAAGGATTAATTTATATTTTAATATTAATGAATTTAAGAGAACCAGGAGTAACTGTTATATTATAAAATTTTGTATAAGAGCTATTTGATCTTAGATCTAAAAATAAAGGAAAAATGTGCATTGAGGCTTAGGGTTATTATTAAGAAATTTCTCATTTTATGTAGTTTAAATTTCTAGTGAAGTTTAGAGAAATGTAGAGATACTTCTACATACCAATCCAGTAGCTAAAATTAAAACTGACAAGTGTTGGTGAGAATATAGAGCAATTCTAAATCTCATGCATCGCTGATAGAGATAGAAAATGAAACACTTACTTTTTTTTTTTAAATGTTTATGATTTGGTTTACTATAGTGATGATTTTCCCCTTCCCTTCCAGAAATAATAGTAAGATTTCCTTACTCTAGGAAAAGTTGTAAATAAACTTGCTTTGATCATTTCACTTATTAGTGTTTTAGTGGGGAATATTAACAACATTAGCAAATATAGATTTCCTGTAGTCTATATATTAAACATAGGATCCAAAACGCTCATGGTTATATAGGAGAGTGCCACCAAATAAAGTTAAATTTATTGCTCAATTTTGGACTACCACTGAAAGAAATATATTTAAATAGAATATATTGTGTTTTAGTTACAGAGAGTTGAAAGATGTTTCTCCAAAAATATTATAATTTGTTACAAGAAGGCAAGAAAAAAAATTGTTTTCATATGTACTGGGATCACATACCAATCTTCCTGGACCACTTTCACATGACAATGCACAAGTGGATTGGCTTATAGGATTTCTTGGTGCTTTTGATCAGGCTAAGGAATCACATAGCTATTTCCATCAGAACTCCAAGGCCCTACATGATTTTCAGCTATCTCGAGCTCAGGCACGACAGTTATGGCCTGTGCTAGTTGCCAGCAGATTCCACAGCCCATTCCCCCCGGGGGACTAACCCTCGAGGCCTAGCCCCTAATATGATTTGACAGATGGATGTGACACATGTCCCCTTTTTGGAAAGCTGATTTGTACATGTTTCTATAGATACATTCTCAGACATGACGCATGCCATGTGTCACACTGGTGAGAAAGGGCACCATATTCAACAACACTGCTTGTCTGCTTTTGCTGCCATGAGACTGCCCCAAAATATTAAGACTTACAGTGGTCCATCATATGTTAATAAATTTATCCAAAAATGCCTTCTTGTTTGGCATGTTAAGCATAGTACTGGTATCCCATATAATCCACAAGGAAGAGCCATAGTGGAAAGAGCCCACGCCACTCACAAACATCAATTGCTTAAACAATCAAAAGGGGAAAATCAACTGCCTCCACCAGCCTGTTTAAATATGGCTGATTTTGTACTTAAGTTTTTAAATCCTGAAGCAGGTTTCATACAACCGCCTCCTATGCTCCATTGGCATATAGATACCATGGCTAAGACCCAGAAACCACAGTCCTTCGGAAAGATGTCCAAACGGGTAAGTGGAGCAGCCCCACTGCCTTGATAACGGGGGAGAGATTTTGCTTGTGATGGCGCACTTACTTTGGAAAAGATTGGACCTTTCTCCTGCATTTCAGCATATAGTTACGCTTAAGACTCAGCAGTCTTACTCATATGAATTTACTTAGGAGAAATCAAACAGAAAAACTTGCATGCAGATGAGTTTTATTTATAATAGCCAAAAATTGGAAAAAAGCCCCACTTGTGTGAAAGAAGCCATCAGTATATGAATTTGTAGCACACTGTAGTATAAACACAGTGAATTACTGCTGGGCCATAAAAAGGAATAAACTGATACATGTAACAGTATGAATAACTCTCAAAAGCACTGAGACAAGTGAGAAAAGCCAGGAAGAAATGACAACTGATTTTATGATGTTATTTATATGAAATTCTAGGAACAAAATCACAGTGATAGGAAGTAGTGCCTGAGGTGTGTGTGTGGGGGGAAGACTGATTCAGAGGGTGCAAAGGAACACGGGGGATGGAAAGGCGCCTTGGTCTCGGTGCACCTTTGTCACAACATCAGAGTGGACGCTGAACAGTGGGGCTTTTCATTCTTAAAGTAAGGCATTTCTATTTTAGTGGAGTTTAAGAGAAGGAAAAGAAACAGGCGAAACTGAATAGAAATAAACTGCTCTATTATAAAAAGAACTCTTAAGAGAGTTCTCTAAAAAATAAAAGCAGTATAAATCATACCTTAATAAAGCTGATTAATAAAACAAAAATGAAGTTAATAAGGAAAAATGCCATAATAACCACCTAGTTAAAGGAATGCAGAAAAAGAAAGCATAGATGAGATAACTAGAAAATAGAAAAGTGGCAAACTTAAACCCAGCTATACTGATAATTAAATGCAGAAGGACTAAATAATTTAAACACATTTTTCAAAATAGATTTTGAAAAGCAAAGATAGGTTAAAAGAGGGCTGGGGATTTTAGCTCAGTGGTTTCGCTGCCTGCCTTGCAAGCGCAAGGACCCGAGTTCAATCCCTGGTACCAAAAAAAAAAAAAAAAACTACACACACACACACAAAAACAAAAACAGGTTGAAAAGAAAGAAATTGGGAAGTAGGAAGAACATGTTTAGATGGGAAGGGGGACAAGAAAGGGGGTAGGGAGAAGGGAAAGAAGGGCAAAGAAAAAAAGAAGGGGAAAATGGAAACAAAGCTTTTGTGAATGGGGAGAGGAAGAAGTGCTGAGGGGGAAAGGGAATGGGGAAAAAAGTTACAATATGTCATGTGCAGGTACAAATTCCCTATGAAAATGTGATAAATGTGCATGACAAATATGTACTAACAGATAAGAGTTAAAAAGGATGAGAGAAAACATATTAGGCAAATAGGGTAAGAAAGCATTGTGGTTCTATTAATAACAGACTTCAAGACAGTGGCTGTTAGTAGAGAGAAAGAGAACTATAGTGATAAAAGGGTCCATTCAGCATGAAGACATGACTCTAGTTAATATACCTAAGTAAACATGTGAAGCAAAAACTGACAACTAAAAGGGAGAGACAGACACATTTACATTATAGTTGGATATCTTCATACTCCGTCTCTATAATAGAAATGGTAAAAAGTCAGTAAGAATAGAGAAAATAGGTTGTTTATGAAATTATTCCTTACCCAAGGTCATGAAGATACTTTACTAGGTTCTAAAAGTTGTTTATTCTGTTCTCTTTTCACATTTAAAATTTAAATCTACTTGGAACTGATTGCTATGAATTTGGTAAGGGTCAAATTTAATTTTTACCATTTGGATCATTAATTGAAGTCCATCCTTTCCAGTATGCAGTTACATAAAAAAATCAAGTGGTACATGTATATGTGTCTGTATATAGCAGGGCCCCCCACCACTGGTCTCTTTGTCATTTTTGTGCCCAAAACATAATGTCTCAGACTTAGAGATGTATAATACCAGGTCTTGCTATCTGGTAGGGGAAATCTTATAATTGGTGTTTAATGACTTTTTCTTTCCAATTATTCTACCTTCTATATCTTTTTCTCATCTTATAATAGCTAGCATCCCCAACACACACAATGTTGAATAATAGAAGTGATGATTTGGGGCATGGTTATCTTATTCCTAATCTCAAAGGAAAGTTTTCATTATTTTAGCACATGTACTATATTCGCTATAGTCTATTGGTATGCTTTAATAAATTCAGTGTGCTCCCTGGTAGTCCTAGGTTGCTAAGGAGTTGAATTTTATTAAATGCCTTTTCTGAATCTATTGAGTTTTCTTTTAATTTGTTTGTATGCTAAGTCACAATCAGGAATACTTCTAATGCTAAAAGCTTTAATTCACAAAAATATGATGTTTAAGAATATTTGTGGACATAGATTAACATTATACAGGGCTGGGGATTTAGCTCAGTGGCACCGTGCCTGCCTCACAAGTGCAAGGTCCTGAATTCGATCCCCAGTACCGCAAACCCCCCCCCCCAAAACAAAAAGATAACATTATACAGTAAGTAGGGCAATCACTTTTATAAAGCAGAAACTACAGTAGATTAAACAAAGGAAAGAGAAACATAATAATAACTTCAACATAATGTTGCAAGTATCTCAAAATTATAGCAGTTTGCCTGCTAGTTGATTATTTTTTTTCCATTTTTAACAATATGACAAAGCACACTGCTAGCAGTTGGAATATGTCTCTCAAAAGTTCCTGTGCTGGAAGCTCTGACTCCAGTGTGGCAGTGTTAGGGTAGTGGAACCTTGAAGAGGTGGAGCCTAGAGAAAGGTAATTAGGTTACTGGGGGTGCCACCTGTAGAAAGGGTTAGTGCTGGGCTCTGGGATTTAGTTCCTGTGAGAGCAGCTGGTTGCAAAGCATGACCCCCTACACACTGGGTTCCGTCTGCATATTGCTATTTGCCTTCTGCTCCTCTGCCATGTTACGAGGCCAAACTGATGGGGCTGTTCAGTCTTGGACTTTCAGTCTCCAAAACTGAGAGCTACACAAAATCTTTTTTCTTTGTGAAGTACTCTACTTCAGGTATTCTGTTATAGCAACAGAAAATGTATTAAGTCATTCATATAACAAAATTTACTATCTTAACCATTTTCAATGTATAGAGTAGTATTAACTACATTAATTGTACATCACCACCATCATTAGCATCCATTTCCAGAACTCTCTTCATCTTGCAAAATTAAAACTGTATATCCATTAAACAATACCTCCATTCTCCTTAAGTGTAGCGCCTGTCTCTCTGAATTTGACCACTATGGGTACCTCATATAAATGGAATGATGCAGTCTTTTTGTGAGAGGCTTAGTTCACTTAGATAATATAATGTCCTCAAGGTTCATCTATGTTGTATCTTGTATCAGAATTTTTATCCTTTGAGGCTTTCATCCTTTAATTTTGTTGCATGTGTATAGTACATTTTATTATCCATCTGTTGATGGACAGTTAAGGTATGAGCACATTTTACCTATTGTGAATAATGCTGCTACAAACATAGGTGAACAGATAGCTCTTTATGATCATGCTTTAAATTTTGGGCGGTATATACTCCAAAGTGGAATTTCTGAATAATATGATAATTTTATTTTTAATTTTTTGAAACTATCATACTGTTTTCCTCCGTGGCTTCCATTTTACCTTTCCAGCAATAGTGCACAATTTTGTTACATCCTTACCTACACTTGGTATTTTTTTTTTTTTAAAGCATTGTCTCCATTCTAACAGATGGTGTGATGTGTTATCTGAGCGTAGTTTTGCCTATCTTTCAAAACTGATGGAGAAATAAGATACTTCATGGCAAAGAACACCTGAAGAAATTCATGACCATGAAACCAGTACTCCAAAGTGTTCTGAAGGATATTCTAGAAAGAGACAACAAAGATTACAACTCCATGAACCCCAACAGAATGAATCTATAAGGCAAGGCAGGCAATTAAACAAAAGGAAAGAAGGAAGCCAACAACAGGAAAATAACATGACAGAGATAAGACAATACATATCAGTTATAACTATCAATGTTAATGGTCTCAATTCACCAGTCAAAAGAAACAGTGGCAGAATGGATCTAGAAGCAAGATCCAACAATATGCTGGACACAAGAAACACATTTAATTAAAAAACAAATTCATAGATTGAAAGTCAAGGGAGGGAAAACAATATTCCATGCAACAGGAACCTGGAAAAAAGCAGGGGTAGGTATTCCATTTGCAGACAAAGTGGATTTCAAGTCAAGACTGATTAAGAGAAGCAAAGAAGGTCACCGTATCCTTGTAAAGGGATCAATCCAAGAGGAAGAGATAACAATCATAAATATGTATGCACCAAATCACAAATATGTAGCACCGAATCATAAATATGTATGCACCCAACTATATAAAATGAGTATTAATGGATATGAAAAGTCAAATAAGCACTAATACAGTTGTAATGGGGGACCTCAGTAACCCACTATCACAAATAGATCAACTAGACAAAGAAAATCAACAATGAAATATTAGAACTGAACCAAACTTTTGAACAAATGGACTTAGTAGATGTCTACAGTGTTCTGCCCCACAGCATCGGAATACACATTCTTCTCAGTTGCACATGGGATGTTCTCCAACATAGACCACATACTAGCCAATACAAAGGAATTGAAGTTATCCCATGCATACTATCACACCATGGTGCAATGAAATTGGAAGTCAATGGCAAATGTAACCACAAGAACTTCATAAACACATGGAAATTAAATAACACCATCCTGAGCAACCAATGGGTCAAAGATGAAATTAAAGAAATCAGTTTCTACAATTAAACGATAATGACAATAGAACATACCAGAACTTATGGGATGCAATGAAAGCAATGCTATGAGGGAAATTTACAGCTGTGAATACCCGTATCAGGAAAACAGAGCAGGCTTAAATAAACAAACTAATGAACCTCAAGCTTCTAGAAAAAGAATAAGTCAAGCCCAAAGCTCATATGAGGGAGGAAATTATAAAAATCAGAGCAGAAATTAATGCAATGGAGACTAAGAGAACGATACAAAAAAATCAATGAAGCCAAGAGTTGGTTCTTTGAAATTAAATAAAATTGACAAACCCTTAGCCAATCTTACCAAAAACAAGGAAAGAAGACTCAAATCCATGCAATTAGGAATGAAAAGGGTGAAATCACAAAATCCTGAAGAAATCCAAATGATCAATACCTATTTTGTGAACCTGTATTCTAATAAGATGGAAAATACAGAAGAAATGGACAGATTCCTAGATACATATGAATTATCAAAACTGAATCAAGAAGATATAAAAATTCAAAATAAACCAGTATCAGCCAATGAAATTGAAGACGTAATTAAAAAACTGAGTAGTTCTGCATTTCTCTCATGATTAGGATACTGGACACCTTTTCAGGTAATTATTGGTAATTTGTGTATTTTCTATGGAGAAAATTCCATTCAGGCCTTTTGGCCATCTCTGTATTGTTCTTCTCGTTTTCAGTTTTCATGAAGTAAAATTTTCTGTTGTACTGATTTTTATATTCTTTGTGCTGTGTGCCTTTGGTGTGATACCCAAGAAATCACTGCCAAATTCTATGTGGCAAAATCTTTGCCTTATGTATTCTCCTAAGTGTTTATAATTTAAGCATTTATGCTTAGGTCATTGATCCATTTGAAGCTAATTTTTATATGATATAAAGTAAGCCTCCCAATTCATTCTTTTGCATGTGGGTATCTATTTTTCTCACACCATTTGGTAAAAAGACTGTTCCTGTGTCAATGCCACATCATTGTTTTTTAAATTACTGTAGCTCTCTAATAAGTTTTGCAGTTAGAAGTGGAGTCCACTAACTTCATTCTTTTTCAAGATTGTTTGAAATTCTTTATAAACTTTAGGGTGGATTTTTCTGTTACTGCAAAAATGTCATTAGGATTTTGATAGGGATTCTATTGAATCTATAGATTTCTTTGGATAGTATTAGCATCTTAGCAATATTAAGTTTTCCAGTCTATAACCATCTTGTGAGAAGGCATGTCATTTATTTCTTTTCATTTTTTCATTGTACAAGTCATTCACCACTTTGGTTAATTCCTAAGTATTTTATTCTTTTTGATGCTATTATATGTAATTGTTTTCTTAATTTTATTTCTGGGTTGTTCATTGTTAAAGTGTGTAGAAATACAACTGACGTTTGCATGTTGATTTTTGTATCCTGATACTTTGTTGGATTAATTCAGTAGTTCTATGTGTGTGTGTTTCAGGGTACCTATATAAGATTGTAACGTGTGAACAGAGATCGTATTATGCCTTCTTTTCCAGTTTGGATGGCTTTCATTTATTCATTTTCTTTCCTGATTGCTCTGGCTAAAATTTCAGCAGTATGTTGAATAGAAGTGGTAAAAGTGAGCCTTGTTGATTTTAAGAGGAAAAGCTTTCAGTCTTTCATTGGTGTTGACTATTTTTTCATATATGACATATTCAAAGTTGAAGTAGATTCCTTCTATTCACAGCTTGCTGAGAGTTATTTTGAATCATCAAAGGATTCTGAATTTAATCAAAATGGTTTTTCTACATCCACTGAGATGACCATGTAGTTTTTTCAGTTTATTTTGCTAAATATTTTGCTCATATGTTGAATCATCCTCAAATTCCAGGAATGATTTCCACTTGGTCATAGTATATAATTTTTTAATATGCTACTAATTTGACTTGCTAGTCTTTTTTTGAGGATTTTTGCATCAATATCCCAAGGGATATTGGCCTGTACTTTTTCTAGTGCCTTTGTCTGGCTTTGGTATCACAGCAAAACTGGTCTTATAGAATAAGGCAGAAGTGTTCCATTCTGTTCAACTTTTGAAGTTCGAGGACTGGTGTTGGATACTTTAAATGTTTGGCAGAACTTATCAGTGAAGCCCTCTGGTTTGAAACTTTTTCTTTGCTGTTTTTTTTTTTTTTTTAACTTATTCTATCTCCTTACTAGTTATGTCTTCAGATTTTGTTTTTTCATGATTCAGTCTTGGTAGGGTTTCTGTTTCTAGGAATTTATCCCTTTCATCTAGTTACCCAGCTTTTGGCGTATGGTTCTTTGCAGTACACTCTTAGAATCCTCTATATTTCTATAGAATTGGTAGTAATATCCTCAAGGCTTTTTAGACTTAGATAAGGACATCTGTATGTTTTAATCTTTTGGGGAAAGATATATCATTAGCTCGGGAGAAAAGAAGGATTTTTGTATTTGATCGTGTGCTGTTTTCAGTCCTTATTAGTTCAGTGCAAGGCAGAAGTGGATTATCAAAGTTTGGGTGCTGAGAATTTTAAACCTTTTAATTTTGTTTTTGGTGGTAGTCTTGCCAATCCTGTAATTTCTACGAGTGTGTTTTAAACATCAGTGTACTACATTTGTATTTTTCAGTCGTAGTCAGTGAAAAATAATGAAACAGAAAAAGTGCACAATTTACATAGTATTGAGGCTCTCTCATGTAAAGATCACTCCTATATATATTTTTCATTTTTACTTTTTCTTGAGAGATGCGCAAGTAGTTTGAGAAGTAAAACAAAATCGAGGGACCTCAAGAAGACACCGAGCAGATACTCAGTGTAGGATAGTTAACAAAGTTATTTATGTAATTTTAATTTGGATCACACAGTGTACTTCTAAGTTACTATTTGGGTTTCTCTGCTACGAACAGCCAGAGAATTTAAGCTGATCTTAAAACCCACAGGAAAACAAACCAACCAACCCCAGACTCTACACAGTACGCTGCTTAATCCTTACACGATCCTGGCGGGTCAGTAGGCTGTTTGCCGTTTACGGTGTTGGAGCTAATACAAGGGCCGTGGGACAGCAGAGCTCACAGGACTTGGATGCAGAGCGTCTCAGCGTGACCACAGCCTACTCAGGACTCCTAACTGCGGTTCTTCCCTAAGCATGGAGCCGTCTCGGGAGGAGGCTACAGTAGGCGCAGCCCAATTAGCCGTTCACAGGACTGTGGTTTCCTTCCTTCTCTTCCAACACAATCAATGCCTGTCACAAAGGACAAGCGCCTCGCGACCCTAGGCACGGACTTGGAAGCTACGGGGACCACTCGTCGGCTGTTTTCCTGACCAACGAAGGACGAACACAGCACTGTCTACTCAGGCGTGCCCGGAACTCCCGCGCTACGCCGGCAGCGGACCAGCTTCTCGCGAGAAGACGGGTCCTCAGCAGGCACAAACTTCCCCCTTTCGGAACGCCGGTACTGTGGGCAAATTTCAACATCCGGGCGCGGAAGTGGTTTTAGTCGTTCGGAAGTCAATACCCATTCCACACCGAACGCTAAGCCTTGGACAGTTATGGAAAGGCAGCAAGGGCAAGAAAGCCAGGCAGCGCTGGCAGTGGCTCAGGCGCATTTCGAGAAGGGCGAGTTCGCGGAGGCCGAGGCGCGGTACTCGGCGTACATTCGCCAGTGCGCCCATGCGGCCGCCGTCGGCGCGAGCCCCGGGAGGTAACTGTCGCGAGACGTGGGGCCCGGGGCGGCGGGCGGAGCCGCGTCCTGCCACGCTGTGGTCGCGGCCGAGGGGCTCGAGACCCGGCGAAAGCGCACGCCGGGGAGGCCACGCCTCGTTCTCAGCCCGCCGCGAGGCGACTTTGTGTTTCCCTGTTGTGAGCGGCGTTTCAATATGTGGGGAAAAGCCGTTAACTTTCGGGTGTCCATTGCCGGGCTTAAGAGCTACCAGTTCATCCAAAGGTCCTGTTTATGGATGTTTCGGGCCGGTTTCCTAAACACCAGGCTTCTTGAAAAGACAGCCCTGCTGTCATGTCATCGCAGGGCTCTGAGGTCACACGTCCCGTCAGTGTTGGAACGGCCCTGGTTGACCAGCAGAGTGTGCCGGTGTTACCTGGAGGGTTGGCGTGCGGCTTCTGGTTCAAGTCGGCATGCGCAGCTGTGCTGTCTTCGGGCTCCCCGCCCTTTCCTTGTAGTTGGGTGGAGGACACGAGCTTGTGTGTCCTGAGTTCCCGTAGTCTGGATTTGCCGAATGCGTCTTTCTGCTGTATTTTAGTATGGTCATCTGCCTCCTACAATACTTGTGAGCTGGTGGCTAAATCTTAAGGTTTAGACCCAAGTCTAACCCAATATTATGGCAGGAATGTAGGTGGGACTGAGTGCTTCCACAGGGAGGCTGTAATGTCTTGGTTTCCTTTTTGCGGTGTTAGCCTCAACTGCTCGTATCTGAGTGTCCAAAACATCTCCGGGGTTTATGCTCGGATCTGTAGCATTTGTTGTTACTTCGGGTATTTCCCTTGTGCTTGTTGATGGTGCGCACGGGCCGTGGTGGCGGTGGCTTAAAGGAGAGGGTTGGTTGGACTTCGGCAGTTGTGAGATATCTGCATCACCCACTTCTCCCTTAGAGGATTCGATTTTTCTTGATAAAACGCCAGTTTGTAGTTTGCATAAGGCTTAACTGAACACTAGGGGCCTGATATTTATTGTTTTTGTTAAACTCCTATGGCATTAAACTGGAAAGATGAACACGCTTTCACATTTCAGTGATACACCAGACTGACGGTTAATAGAAGTTTCTGAACAGACAGTAGGCTGGTGCCACCATGCTTGCCTCAGTCCCCCCTCCCAAAGATTAGTAAATGTAGGAAACTTAGTGTCTTTGCTTCAAGCTCTGAGAATAGAGGGCCTCTAGGAGGTTTCAAAAAATACTCATCAGCAGCAGGTATGTGGATGCTTTCCAGTCTTGTTATTCTTCTGCACATCAGGCTAAGAACCCAGCTGTCCATGTAAATGTAATTTCTGCCCTTTGCCGGCATAAACAAATAAAATTTGCCATGGGTCAGTTGGAGGGAGCTCAGCATGCCTGCATTCTCATCTTGGCTTTGCTGTGTGACTGGTACCTTTTCTCATCTTCATCTGGTGTCTTTCTCATCTGTAAAATTAACCTTCAATTTCCTTACAGTTGTAAAATTCTCCTAGGAATTCATGGATTGAAACTGAATTTGGTCAGTTAAGTTTTCCCCCCCAAATATAATCTTTTGGAGATTAAATGTGTTTTTAAAAGATTGGGGCACTGAATCATCTTGAAGTAGTATTTACAGTGTTTAAATATCTTTCACTCTGAATGGTTTATCACATTTTCTTTTTAATATCCAAAGGTGGCAGCCTTAACCATAACTTAATTTTCAAATATTTTGTCTTTGCCAAAGCCAGCAAATGCTAAAAATCCACATTAGGTAACTTGGTTAAAATCTATTACCAAAAATACTAGCCTCAATATAACAGAAAAAAACACTTCAGTATAAACTGTTGGCCCATTGCTTTAAAATCGGAAACAAAATTTCTGCGTGAAAAATAGGCTTTTAAAATTTCTTGTAATGGGACCTAAGTCTAAATCTAACATACTGAGTATAAGAATTTATGAGAAAGTCTCAAAACTTCAAATTTAAGGGCTAAAACCTTACTGAAGTCCCTAAGCTGCTTTTTTTCTTCAAACTCTTCATGGGTAGCAGATCAGCTGGTGTCCCAACAGACAGATGGAGGGCATGGGGCTCTTGTTCTCTAGCTTTAATGCTGCTCTACTGGCATCTGAAGTATCTTTGTACAGGTCTCTCTCATTCAGGGCTCACAGAACAGAAATTTTTCCCAAGTTTGCAGTAACTCCTCTCTGCTTAGCAAACTCCACTGTGAGTGCCTTTGCAGGCCAAAGCAGTGAATAGTCCTTGTCTAAGATCTGAAGGATCTAGATGTTAAGGGAAGTAGCTGACTGCAGCCACGAATCTTTTCTGAGGACTGCACTCTGCACCATGGGGTATAACAGAAATGTCAGATAAGTCTAATTTGCAGGTTTGAGAATCACTTTGGAAAAATTTTGCCCCTGACTCATAGCAGCGGCCCCGAATGCTCTCTGTGTAGGTGATTTGTCCTGTGCAAAGGTTCAGGGCAGTGAGTGGTGGGGCTGTGACCTGTTACAGCGGTGGCTTCTCATGTGGCTGGGTGTCCAGTCCTTTGGGGAACCTCCACTCACCTCACGTTCTTGGGGCAGCCTGTAGAGCTGTCAGGGACAGAGCTGATTCTGCCCTGGTCTGCAGGGTGGAACAGAGCTCACCCTCTGATGAGGAAGCCAGGCTGGCCTTGGCTGGAGAGTGGGCAGGTCCCGCCCAGCTCACTCTCTGGGGATCAGCTTGTTGAAGTTTCACCCAGGGCTGACTTGAATTTCTTTATCAGTGGAATACAACTTCAAATCTCATTGTTTTAGGTTTCGAGAATGACCTTAACAGTTCAGTGTCTGACATGTCCATTGCAAACGTGAACTTTGGGCTAGCTTTCCTTTCTGTGTCTGATCTTTGCCCCATAGTGTGTGCTTAGAAAATGAACAGTAATTTTAATACTGTATTCAACAAAACGTGGCAATGAGCAGGGGCTTTGAACACACTGTAAAATCTTGTGCTTTTCCGATTGGCATTGTGGCGCTCTAACCCCATGAAACACATAAACAAAAAGTGATTTCAGTACCTTATGTATTTCAGCTTTGTTTCAGCTTGGTTTTTCAGTGTAGGACAGCATGTTCCAGGCTATGAAGTTTTGACAGTGCTCAAAAGAAAATGAAAGTGGAAATGAGAGGAATTTGGTAGCAGGGTGTTTTTAATGTGAACTTTTTGTTTAAAGCAAATGCAGCCCTGAGGATTTGGCTACTGCCTATAACAACAGGGGGCAGATCAAGTACTTCAGGGTTGATTTTTACGAAGCCATGGATGACTACACATCTGCCATAGAAGTCCAACCCAGTTTTGAAATTCCTTATTACAACAGAGGGTTGATATTGTATAGACTGGGTAAGAATTTATATTTGATTTGATGTTATGCTTTTCTCATTGATTATGTTCTGTTATTTCAGAGCTATCAGCTGTTGTAAAATGAATGTAGTGATGATTGGGTTTTAGGGTTAAGTGAAATTTAGGTTTAGCACTTGGAACAAAGGAAGTGTACCTGGGCTTATTTTAGGCGTTGGCAGGCATTATGATCACAGCGGAGCGCCAAGGTGGGAAGTGGATCTGGGCACAGGCCTGGGGCCCCATCAGGCAGAGCCTGCGCATTGAGGGTAGTGCTGGCAACCTGTGACACTCCGTGAGTTAAAATCTTCGGAGATTTTTGAGACAATCACAGTGAAGCTTACATTTCTGTATTAGAGGGACTGTTTTTTGTTTCCCAGTTTTACTGCACTTATGTAAAAGAGGTGATATGCTTATTGAAATGTCATAATTTTTGCTACTTACCCATTAAATCTTCTAAACCCACAACTAGATTGATTGATTTAATTTTTGTGGTGCTGAGGATTGAACCCAGGGACTCACACATTTATTTACTAGGCAAGTGCTTTACCATTGAGCTACACCCCAGCCCTGCAATAGCTGATTGGGGCATAATTATTCCATACGGGCACATAACATTTCTTTGATGTACACAGCTCTATATAGTTACTAAGAAAAATAAGCTTTCTTTACTAGGAGTGATTGAAAGCTCATAAATACAAAGCAAAACTATGTGTATCTAAACTTTGCTGTGAATAATATGTAGAAATATTCAGCATTTTTTCCTTTTCCATTGTTTTGGATTCTGGCACAGGATATTTCGATGAAGCTTTGGAAGATTTCAAGAAAGTATTAGACTTAAATCCTGGATTTCAAGATGCTATTTTGAGTTTAAAACAGACTATTCTAGACAAAGAAGAAAAACAAAGAAGAAAAACAAAAAGAAATATTGAAAAAAATTATTGAACTTTTCAACTTAATTGAAATACTAATTTATGATCCTTACACCTGCACCTAATTGGCTATAATTTAAGATAGATATTGAGCTCTTTGTATTTAAGGTAAGAGATCCATGCATTAGCACTGAAAGTTAAACAATGTTTAAGATTGTTAATTTCAGGTTGAAAACTATTTTGATTTGGCTGATTTTTAGAGAGTGTACATAAATAATTGCAATGTATAAGTGTGTATGATTACAGTGTAATATTTTAAATAAATGTATTTTCTTCAGTAAATCTTATTTTTGCTATTTTTTATTTGAAAAAAACTTCACCTACAGAAAAGTTGAAAGTATAATGCCATCAACATTGAGAAACTACTCGCTTAGTTTCATTGGTTGTTAACATTGTGCCATATTTGCCTTTTCTCTGTATTTAAAAACAAAACGTTTTGCTGAATCATTTGAGAATAAGATACAATTATCACAGTACTTCACCCCTAAATATTTCAGCCTGTATCTTTCAAGAATAAAGACATTCTTTTTTATTATCATAATACCATTATAATACTTAGTAAAGTTAATAATTCTATAATGTCCTCCATATCCAGAGTGTATTCAGATTTCCCCAATTCAAAATATGTAGATTTTATTTTTGGGTCTGTAGACTATCAGGTTTCATTGCTCTGTTATGTCTTTGAGTTCTTTTAATCTAGAATCATTGTCGCCTGTTCATTTTCTCCGTTGCAGCATTTGCTTTGAGAGTAAAGCTAGCTATTGTGTGTAGCTGGGCTTGGAAAGACAAAATATTTGGGCTTAAAAATAGGCACATGTCATACAGGAGAGCAATTAGAATTCAACATACACTTGATTTTCTCTAGAAATCACTGATAGGTTAAGATTTAAAATTACTGTATATTGAACGTAGTTTTCTGTGGGTCATGAAGTTATTTTCATCATTACCATTTTTGAATGCTGAAGCTAAGCATTCATACTGTAGCTAAACATTCGTAGTCTAGCGAAGCATTCGTACTGTAGCGATTTACGGGTAGTGTGGGGTGGCCAGGAAGGGACTGATAGAAACACACTGTGGATGTAAAGCTTTAAAAATTCCTTTTTATTTGGGTGCAGCCAATGAGCGATTGGGCTCTGCTGAGGCCTCAGCACTGGGGAGGGCGGGGAGAGAAAGCAAGCAAGCTGACGCCTGAGCTCTGTCCACATCTTTGAATCTTTATTGTTGTGGTTTGGCTTTCAGACATAGGACCCTCAGCTTGAGATTCCCAAGCTAGTATATCACTGCTGCAGCAAACTGTTCGGGGTGGACGCGACCCTGTGAGCAGGAAGACAGTGGCCGGCGTCTGAGAGGCGGGCGCAGGGTGCTCCTGTGGCCTCAAGCCGGTCGCCCCCCTCAGCCTTAGCAGGGCTCTATTTTATTTTTATTTTTTTGAGTAAAAGTGAGCTCACAAAGCAGACAAAGTAATTGCCGTGTGTGTAGTTCATATATAATATCTGGCAAGAATACATGGGGAATTTGTACTGCAGGTGAATGAATATGAAGAGGAAATTAAGTTTGATGGCCAGAAAGAAAAAGTATATTTCTGGAATTATTCACATTTTCCAGTGATTTATCTCTCCATTGTTAGAAATGAATTTATAAGGTTGCATGAACACAGAAAAATCCTTTTTTTAAAAAAAAACCCTTTTTTTAAAAAAGTGAAATCTGTAGATGTTAGACCTTAAAACCATTGCACCCGAAGAACCCAGTACCTAAAAAATACTTAAATGACTTTATATTCTCTTGGCACATACTCTTTTTTTTTTTTGGTACCAGAGATCGAACTCAGAACCTTGTGCTTGCAAGGCAGGCGCCGGAACCACTGAGCTAAGTCCCCCAAAAGACATTTTTAAAGAAGTATTCTTTTTTTTATTGTATCTGATCCTAATAAAGAGTAAAGAGAAGAGGGCCGGGGATTTAGCTCAGTGCCTGCCTCACAAGCACAAGGACCCGAGTTCGATCCCCGGTACCAAAAAGAAAATAATAAAAATGTCTATTGGTTCGCTGGATTTTATTAAAAGTTTCTTCATTAAAAAAAAAAAAAGCCACTGAAATGGAAATTGGAGACCCAGGCACTATTTTCTCATTTGTAACTGGAAGTAACTGAAGAGTAATGCATTTATCTTTGAAAGTAGGTATTGTACATTCAGATTCTGGGCTTCTGATTGGCTAATACTTTTGATACTTTGCTTAAGGATAGTCTTTGGTTCAGTATTATGCATCTTTCCCACATTTCAGTGTTTGCTTCATCCTTTTTTCTGTTAGAAAAATACTCAACTTGTATTGTCTTCTAAGTTGTTTTCTCTGCAAAAATAAAGTAGAAAACTGTGGTTTGATACCAGAATTTTTTCCCCAAAGTATAATAAAATAGAATAAATTGATTCATGTTTTGTTTTTGGGTTTAGAAAGTTACCTGTTTGCCCTTTTGGAAAGTCTGGAGCTGATGCAGCCGTGCACTGTCTGTGATAGCAAACTACAGTGCTGGTGGCAGAAGGAAGAGCAAGCTAAACTTGCAGTCAGATTGAGCCAGGCTGGTTGCTCCTGTGTCTTTCCTGGATTTTCTCCTCTCTCACTGGTGTCTTTGGCTGAAACATAACCTTGGCCTCCTATTACCATCTTTCCAAGTGGGCATACTATATTTTATCTCTGTCGGGGCAGATGAGTCCAGCGTTTACACTGATGCTCATCTGAGTGTAGTTCTCTTACAAATTTTAACTTCAAGGGTCAAATAATTAAACCTATCTCTTGCTTAACAACTTCAGTTGGTGCCAGAAAATGCTGCTTCTGAGTGAAAAGCCATTACATGAAAAAATACTTTTAATTGGAAAAATTCCATTTTATCCCACGATACCCTCTTTTCACAGTAAGAAAAATAAAAAATGAAAACAAGTGCCTGTAAGTGTAACAATTTGAAAGTAACTAATTTGCACAGACTGTTATGAGTGCTTACTTGTTTTTTTCTGGGGACACATAGGGAAACAGCTGCATTGAGATGTGATTCACATACAGTTCATTTATTTGAATTGTACAGTTGGATGGTTTCTAAAGTATATTCCGAGTTTCTGTGCCATGTTTTAAAACCAGTTTTTAAGTTTTTTGAATTGCATGCAAACAATAAAGTTGTTACACAGAAAGGTACCTTTAAGCAAATTAAAGCAGTAGTAATTTTTTTTTTTTCTTCTCGGTACCGGGGATCGAACTCAGGACCTTGTGCTTGCGAGGCAGGCGTGGTGCCACTGAGCTACATCCCTGGCCCCTAGGCGAATTAAATACTAAATGTGAGATGCTTCAAAAAATAACAGTATGTGCATAACACAGATCAAAGATGTCACCTCTTCTGGTTTTGTCAAAATACATAGCACGGTGGTAATTTGTTTCATGTGCTGTTCTCTGAGTAGAAACTCATGCTATGGAGATGAGGGAAGGTGTCTGTGCTGGAGCTGTGATGTTGGATTATTTAGGGTGTTTGGGCGAACACTTGTTTTTTTAAAACTAATTGTTGATGATCATGTGGCGTGGGCTTTGTTTTCAAGAGCCTAGGGAAACAGACCAAACTGTTGCTGTGTGAGCTAAGTATGTCTTTTTAAAGGCTTCCATACAAGTTCAGATTTTAGCGTTCTACGTTTCTTAAACTGTGACCATAAATTAGAATAGGCTTCCAAATTAAAATGGTATTTGTTAGATTACATTTCACATCTAACATAAGGGAACTTCAGAACTTCTACATAAAGAAAAGAAGGATGATAAATACAATTTAATTTTTGTTTTTGAAAAAATAAAGCAAATGATAAGATGAAAAAAACATAGTTCATGCTTTTCAAATTTTTAAGAAAGTAAAAGCACAAATCCATGTAGCCAGACAAATGATAAAAAGAGAAACCCGTAAGTTATGAAACTTATGACTTTGAGTCCGCATAGAACAGTAACACAAGGGTGTGGCTGCATAACCCTTGTTCTGTGTGGGTCATCACAGGCAGCGAAGAACTTAATTTTCATAAAGGAGGAACCTGAGGCTAAGAAATGCACCTTGCCCAGCTACATCCGAAACCCCTATTAACCTTTAAAGCTGCAATTAGTATCAGTTGATTGGGTGCCAAACTGATATCAACTCAAAGCAGATTTTAGTTTTTCCTGATAAAAAATTTGTGCATAAATTACTCAAAAATGTTTTAATATAAATCAAGGTGAGTATCAAAACAGTTTTAAAATATATTTTGTTAACGGAACATTATTGCAATGCTAGAATCGCTTGTTGGTCATTTTCCTTCCTAATTGAAAACAGACACACAAGCTGGTGAAAAGCAGATGAATATTAAAGCAAACTGCATTTGGAAACTTGAAAGCCACGGTTGCCAATATGTAAATTTGTATCTTATGTTAAGAAAAAGCATCCAACACTTAGCAGGAAGGCAAAAGGAAGACTACACGTTCTTTCAGCATCAGAGTGAACCCAGACCAAAAGACCCACCCCAAACTGTTTGATTCTACTCTTGGTTAGGGCCCAGACTGAGGTTACACATAACTTGTTAAGTTTTGTCTAGAGAAAGTACAAATGAATTCTGTCTGGTAGGAAAGATGACCCTAAAGCTCATGGCTCTATTGCCATAAAGAACACTAACCATTTTTGTCTCTAACTTGGCAATTTTATTTCCAAATTCCTCCTTCATTGCCTGTAAGTACTGTACTTGGTCTTCCAGTGCTTACTGTTCTGGTTCTTAATGAGTCAAGTATTTGCCATGTTTTCATTCCATATTCTTATGAGTCATGCTTCACTTTTAAAAATTTGTATTTTAACACTACTATTGAAAGAAACAAACACCTTAAATAGAGGTTATCATTATGTGGTCTCATTTTTAATAGGAATAAGAATGAAAGTTTCTATTTTGCTGACTCCTATTTCTTTAAAACATTCAATGATTTCTGTTTGGGTTATGCAGACGTTTAATTGAGATCTGGCTGAAGCAATGTATAGGAAGGACCTTCACCCTTAATAAAAACACCTAGAGTTAAAACTACTTTCAAAAGTAGTAAAAACTGCAGAAGAATACATAGTAAAAGCTTGGATTGCAAGTAACTTGTTCTGCAAGATGAGCAAACATTTCTAGTAAGTTTTAACTTGATAAATGAGTGATGTTTGAAATATGAGTACATGATCACAACTGAGCCAGTGGTTCCCCCACCTCGCCTCAAGATTGTCCCCCAATGGGCTAGGGATTTAGCTCAGTGGTGCCACCGCCTGCCTCAAAAGTGCAAGGTCCTGAGTTCAATCCCTGGTACCAAAAAAAAGATTGTCCCCCCAGCAGCAAGAGGTTATGGAGAAGATCTCATCTGCAGAGGAGTAGAAAAAAGCAGAGAAATCCCTCAGTTCAAATGAGATTAGGGAGATGTGTAAAATGTGGGAGACTGCATCAAGTTTTGTAGAAAAGCACCACCCGTACAAGGCTGCAAGCGATGAACTTGTTCAACCACAATGCAATGTCACATTTTTGAGAAGTCCTCTACAGGAGGCAAAAGCAAGTGTCATTGGAGAGATTCCTTGTTTCAGCTGCATGAAAAGAAAGACTCCAGTGAGCCAGCAGATAGCAGTGATTGCCCAGGGAGTCATCTAGACAGTAACCCTCCTCGCGTCTCCCTCACAGCAGCTGAAGCTTTTCAAAGGTAAGTGCAGGTTAATTTGATTTTCCTTATGTTTTGTATGTTATTATTTTGTATGACATTACAGGATTGTAATCATGTTTTTATGAATATTTTTGCGCTGTGGAACAAATCATCTGAGTTTCCATTCTTTCTTATGGACAAATTTGCTTTGAATACCAAGGGCTTTGGATTACACACATGTACCTGGAACAAATTATGCTCACAAACCAAGGTTTTACTCTAATGTAGAAAGTTTCCTCATTATTCACGCACTTCCTTGAGGATGGTCACTGTGCATATCTGTCCTTACAGACCTTATTCTTTGTTCAAATCCATGGACATGTGTCCTCATATACATGCACAGAATTATGTTTTATATCTATTATTCAGCAACTTCAGTCACTTCCTGGCCATTCTTTCATGTACGAACATAGAAATCTACCTCATTCTGCATTGACTCGTAATTTTTTTTAAGGAGGAAATATTTACTTCTTTATTGGTACATTTTAGATACCCCATTCATCTAGGGGACTTGTGCCTGTACATGGTATATCTTGCTTCTTTTTCTCCCATTCACCTCCTCCCTTCAACCTCTCTTCCCCTCTCTATTTACAAAGCTTTGTTTCTATTTTTTCCTTCTATTATCTTTCTTCCTGTCCCTTCCTTCCCTCCCCCCTCCCTCCTCCCTTGTTCCCCTTCCCATTTGAACACTTTCTTCCCATTTCCCAGTATCTATCATACATTTTGGTTCTTATTTCCACTTTTGGTTTCTCACCCCAGAGAAGCAATGCGATATTTAAACGTGCTGCGACCAGCGCGGGTGAACCGGAGACCCGAGCGGGGCAGGGGAGATAAGGAAAAAACACAGACACACACACGTAAAGAGAAAAGCTCGGGGTCCGGGCATGTAGCAGTGGCACCACGCCTGCCTGGCAAGCACAAGGTCCTGAGTTCAACTCCCGTACCAGAAAGAAAAGCTGGGGCCAGCCGGGATGCAGCTCTCGGATGGAGAAACTGCTGCCCAGTGCTTGCTCAGCGTGTTTACTTCAAACAGTTGCGAGGGGAAGTGTCGGGGCGGTTTCAGAAAGAGCAGGCGCTAATCTGTTAACATGGAAAGTAGGACACTGAAAGCTAGCTAGTTGAGCTAGGTTAGTTATCAGGAACACGGAGCTTCCTGTGCTGCTCCCCTTCCACCTAAGCTAAAGGTCAGGAGCTGAGCACCGCCGGTGTCTTTGACCGCTTCATGTCCCAGAGCCAGACTTCGTACATTTCTCGGGTTCAGCTGGAGAACCTCGGCTCAGTCGCTTCCCACGGCTCCCTACGAACATGTATGTCCGATTTATTTCACTTAAAATATTTGACCCATAATTTAAAAAGCCACATTAATAATGACTGCCAGTGCTTTGATATGGCAGTAATAATTAAAGTGGCACAGAAGGCATACATGAGAAATACCATACCACCCCGTGCTCCTCCAGGGTCCACCTTTAACCAGCACGACTGGAAGCCAAAGGCTCGAAGCCCCCTCCCTATTCCTGTGAGCCATCTTTGAAAGCTATTTTTAGTTCTGTTTCCTACCTTAGTGTTGTTCTCTCCAGCTAGTTTTAACTGGTTCACACCAAGACTGTCTCTGAATGTGTTCTTTTGTCTCCACGTTTGTTTGAACCCAGTCTCGCTTCGTGCTGAAGCTCTGTGGGAGGCTGCGGAGTTGGTGCGGCACGTGCACGTGCTCCGCGGTTCGAGGCGCCTGGGCTCTTGGTCCTGCCGCCCCCTGGCTGACGTCTGCTGCCCTGCTTAGGGCTGACTCCGAGCCAGTGGCCCTGGAGCAGCGTCCCGAGTCTCGCTTGCAGTCCATCTCGTCTGCCGCCACCCCAGGCCAGAGGTCACTGGCCGAGTGCGAGTCTCTTCGCCCTCGCCCTGAGGCCTTCTCAAGGCAGCGTCCAGAGGGCCTTCTTCAGGAAGAAGCAAGGATCTCGCGGAGGCTAAAGCTGAAGGCCTCTCCTCCCTTCCTCGCTCCATGGCCTTCTCCCCGCCCTGCTCTGACCTCGGGGCTTTCACATTGCAAACCCCTGTTACGCTTTACGTCCCTTTATTTTTCTCCCAGTACCCACCGCATGTTTTATTCATCGCCGGCTTCCTCCCCCTGGCAGGCCGTGTGTCTGCTTGGATCACTGCTGTGCGGCAGCCTCAGGACTGTGCCCAGGGGACAGCAGGCCAAAGCCCTGCGGGGGACCAGGGCAGTGGTGACGGGAATCTTCTCATGAACTTGCAACTCGGATCTTGTGGATGCATCACTGGCTAATAGGTAAAGGGCAGACGAGCATTTGATCCCTTCTTAGTTGACCTTGAGGATAGTTTATAGTTAGATTTTCGTTTTTATTTAAGATAGTTTACTCTCCCCGTTTAATTTAGAAGAAGAAAGCCTCCTAAGGGGTCAGATCACCAGGAGCTGTGTTTTAACATCACTTTATAGCAGGTGTCTGTGATGGGCTCACTTGTGCCCCCCAGAAGGCTTGTTGAAGTCTCAGCCAGATGGGAGCTTCTGGGAGTGGAGTCTGCAGATCTTCTTCATGAGATGATGGAATGGAGCAGGTGGGTCCTTAGTCCAGTCTGACGGTGTCCTTATCCACGCCACCCCCGTGACTGGTGTCCTCCCCCAGGAAGGAAATCTGGACGCAGACGTGGATGGGTGCCTTGGAAGACGGAAGCAGAGGTCGGAGTGATGCTGCCCAGGCCTGGGAGTCCTGGGGCTTCCTGAACTGGAAGCGGCGCGGAGTCTTCTGCCGAGGCTTGGGAGAAAGCGCAGCCCTGCAGACACGGTGAGTGTGAACTTTCGGGCTCCCGGACTGCGGGGAGGAGGTTTCTGCTGTTACAAGTCGTGCAGCTGGGCGTGCTTTAGTGCGGCCACGCTGAGGAGCTGCGTGCTCGGTACTGGTTCCGTTCTCAGGTGATGGCCTCCTGCACCCACCAAAGGGTTTTGAAGAAAAGGTGGGCCTTCTGTCAGAATGGGCCTGTGAACCAAGATTCCTGGGGTATAGGAGGGCAAGAGAAGGCTGTTTCTTTATTTGGCCGTGACCCTGACGATCAGGAAAGGAACCAATGACTGAGCGCCATACTAAACATGCTGCCTGCAAGAAATTCATGGCCACCCTGTGTGCCTTTGAGACACTCAGCTCTTGCAAAACCAAGGCTCCTCTGATTTGCGATTGGAAAAGCAAAGTGGGACTCACTGCAGACTGCCAAACAACAAACCGTTACTAGCAAGCCGGGTGGAAAAGTATCCACGTTGGCCAAGCAGCCGGGACTGGGAGCTGTCAGCCTGGGCCTGCAGGACAGAAATCGTTTCCATCACGAGTCCTGGCAGCCAATAGACTTACCGGGACTGGACCAGCTTCTTGCATGGGGAGAGTGGAGGCTCATGGGGGAGGCGCCTGTGTGTTGAGAGCCACAGTCTCCGTGTCCTGCCAGCACACGGCAAGGGCAGCGTCCGCCTCTCTACCTGCACTGTTCTGCCCCTCCCTGCCTGTGTGGTGTTCTCTCCAAGAATATCTTTTTCTCTTTTCCTGATTTACTTCACTCTTGCTCATTCTTCAAGAATTGGCCAGTTTCCACCATTACCTTTAATCTTCCCCTCCAGGGTCAGTGCCTGCCCCTGCCTCTGTCTAGCTCCACTATGCTGATGCCTCATAGCTGGCAGCCTTGGTGTCCCGGGCTTTGCAGGAAGCAGACTTGTGGGCTTGGGGCATAGCCGGGTGGTAGAGTGCATGCTTAGCCCATGTGAGCCCCTGGGTTCGATTCCCAGCACCGAAGAAAAAAGAAAAAGGAGGGTGGGTTCTTTGCCCTGTGCAGATCTCCCGGCCCAGAGCGTGGTCTCCCGGCCCCAGGTGGTTTGGGTGCGCTGTGGCTGCAGAAGCCCAGCTGTCACATCTCTGGGGTGACCTTTGGAGCAGCAGCATCAGTGGCACCTGGAACATGTTAGAGGTGCGGGTTTGGGCCCTCCCCCAAAGCGGCCGAATCTGAGTCCCTGGAAGCTGCCTCCGGTTGGGGACCGCTGCTCTTGTCCTTTGGCTTAGCGTCTGTCATGGGCCTTCATTCTGTGGGTGTTTGCTGTCCCCTTCAACATGGGGGCCTGCCTGCAGAAGCCATATCAGTCAAGGTTGAGTGTGTTTCTGGTGCTGATCCAGCTGTGCGCATGTGTGACATGTCCCGTGACCCCCGCACTTGGCCACCTGCAAGGCTCTGAACAAGGAGGTGGGGTGTGGGGAGGGGTCGGCAGCTGGGGGAGGGCCTCCCTGCACCCCTCTCCAGGGCTGAGCTCTTGGGGTGTTACGTGCGCTTCCTCTCTCAAATGGAGACCGTCAGTACCATGTGATTTTGTTATCTCAGCCTGACTGGATCCAGAATTCGGTCTCCCATAGTTTTATGTGGTTTTCCTTCCTGGAAAAAAGTCATTTTTATTTGCTATTAAAATAAAGCTGTGCTGGTGAATTTCCTTTCCTGGATCGATAAGTCCTTCATCTGGGCAGTGGCTGAGTGGGCTCCTCAGGCCTGCAGTGTGAGGGAGAAGGAATCTCAGACATGACTAATGCAGAGCCTCCTAGGGCTTCCTACTCGGGGACTCTCATAAATCGCTGCTGTGTTCCATCATCGGCAATTATCGCCCCAGGGAGCAGCACACTGGGCCGGAGCAGCCCGCCTGGCCCTGAGACTCTTCCTCCTCGGCTGGCTGCCTGCATTCACACTGCCAGAACCAATTCCTTTTGAGTTGCTCAGTGGGCACACAGTTTTCACCAGTCATAGAACCTTGAGCTGGATGGAACAGGGAAAAGGTGTCTGCTTTATTTCACAGGTATTTTATAGGGGGGGGGGGAGCCTGGGTCAAGTGTTCTGCAGTTGGTTAACAACAGAATTCTCAGTTTAGGGGATACTTACTGTCATTAATCCTGACACCCAATCTTAGACCCAGGCCAGGATCCAGGTACCTGTGCGGATCGGAACCCACGACCCAGTCCTGTGAGATCACACAGAGGCCGCAGGAAAGGACGCTGGCAGAAAGGACTTTGAAAGAAACTTCGTAGACATCACCATGTTTCCACCCGCTGCAATGCTGGCTGTCAGCTGATCTACACGTGTGGGAGGGAGGAGAAGACCTTCACATTCGGGGAGGCAGGGAGTGGGAACTGGGAAAGAGGTTGGGGGCTCACTAGGGAGCCTTCCGGTAAGAAAAATGCCCTCCATTTCCATGTGTTTGCACTGACGCCGCTTGATAACCCATTAATAAGTAACATTATTTCTATTTAGCAAAAGTGACGGAGTTTATTAGGCTACAATCAAAGTGAGGAAACAGCTTCAGATTCTTGGCAGCCAGTTGCCTTGAGGATGACCAGCCTGTCCTGGTTTGCCCAGGGAAACCTTCCTCGGGGAAAGGAATTCTTGCCAGGAGCTGCCCTGGCCTCAGAGGCCCTGATCAGGACCTGTTTTGTGGAGCAGATGGGCGCCTGGTGCCAGGGTAGGGTGTGAGGATGGAGCCCACAGCCCGAGGCAGCGTCACACTCCATTAACCGGGGTCCGCTGGTCACTGCCAGGGTGACAGCCTGCCTTGTTCTCTAATTCACACCAGAAGTTGGACAAGGTGGAGACCAACAGGAAGATGAACAACTCAGGCTTCAGGGGGCCAATCCTTGCTCCTTCTGCCTTGGGACACATTAGCCTCAGGGGTCAAAACCTTAACCCAGACTTAGCTCAGGCAGAAGGGATCTAATGTGAAGGCGACAATCTCCTGGAAACCGGAATGGGTTCTGAAGCAACTGCTCAGGTGGACAGGAAGCCCTGGAGGGGATGCTGGGTTTCTCTGGGAGGGGGACCGGGCCAGGGGACCCTCTGGGCAGCTTAGAAGGGCACGACCCCCAGCAACAGCTTCCCAGAGAGGACGAGATCTTGGACAGTGGCAGGCGCTGCCACACCTGGAGGGTGTGTGCTGCTGCCGTGGCCCAGGTGAGGTTCACAGTGAGGAAACAAAACGCCTGGCCCGAGAGCAGGCCCCCGCAGGAGAGTGAAAGCTGCACAGTCCTCTTCCCACTAGCAGGGGTCACTGGCCCTGGGTGGGGACGGAGCGGGCAAGGAGGTGGGGGACTGTCAGCACTGTCACAGCGAGTGGAGGGCTCCACGCGCGCGGAGGAGGCAGTGTGAGGGAACACGTGTGTCTCCTCAGCCCAGGCCTGGCTCCAGACTCACTCGGTCCTGCGGGACCACAGGTGTTGCGTCTTCTCCTCAGGCTCACGAGTGCTCCTCCTTCCAAGGCTTCGGGCTGCTGCTTCCTTTCTGATGCTTCTCTCTCCTCGGTGCTGTTTTCCCTTCTCTAGATACTTCGGCCAGTCAGATTACACCCACTACTGAAAGCCATTTGCTTTTGATATCTATCTATCTATCTATCATCTAAATAGGATCTCACCGTGTAGCCCACGCTGGCCTTGACCTCACAGACATCCTCCTGCCTCAGCCTCCGGAGTGCTGGGACCACAGGCTTTCACCACCACAGCCGGCTCTTTTGCTTTTTAGAACAGTTCAACCGTTCGATAAATGCCAATACACAAATCCCATCTTATTAGGCGCCCTTTAGAAGGGTCTCCTTTCTGTAAGCCAACACTTGGCATTGAAACTGTCCTGCTCCGTGTTCCATGCAATCAGTGTTTCTAAAATCCTGGTAGTGCAGTGCGTCCTCAGTGGGGGAGAAGCCAGCATCTCAAATCCTCCAGGGCCCGGCAGGGACTTAGGCAGCCAGAGTTCTTCAGCACCAGAGCCAGCAAAGTCCCCAGCCTAACAGCCAACTAACACCTGATTCTCGGCTAGGTTAACAAGGCGGACCACCCATTTTTACAGCGAGAAACATGGCCCTTCAGAGACGGTTCCCGGGCCAGGAAAGAGTGGCCGAGCTGAGCCCGGTCCATTACGGCATGATCTGGAAAGGAGGCCGGCTCCATAACTGGGCTCGAGGGGAACATTCTTGCTGCCCTCCTCCAAGGCTGCTTCAAGGCCGGCCAGGAGGGCCCCAAACAAGAGGCCTACACTAAGGCCGTCAGTCCTGGGCAGATCCCACTGTGAACTCTCACAGTTGAGGCGAACATGGATCCCGGGGGTGAAGGTGGCTTGCAGACTTCACCGGGAAACACTCGTGCAGAGAAGAGGAAGAAGCGGCCACAACAAGCGCGAAGCAGGACAGACAGCTCCTCCGAGTGGTGACCCAGGCAGACTTGTGAGAAGGAGGCAGATTGGGCCTCGAGGTGGGGCTGGTCCTGGAGAGCTTGGAGCTCCCGGCCGCCCTGAGGGCTGAGCACCCTGTGATGGCCGCTCCTGTGGCTGCGTTTCCTCCGAGCTCACAGGTCTAGACAGCCTCACTGAAGTCAGTCCTCTCCTCCTAGTCAACAAGCCCCAAATCCAAGGGTTTGAGCGTCTCTGGGGTGCTGGGAGCCCTTCCTCCTTTGGGAAGGATGAGATCCCCAAAGCAGAGCCCAGCAACTGCTCAGCAGGGCGGCATGTGCCTGCCTAAGTGGGTTTGTTACACTTGGAACCCACTGTCATTCGTGGAATGAGCTAGAGGTCACCTTAGCCCGTTACAGTGGTGCCGCGTGGAGCAGGAGGCGGACCGTCTCGGGCCACGTGCTTTCTTCAGAATTCCCACCTGGATCCTGACGGCCAAGCACGCACCCTGGTTGCGTTCCGGGGGTGGGCCCGTGGGGGGAGGAGTCACGGGGCCGGAAGACCATTTCTGGACTCACACGGACTTCCTTCTTCCAGAAAGACAATCGGAATTGTTAAGGTCTCATAGAGTCCCCGGAAACTAGCACAGCTAGGCTCTAGACAAGCTTGACGGGCGAGTTAGGCATTTTCAGGCAGAGTCTCAGGACCCCCCAGCTCTGCATTCAAGTTCTCTTCTAGCCGGAGCTCCTCAGGCTGGGCGCACAGGACAGGGCCTGGGGGAGATACAGCTGCGGTGCACGAGGTGCTGCTAAGGGGACCTGCAGGAAGGGCAGAGCTGCCCCATGGTACTGCTCCCCAGCTTGGCGATGGGCTGCTCTCTCCTGCACACCTGGAGGAGGCAGGTGCAGCAGACTCTGTCAGGCAGAGGACCTGCGGATAGATGCGCTAGTCGCAGACTTTCAGGAGAAGAGGGCTCTCGAGGACCAGCGAGCTGGGACTCCCCCAGCACCAAGCTGTCTGTGGGCAGAGCTTCCTGTCGGGCAGGAGCACACATTCCCAGTCAGGGCCTCAGGAAGCCAAGAAGGACCCAGTGCTGACTCTCCTTGCCTCTCTCTGCCCCAAGACAGGGCCTTGTGCGACTTCCTCTCAGCTGGCTTTGGTAAGACCGAAGCTTGCTCCAAGGAGACAGGAGCAGGAACGGGGGAGGAAAAGCCTGAGAATGGGATGAGCAGGGCAAACTTCCTCTTTTAAGGAATTCCTTTCTATCAGTACACGTTTGTAATGCGTAAGGGCTATGTTCATCATGGGGAGCTGATTCGTGTACATAGCACAGCTTAATTCCTTTTCTGTGTCCCCTCCCTTCACCTCTTGGTCCTTCTTCATCTAGGCACAAAATGGGGTCATTTGGGGGTGTTGGTTGGGAGCGGCAGAGTTCCCCTCCCTGCAGAGAAGGATGAGTAGTGGATGCTTTATCAACAGTTCTGAAGTCTTCGGTTACTTTGCTGACATCTGTGGCCTCATTTGGTAGCAGAAGTTGAAGTTCATAAGGAGAACAGACCTGTCCCGGTCACACAGCTAGTAAGAGAAGGGTCGGTCGTGCTGGCTACTGCTGCACAGCCCATCTGGCTGTCAGACCCGGCCCTGAGCGAGTCATCGGGTCGCACGTGCTGGGAGACCTCTGAAGAGACACTCTGGAGCTGCCCTCCACGGGCCTTTGTGTGGTGTCTCCGAGCTGTCTGCATACTGGGAGTCTAGCTCCTCACTCGGCATTTCCGGCTCTGAGAAGTCATCTCTTTGGGTCTGTCACCCCAGGAGACGGGCTACTCTTCCCTTCTGCAGTTGCCAGGAAGGCTTTGCAGGCGTGGTGCGAGGTGCCTGGGGAATGCTGGCAGCTGCCTGCGGCGCGTGAGTTGCCCTGGGAGAATCTGGGCTGTCACTGTTGGGCTGGGTCCTGGGCCTGCCTTTACAGCTTCCGGCGGAAGCCCCTGACGATTCACAATGCCGCTGTAGCGGCTGCTGTCAGGATCTGGCACGCATGCCTGACCCTCGTCAAGAGCAGCTTAGCAGAGGCATGTGCTGGCCTCTGTAGGCCCAGCTTGGGGCACCTTGAGTCCAGGAGCTGACGGGCAGTGGCCACTCTGCTGTAGAACTTGGTGAGTGACTCATCGGAGGGACAGAGTGTTTGGTGTCCTCGTGCAGAACTTCCTTCTGGTCTCCCTGCCCCTGCACTGCACTCGCTGCCCTGAAATACTGGTCCTCATTCTGCTTTCTGGGGTCAGGGACCAGGACCGGGCCTGCACAAGTGTCCACGTGGGTCTCACCTTGCCTGAGTGTGGAAACCACCCCAGGGACCCACTGTTTTGCTCGCCCTGTGCTCAGCCTTCACAAAGGCCAATTACAGAGCATCTGCCTCTTCCTTGCTCTGCCAGGAGGAGAGGGGTGGGCTCACCTGGGGACTTTAGCCTCACTGCTGCAGCGGGGTGAGCACAGAGCGCCTGGTGCTGCCAAAGCTGAAGCCCAGCCTGACTGCTGTGCCCATGAGCTCCTCTGTCAGGCCCGGCTGGCGCAGCACCACCTGGCAGAGCTGGTAAGCAGCTTCCCGGGCCGGGCAAACTCAGCCTGGCAAAGGACAAGCCAGGAAGGGGCCTTGGGTATCACCTCCCACGTGTGCTCTTCCTGAAGAGGTAGAGACGCCTGCTTCGCCCACCTGCTCTCAAACGCAAGGTGATGACAGGTGTTCTCCTAAGCTGGTAAGGAAGGTAGGCCCCCATTGTGCTGGGCAGTACTGGACACCCTCAGCCAAGAGGGAGGTCTGGCGGACCCCTGGCGAGGAGTGCGGGAAGGGATTAGGGCTGGAGAGCTGCCGTCTAGTCTCACTCTGTCCAGCAGATCCCTACATCCGGGCCCCAGTGCAGCTGCACTGCCCACCACGCGGCCGGGCCGCCAGCCTTGCCGATAGGAGGCCCCATCCCTGATTCCCGTTGCCTGGGCACCACTCCCACATCATCGGCTGAAGCGCCAGGGAAGACTGACGAGGCAGGAAACCCGGGCATGGTGCAGCCACAGTGCAGGCAGTGGAGGTCCTCGGTGTCCGCCCAGGGACGCGGTGCTGGCTGTTAGCTTCGCAGGTCCGGCTGGAAGTCCAGGGTGGAACTGGGGCCACCGGGGCCACTCTGGGTCCCCGAGCCCTCCGTCCGAGGGGCCCGTCTTCCTTCTGTGGTTTCACGCTGAGCACCTGGACGGCAGTCCGGGCTTCGGGCTCCCAGTTCCGGGTCACCTCGGAGGCTGCCTCCCTGGGGACTGCAGGCCAGGCCCTGACACAGGGACAGGCACCCCAGCCATCTGACGTGGGGGACCCGGGCACCCTCAGGGCCGAGGCCAGGACCTGCGTAGGGTCCGGTCCAGGCTGGTCCAGGGCAGCAGGCTGGCCTGGCCCTAGAGGGTGGCTGGAGGGCAGACAGGGAAGCGCTCACCGAGGCCGGCTGCCCCTCAGTTTGGCTCCATGACCCCTTCCCCAGGGCAGGCCAGCCCTGCCGGTTTGGGCAGCAGGGCCGGAAACGGCGCTGGGGACCCTGGGCCCCCAATCCCGCCCGGATCCTTGCCCTCTCCCCAGGGACCCCAGGCCGGACTTCTCCTGCAAGCTGTCCAGGGCAGCTGCTCTCCCAGCCTGGGGGCCCCTGGACCCAGCTGGCGCTGAGGACTCCGGGGCTGCAGAGCGTGGACTTTGGGCGAGGACAGAGGTCGGGAGGTCAGAGAGCAGGCCTGGCCTCCAGGGGCCCACGCCCTGGCCGTGTCCCCGGTGCTAGGACCCGAGTTCCACCGCCCAGGACTTTATGGAAGGGCGGGGCAGAGGCCGCCTTAAAATCCAGCTTAGAGGCCCGGGACCCTCCAAGGTTTTGGCCCAGAAGGACTGGGCTTCTGAGATGCGTAAGTGCCTGGACAGCTCTCGGATCTGCCTCTTAAAAAGAAAAATGCAATCTCTCAGCTATGTGTCTATTTATGTAGAGCAGACTTAATTAGAGGAAGCACATATGGCAGGTCCCCAGCCTGGACTCAGGCAGCGTCTAAAGGCAGAAGCGCTGCTGGGTGCCCAGGAGCCCTGCCCATCTCCCCCATCTGGATCGGTCCATTCAGCCGTGTCTGTCTCCCTGTTTCTCACCCCTTCACGGCCATGGAATGTCTGCACGAAGTCCCCATTGTTTTGAATGTTTCGGTTATTTGCAATACTTAGATGTTGTACATAAAATACTTAGATGTTGAACATAAAATGCTGAAAAACATTGGTTCATATGGATGACTTCCTTAGGATAAATTCCCAATGGTGGGGTTTTCAGCCAATGGACAATTGACACCTTCATTTTCAAGACCCTCGGAATAGGCTGCCCGAGTTTTCTTCCAAAGAGTTTTGCCAATTCACACACACCCCAGCAATCTGAGTCAACAAGAGCTACGGTGAGCCAGACCTGGGAATCAGTGTTCGACGCAGGCGTAAGTCTGCTTCTTCACACCCTTGCCAGACATGGCTTTTAGTTTGCTAAGTCTGCACAAAGCTAAGATCTGATTGTTTGCGTCTGTCTGACACAGGGGCCCGAATGTCTGCGACTCTGCCTGCTGATCGGAGCATGTCATCATAGGCTTGCCTGCCTACTCGGCAGACTCTTCAGGTCCTGGGTAGTTGCCCTTCCTCATTTCTGAGTCAGAGGCTGTAGACCTGAGTCGTGGAGTTCACTTGGTACACAGCCCTCTGACTGGTTGAATGGCACAGTCCGAAAGATTGGCAGCCCCAAAAGGCCTGACCTCTTGGACCCAGGAATGTGACTTTATTTGGGAAACTGGTCCATGCGGACGTACTTAGGGTAGGGACCTGATGCAGAGATCCTGTGGATCATCCGGGCAGGCCCTGATTCCCACTCCAGGCTCCTTTGAAGAGAAAGGCAGAAGGGAGTTCAAGGCAGAGACTGAAAGTCCCTTCGAGGGGAGCCCTGGAGCCACGGGAGCTGGGGCCAAGGAGGGGTCCTGCTCTAGAGCCTCTTGAGGGACTGTGGCCTCGTTAGCCCCTAACTGCAGATTTTTGGCCTCTAGAACTGGAGAAAGTGAACTCCTGTTGCCGGGCTCGGCTCCAGCCTCCCTGAGCAGGACCTCACTCACCCCGGCTCCTCTAGGCACCCTGTGGAGGGCGACATGGGCTCCACGTGTGTAAGAGATGGGGTGTGAACTCAAGGCCGAGCGAGCAAGGACCTGCTGCTAGTGTGGCTCTGTCCTGTGTGAGCTTCTGGATCCAGAGAGGTGAGCGTTTGTCCTGGGCCCGTGGCAGGCTGCCTGCATGATGTTGCTGCCGTCCTGGGGCCTCCTAGGCCCTCGCTCTGGGGCAGCGGCCGCCTGCCCAGAAGCTGCGTCCTATCTTCCTTCCGGATTGGGCCGCGGTCCAGTAAGATGACGTCTGCAGGGCAGGTAGAAGACACGCGAGTCCTACGCACTCTGTCTGGGTCTGGTCTCATTTCCGGATCATGCAAAAGATCTAGAGCCACATCCTCCACGTTGGCAGATGCGACTGCTGAGCTCTTAGCGGGTCACTAGTGGTACCAAGGACTCGAATTTCTAATTTTCCTTGAGTCGATTGAAAGTAAAAAATTACTTAATTCAGTTAGTGGAAAACATTTGAATAGCAGCATCGCATGCTAGAGCATGGGAATCTCAAGCGGCAAGTGTGACACCTAGATACAGAGCCAGCATTCGTGGCAGAGACTGCTGTCCCAGTTGAGAAGTGCGGCAAGTGTTACACAGATGCCAGACTTGGGAGCCTTATACAGATGGAAGAATGTAAAACATCCCTAATGCGTCTATATTGACCATGTGCTGGGATGATAATATTTTGGATTTGGTGGATGGAATGAAATCACTGCAGACTCCCACTGCCCTGCCTCTTCCTTGCTCTGTGGTCGGGGCAGTTCCGCCAAGCCCTGCGAGCCTGCATTTCCCTTTAGCCAGCGTCTCTGAGCAGAAAGGCCCTGTGCTGGCTGCAGAGCCACCCCGGGGTGGGAGGGAGGTTTCCAGCCACAGGGAGGCTGCGCCTCAGGCAGCCTGACAGGAGGCCCCAGCAGCAGGAGAGCGCGCTGGAGACTTCTCAGGGCGCAAAACTAGCAGGCTCAGCACTGCTGGCTCAGAAGCAGACGCTGCCCTTTGTCTGTTGGCTGTGGTAATGCAGCAACAACCACAACTTTTGAGGTCCCAGAGACCTGCATTCCTGCTGAATGCCTCTGGGGTGGGCCGGGCCCACCCTGTTCCCTGTCCCTGGGCTCTGGGTCTCTGCCTGGGGCCAGCCTGGGTGGCCAGGGCCAGAGGACCTCCCTGACCTTCTATGGGCCTTTCCAGTCCACTCCAGGCAGCTTCGGGATGGGGACGAGGGCCCTGCTGGTGTGGGGGTCGGGGCTGTGTGAGACCCACAGCCCGGGATCGAGGGAAGGGCACAGAAGGGACGCGGCCTGCGTCGCCGCTTAGTTCCATGCAGCAGCTGCCTCGAGCTGAGCCGTGCAGGGCTCCTTAGGGGGAGGCACTGGTGTCACTGGATCTTCAGGAAAGGAGAGGTGGGAACGGGGTAGAGTCCGCAGCTGAGCCAGGAGAGGCAGGATTGGAGCCTAGCTCTGACTGGCACCAATAACAGATCTTGAAAACAAGCTTGTCACAGAGACCCGGAACTGCAAACGCCCATGGGGCGGCTCCCTGGACCCCGGGCGCGGGCTGGGGCCTGGGGCCCCGGCTGAGGTTCGGCTCCCAGTGCCTACTGTGGCAGTGCTGGAGCCCGCGCGCCGGGGAAGAAGCCTGTTCCCGGGCCAGCAGGCGAGGGCGCAGAAGCCCCCCTCGGGCCAGCTTTGCTCTTTAAAAGTTGTGCAGGTGACAGGCGTTCTGTGGCGGAGGTTCTGTCCGCGCGAGGGTGTGGACAGCTGGACTCCGACGTGACGCGGGTCCCGCTCGCCCGGAGTGCCATTCCCCAGACGGCCACTGGGTGTCGCCCTCGCTCCACGAGCGCGCCGCCCTTGCGCGGCCTGAGGCTCCGAGGCCCACAGGCGCTGCCTGCAGGGGTGTCCCCGCCCCGGGCTCTGCTCCGAAGGCCGGGTTTGTCTCAGCCAGCACAGGTGCTGTGGCCCGCGCCGCCAGGATCTTCCGGGGCTGTGCCTGGCCTCCGCCTGCAGAGGCGCGGGTTCGCGGCCCCCGCCGGCCGAGTCTGCGCGGGGCGCCCACTACGCTCTCCGGCCTCTCTCCCCGGCCCGGCCGGCCCCGAGTGCTGGAAGTCAACCGCGCGTCCCACCCGACGCACGCGTCGCCTCACTTCCGGCCCCTCTCTGGGCCTCCGCTTGCTCAGTGTTGGGGGTCCGCGCCCCCAGCCTGCGGCTTGATGCTGGGCCAGCGGCGTGGAGTCCACCCGGCCGACTGGGAAGCCGGGGCTCCGCAGCGGCCCTGGGCACCGGCCCGGCGTCTCCGGGGCCCTTTCCCGCTGCGGGGCCCGGGCCAGGCGGAGAGCAAGGTGTGGAGCGGTCACGCTGGCCTCTTCCTGCGGCTTCCAGGCGCACGGGGCCGCTGCGGTGCTGCCAGGGCCTGGTCCGCAGAACCTGGCTTCGCGGTGCAGGGCCAGGGCTGGCAGAAACAAAATCCTGTTTCCCACAAGAGCTGGGAATTGAGGCATGCACGGAAATACAGCTCATAAATGGATGGACTTTATTTGTGCTGTTCCCAGGCTTTAATTTCCAGAAACAAAATGTCAGTGTTGTGGCTGAAGTTCTCTTAGTTTTGGGAAACACGCCATAATCTGGCGCGGTTTATGCAGAGTCCAGATATTATATGACCAGTGTGTTTGAGAGGAGCGGGGGTCGTGGCACTATGCTTACGCCGCAACAGGAGGATCGGAGTCGGGGCCGCTACTTCTGCTACTTCTAGTATTTATGTTCCAACCCTGGCCTTACGCTGCTGCTAGGAAAACGCAGGGAGTGAAGCTTCGTCTGGAAGCCGAGGCTGCGGGGAGCCAGCTGCTAGTGTGCCAGGCCTGTCACTCAGACAGGCTGAGAGAGTGTGCGTGCATGTGTGTGCGTGCACTCGCACGCGTGTGCATTCCCATGCGTGGGCAGTGTGAGGCGGAACGAGGGCTGGTGGGAGGAATGGGCACTGTCCTGTCCCCTGCTGGCCAGCGAGACCTGCGACCCCTCTGGCACAGGTGGCCTGCCCGTGCGGGGAGCTCCTGGCACGTCCGGGCAGAGTGCACAGGCAGAAGGAAGCCGGAGCCCCGAGGGCGGGCCTGGGGATCCGGAAATGCACCCCGGGGGGCTGGGGTCGTCTGACGCTGAGTGGGTGGGGTCCTGGGTCCTTCAGACGGACTCTGGGGTCCCGGAGACGGGTGGGGCTGGCTCGCGGCGTGCAGAGGGGCGGGGGGGGAAGGTGAGCACCGCGTGCCCCGCGCTCCTGTGGGGTGGCCGTGCTCTGGAGGATGCCTTCCGGGGCCACCTCACAGCCTCCTTACTGAGCACAGTGTCCCTATCTTTTCACGAGACTTTCCGAGGTGAAAAGGAGCGCTTCATTCATCCCTTGCAAGAAGAGAAGTAACTGGCTGCCCCGGAAGCAGCTCTGGTGACTCTGAACAGGCCCTCGTCCTGGGCAGCGGGGTGCCGCCCCCTGCCTGAGGCTCTGCTGTGCACCCGAGCAGGTGGGTCCGACCCAGCCGGCCATCAGCATCGCCTGCCTGCACTAGAATCCCCCTCAGACCCAGAACCAGGCATGTAGAAGGCCGCCGCAGTCAGCTCTGCGGAGCATCCGAGGTGGACCTGGTGTGTTCTCGCCGAGCGGAACTGGGCTGCCTTCCTCTGAGCTCTGGCCCTGTCTCGGAAGCCTCCAAGGCCACGTGATGCAGGCAGATGGAGCCCGTGCTGTAGTGGGGCTCGAGGTGGTGACAGCAGCTGCCCTGTGCTGGGTGCCTCGGGGAGGCATCTTCCTGGTGCACAGCACTGGGCAGGTAACGTGGCTTCCAGCGGGTGCTGTGTGTGGGCCGATGGAGATTTCTCGGTTCCTCCTAGGAGCTGTCCCGCCATGGGACAGCCAGGGCCTTGGAGCCTGAAGCTCTGCGATGGGAGAGAGGACAAGGGATTCCCTGCTACTCACGCATTGGCAGGACCTGACCTCGGGCCCCTGTGCCTGCAGCCAGATGGGGCAAGAAGGAGCACAGGAGGAGGGGAACCTTGAGGTCACCAGGGTCACCTTCTGCCTGCAGTCCTTGCTGAGGCAGTTCCCTACACCAGCCTGTGTGTGGGCTCTGCGCCCACCCCCTCTGCAGCATGGCTTCCTTGGGAAACGGGCCACGCTCGTGGTGACGCTTGCTTTCTTTGTCCTGAGTCACCGTGACTGGCATTCTGCAAAGCACGGACATAGCACGGCACACTCCCTTTCCATGGGCGACGTGCGGCCTGTGAAGAGGTGGCCAGCATTTGGGGTCCGGCCTCTCTCTGAGAAGCACGGAATGTGCATATTTTACAATGGCAGTCACATTTCGACCCCCACACGGGCTTTCTGGATGCCTGGACACTGGGCAGCAGAGGTGCGGGGTCGGGAGGTACATGCTCCACAACAGTTTCTTCCGAATGTTCTAGAGCCAGTGCCTCGAACTCTTGGCAGGAGACCAGGTGGAGGGCAGTGGTGCCTGCGCAGGGCCTGCACCCTGCTGTTGTCCTGAGGGGCAGCCTGTGTGTCCCCCACAGTGGGCTCTGGCCGCGTGGCTGGCAGCTGGACTTGCTAACACAGGTTACCTTGCCACCGCGGAGCGGGTTGGTGGTATCGGAGCCCACCCAGGGCCCAGCACAGGGTGCTCCTCACCTGCCTCGAAACTAACCAGCACCGCATGACTTCAGAGAAAAGTGAGCCTGAAGAACCCACACTTTAAAAGTTAATGCTCAGAGGGGAGACAGACGAAGAAAATACTTTTTTTCATTTTTCCTTAAAAGGTAATTTGAAAAAAAATTACCCTTTGAAATGTTGCCAGCAGTGTGTAAACCAGAGAAAGTTCAGGAGTCAGAGCCCGACTCTGGTTTCAAGAGAGTACTGAGGGATCGTTTACCATCATTCAGCAAGAATCTGTATCCCCAAGATTTCTCCAGAATTTGATTTTGTTCTCCATTTCAAGGAAAAAACGTGTCGTGGGTACTGTCCGCTCGGCTTCCTCGGCTAGGGCAAATTCTCTGACCGATGGCCCAGAATCGCATCTGGAGGGGACTGATCCCACACAGCGAGGTGACTTCTGGGACGGGGCCTGGGAAGGCTGCGTATAAATTGGATTCAAATATAATTGATATTTAAGTCTCTCTCTGGCAATTTAAACTTTGATAGTTTATATCTCCGCTTAATAGCATATTAAATCATTTTATAACCCTTAACAACTGTTTAATCTTTTCATGGTTGAAAAATGAGGTAATCGATCTAAACCATGTTGGAACATGCCAGGAAAAGCTTATTTCAGGGTACCCCCTCGCCCGCACTCGGGGCATCCGGGGGCCCGTGGGCACGCAGGACGCCCCCCAGACCCGCAGGGGGGTCTCCCCAGGATGGGCCTGGCCTGGGCTGGGGCTGGGGGAAGACTGAGGGACTGTGGGGCCCGAGGCTGGCCCCCAGAACCTGCCCTTCTGGCCGGAGGCTCGGCGTCCTCACAGTTCAGCAAGCCTTGGGCCGCCGCAGTGACGGCGCTCAGGGCTGGGAGAGAGGGAGGGAGAGCAGCAGAGGGCTCTGTTATTCCCAAAACAAGCAAGCTTTCTCCTTGGGAATGACACCAAAGAATACCTTCTAAGTGAAGTATGTTTCCCTTCAGAGATTACAGCATCGAGTGATCAAAGTCCCCTGGAAATACCTCTGGCAGCTCTGGGTTTTCTGCAACCCTTCTTCCGGCTGGCCACGGAGCAGCTGCGTGGCTGCGTGGCTACGTGGCTGCCGTGGGCGTGGCCTGGGCTGCGACGCCGGATCCTGGGGAAGTGGGGGCGAGCGAGGCCGGAGCCCAGACTCGCGCACAGCTCCGGGGCCGCTGGGGGCGTCGGGCCGCGACCTTTCCGGCTGGGGCCTGGCCGAGCCGTGCCCCGTCCTCCGCCTTTGTACACACGGTGTGGGCCGATTTCCACTGAAAATGGCCCGTGAATTAAATACAGATTTTCTTGGAACATCTTTTTTACAAAGGAGCCGATTCGGCCCGGCTGTGTCTGGTGTCGCAGGTGCTGTGGCCCGCGGAGGGGCTGGTGGGGCTCGCGGGTGGACCCATCTGGAGCAGGCCAGAGGGACCGCGCTGTGCTGAACCGCACTCCGCCGCCCAAGGCCTGGGCGCGGCGCAGCACGCGCGTGCGCCGTGGGTGACTTCCCCCGGCAGGTGTGTCCCCAGAGTAATCTCTTGCTTTTACCGAGCGCCAACCGGCCTTTACACAGAAATGAAAGCGGATTCCAGGCTGGTCTCTAAGGCACCTCCCAGCCACCTAAGCGAGGGTGCCGGCGCTGGACCCGTGGGCTTGGGCCTGGCCCGAGGCCCGCTCCGTGGCCTGCTCGCCCTGCGGTCCGCGTTGTGGTTCCTCGCTGCCCTCGCCTTTCAGGTTTTCGCTCAGGGACTCCGCCCGACACAGTAGCTGAACAGGTGTCTCAAGCACGCCTGTCTCTTCCTTGATTATTTAAAACTTCATGTCTATTTAAGGTACCGTATATTTTACTTATTATACACAGTAATAAAAGTAGGGTTCACACGACAGGATTTTTCGTCTCTTCCATCTGTTCCAGTGCCCAACACCCAAGGGATCACTAAGCTTTTATTTGTGTCCCCAAACTGCAGGCCAAAACCTTACCACAAAGTGCCAACGCTGCAGTTAGACCTGAATACTGAGGTTTGAGTTAAAAAAAAGAAAACCAACTTATAATTAGCACCTTTAAAGAAAAACAGATAACACGCATGCCATAGGTCTGCCACCACTGTGCAGTTTGTTGAATGAATGCCCGAGGATATTCATTTACAGGTCGTTGTGATATGTTAGAGAAGAAAAAGTGTTGCGTTCAGACCCTAGAGTCGAGCCAGTTATCAGCAATTACAAAAAGGTAGATTTCAGCCTACATTAAAAAGGAAGCCTTTTGGAGAAACAGTGTTGACCGGAAGTGCGCAGTGACGCAGAGGCTGGACTTCCGGCCAGTGGGGGCCGTTGCCCTCGGGTCTCCGTCCGGGGCGCCCTTTCCTTCTGCCCAGTGGCTTGGCGCGTCCGGGTCACATCTGTGCTCTCGCAGAGCGGACCTCTGGGCCTCTTCTGCCCGCGACCCGAGCCCCGATGGGGCCCTGGCCTGGGGTCTCCAGCCGCCTTCCCAGGGTCTGTCCCGGGCTTCTCCAGCGCCCACCGTGCCGCGATCTTATGTTGCCACAGCGACGGCTTCATTTCTCTTTGCCTCTTTCAAGCAACCATACCGCCAGGTCTCCCCCCCCGAGTCTGCTGCTTGTAGGGCCAGGTCCCGGGCTCCGAGCGGACTCTCGCCCCGTCCCAGCCTCCTCTTCCTGCCCGGGTTTCCCAGAGAGGGCTTCCGGCTCATCTGTGACTTGCTTGCCGTGCAGCTGCCAGGCTGCAGCTCCAGGGCCTCAGGGGCGAAGGTAAGAGCTCCTCCTAGTCAGGCTGCACCGGGGGAGCTGAGAGAGGGTGGGAGGAGCGCACACGGGGCAAGAGGAAGCCGCCTGCAGAGGGCCGGGCTGCTGGCCAGGAGCCCCGGCAGGACCGTGGCCACCTGCGTTCTCTCCTTGCTCTGGGGCGGGCGGGCATCAGGGCTCAGGAGCGCACTGGGCCACTGCGGCCCTTCTAGTGCTGGGTCCCAGGCACAGTGAATGCAGGTTCAGCGCCCGGGTGGCAGAGGGCCTGGGCTCCCTGCCAAGCGCTCGCGACCCTGCATATGCCAGCCAACCTTTCTCCCCGCAGCTTTCCCAGCCGAGGAGTGGGCGCTAGACTCGTGTCTTAGAAAATTCCTTTAATGCTTGGCAGCAGATGTTATCTTAGCAGATAGCTTTCTGTGCTATTTGAGTTTTTGAATCTGTGGGGCATCCCTTTGGTAATAACAGTAATAAAGCAGGTAGTTAGGAAAAGCTAAATGTCATGTGCACATCCAGAGTCTCTCTGCCACCCAGGGTAGGGACTGACGACATTCGACACGGGGCTGCTGTGCTCCTGCCCAAGCCCGCATCCTGGGCCCGCAGCACTCGGGCATCCAGAGAGGCCTGGGCCGGAGGGAGCCAGCTCGGCTGGGCCAGGGCTGGAGGTGCGCTGTGCCAGCCTGGGGCCTGGGGGAGGCTGGTGGGGGATGAAGTCGTGCTCACTTGGGCTTTATAAAAGGTTCTGTGGGGTCCATTAGAGCTGGGCAGGGAGCAAGAGAGCGATTTTTATGGGGAGTTTACACACAGCCTTCCCTGTGCTTTGCCAGCTGGACAGCGGGCCCCTTGCTGGCTGTTCCTCCAGCTTGGCCCGGCCTGGAGCAGCTCCCAGGATGTGAGATCACACCTCACCCGGGACACTCGCTGGGCAGGGGCGCTTGGACCCCCCAGGGCGGCGGGCCTCGGAAAAGCCAGGGAGCCAGGCACCCGCCCCAACCTGTTCCAAGGGACTTGAAGTCCAGCCTCGCTGAGGCTGGCCTGCCTTGCCCTGCCCTGCCCTGTCCTGCCTGGAAGGGCCACAGCGGAAGAAGCAGGCATGGCTAGAAGGGGGTCCCACAGGAGGTCAGAGGTGGGGAAGGCTGGACCTCCTGCTGTGCGGCATCTCTAGACCCAGGAGAGGAGTCCAAGGGGGCGGCAGGGCCGAAGCAGCAGGCTGTGGGAAGACGCTGTGCTTGTGTGTGGGGTGCAGGGACAGTCAGTCGCATGCAAGCCCAGCCCGCGCCTTACCTCAGCCGCCTCCAGCACTGGGCCTGGCCCTGACCAGTGCCCGGTGCTCCCTCTGAGGCCGCTGGGCACAGTGCTGGGTTTGCCCGAGGGCAGCGTGTCTCAGGCTGCCTTGTGCTGCTGTGACGGAACACACAGACGGTGACCCAGACACCATGGACGCCAACGCGGCTCAGTTTGGGAGGTGGGAAGCAGAAGGAAGAGGGGCCACGTGTGCATCGCACAGTGAGTGTGCGAGTGGGGGAGGGATCCAGGCCCAGGGTTCATCGGGAGTTCGCTCCAGAGGCAGCTGCCCATGCGGAGAGAGGAGCAGCAACGACTGACCGACTGACAGACCAACCGACCGCTGCAAGGCGCCACCACTCAAGCTTGCTTTCAGGGTTAACTTTCCAGTCATGGCTGTCGGGGCGCAGGAACCAGAGCAGAGTGGCGCTGGCGGCTCTGCTGAGGCGGCAGCAGCGGGCTGCTCCTGCCTGGACCTTCCAGTGCCAGAGGCTACACTGCTGGTCTCAGCACCCCGCGTCCTGTCCAGGGCCTGGCTTGGAGGGGAATGTGCGCCACTCACTTCCAGTGACCGTGAGGCATTTCTGGGGCCACTGCTTCTCCTGGGGGCATTTTAGGAGCTGCAGGCGGTGACGGGGCCTCCACTGTGCAGAGAGCCCACGTGACACCACCGTGTCTGCCTCTATTTGTTGCCCACCCACTCTGTTGGCATCCCTACTTCGGAGGGCTGTGTGTTCTCACCATCTTGGAATCAGTTTTGAGAGCAGATGTGTATTTCATTTTGCACTCGGCAGCCTTCAGCCTCTACTCCTTTCGGCCTCTCTCTCCCTGTCCTCGTTTAGGCTGTCCGTATTCTGCTCCTTTCTGTTTGGGGGACAGGCTTTATGCCCTGGGCTGTACTAGTAGGCTGGGCTGGGCTAGGTACCATTTCCTGCAGAAATCCCAGTGGTTTAATGCAATGCCGAGTTCGTGCTGGTGTCTCCTGTTCCTCCGCGATCGGGCCGCGGGGATTTTCCCCAGGTGGTCTCTCCAGTTTCTTGCCGGTGGAGCACCATCCTCACCGAGCTGCACAGCGGAGCTCTTCATTGCTGGGGCCGGAGAAGGGAGCAGAGGAGGCCCCCAGCTGCCTTTCATCGCTCCAGCGTGGAGAGACACGAGGTGCTTCTGCTGGGCCGCACTGGCCAGTTAGTCCTGTGCTCACCTAACAGCCGGGGTCTGCAGGGGCCGATCAGCTCCCGGAAGAAGAGAGCTGGGCATAGCGAGCACTTGAAGTGTCCACCACAATGGCCCCAGACATTTTGTTGAGTAAGTGAATGAACAGAAGGAAGGGAAGTGCCATGCCGCTTACTGTCACCCGGGGAAAGCCACGTTTACTTCTTTCTTTGGGGCACGTTAGTGTTTCTGGGTGAATCACCAAAGGCGAAGCCCTCAACCAGGCTTTGGATTCCCTGGTGACAGGAAGGTCTCTGCTGGTGCTCACAGACCAGGCAGAGTCAGTGAGTGGGGCCTTCCGGGTGTGCGGGGCCCCGCTGGGGGTGGGGGGAGACCCGCAGCAGAGGAGCAGGCAGGTGTGAACTGCTGCAGATTTTCAGTCTGATAAATGTAACCAGTGTGACTTGGATGCATGGCACTTACTTGAGTTTGAGAAATATCGTATTTGTTTTCTAGCTCAAATCTCCCGGAGCCCCTGGCCCTGGCTGTGGGATGGACCCACATCCCTGTACGCATCCTGTCCTCCCCTTTCACGAGATGGGCAGGAGTGGGCTGCAGAAACGCAGGCTGGCTGCCGTCCCGCCCTTTCCCCCTGCCAGGACTGGGTGCTCCTTCGGGAATGAGGAAGCCCTCGGGCTGGGCTCAGAATGGAGAGTCCAGCGTCATCCCAAGACGCTGTCAGCCCCTGCCCAGGGCCGTCTGCTGGAGACGAGTCCCTCCCCTTGCTGTGCTGCGGGCGGCTTCCCCAGGCTCCCCAGTCCTGGGCCAGGCTGAAGCCCCGGGAGTGTGAGCAGACTGGCTCTCAGGGCTGCCCGCTTGGGGCGTCCTCAGCCTCTGTCTGTCTGCAGCACGCAGAGCTTTGGCCGTCGGCTGCAGTGCAGCCAGGGGCCTGAGTTACCTCATCTCGTCCACACTCGCGTGGCCAAAGCCTGTCGCAGACAAAACACCAATAAATGCCCGGGCCCGGGAAACAGGGCTGAGGAGTGGGAAGCAAGCTTGTTCTATGGCCCAAAACTGGTGTCTTTTTTTTTTTTTTGGCAAAAGAGAAAACGAAATAAATTTAAAAACAATGTACGGTCCACATTTGAAGGCTGTAGAGTATGTATGGCCTTCAGCTGCTTCCAGCAAATTATTCATGATCTATCTGAGCACTGGCTAAATAGACGCTGACACCATGTCTCCCCACAGTGCCTGGCCCCACATGGGCCCTGGCTGCGGCCTGCTGGCCTGAGCCTGCGTGGGTTTCCATACCTGAGCCAGGTAACCCTCAGGACGAACTCTTGGCCAATCCCACAGGCAGCTCAGCCGGTGCAGCGTTCCCAGTGCTTGCTTGTGGCCTGCAGCTGGGCTTCAGTTTGTCTCGGAAGAGTCTAGCGCAGGGCACTCTTGCTAAACCTGGGTTGCATGTGATTTCCATCCACAGAGCCGTGTTGCATTTCTTAGGGTTCACAGCGAGGCAATAGCCTCCCTTGCGTCAGTCCCCCTCCATGCTCACCAGCTCGCTGAGTGGCACTGTTACCCTTGTGTGTCCCCGAAGCCTGGATGGGAACTTCTGCAGTGGGACAGTCGCAGACTGAGGCCAACTGTTCTGTGGCCTCTGTCAGCTGCCCTTTCTCCTTGGCTGGGCTTTGTCTTCTCTCAGCGGCCCACATGACGCTGACACAGCTTAGTGAGACAACATCTCAGAAACAAGGAGGGAGATGAAGCTCAGCACTCCATGGGTTCAGTCCCTGGTGTGGGAGGTGAGTGGGTGGGGAGCAGCACATCCAGAGAGCTCTGAGAGAGACTGTCTTCGCACAAATCCCCATCTACCTCAAAATCACTCTTCCTAGGGCAGGGAGAGGAGAAAGGCAGAAAGCTGCAACACGCCTGCCCTCTAATCCACGTCCTGTGTCCCTTAAAGGGCTCTGTGCACCCCACAGGGCTCCACCAAACATAGTTTGAAAACCACCAGGGTGAGTGTAAGGAAACAGCAACGCCTGACATTTTGCAACAGCAGCAACAACAAAGCAACAACAACACAAAACCAAAGTGGCAGCAGAATTACGCAAGAATGAAGGCAAGGCAGAGGCAGTGCAGTCCCCTCTCTTCTGTGTAGTTGGAAGCACCATCTACTGACCGCTTGGGTGCCTTGACTCCTTGGGCTTTCCCTGCTCAGCCAGGAGGGTTTGTGGTGGGTCCCAGGGAGCCCGGCTCCCAAACCACCCTAACTGAAATGTGCTAGCAAGGCCGCCCCAGCTCTGCAGAGCCCCGGCCCTCTATAGCAGGGGTGATGCAGGCGGAAATTCTGGAGGGCATAGTAGTTCTTGGCAGGTGTGAGGGTGTCTGCGCAGTGGCCATGTCCACTTAGTGCACAGTGGATGATTAAGAAGCATTTCTGAGTGAACAAAGGCTCGGCAGGAGAAAATAGCAATGGGAGGGCACTTCTGAATTCTAAATGATTCAGGAATCCTGGTTGCTGGCTGCTGGTACAGTGCCCACCGTCCTGCTGCAGAGAAGCTCCAAGGACAGGCCGCCGATGGGGCTCTGATTATAGAGGCCCTCAGCGTTCCTCGAACTCCGTGTCCTTGTCACAGTCTCTACCCCAGACCAGCGTGGAGGTCTTAGGGTCTCGAGAAGGAGGTGGCCCACTTTGGCTATGGCAGCTTCCCAAGCAGAGTGACTTTCTTTGTCTCAGGGAAGTTGCCTCCTCCTGCCCAATGAGCCTGGTGAGGAGCAGTCTAGGGAAATCTCCGCTTGTTAATGGTGTGGAGACTGAATGGACAGAGATGTGTGTGTCCTGGGAGGCCCAGCCCGGAATGCTTCATTTGTAGGCACCGATTGCAGGCAGCCCCCCTGTAGGGCGGCCTAGTTTCCTCAGTGGGTCAGTGCTGTACAGATTGCTTTGCCAGCCTCAGGTGAGTTCCGGTTTCTGGGTTGGGGAGGGAAGCCAGGAATTGCAGCTTGACTTCTGGCTGGAGAGTTGGAGCTAAGTTATCGGAGGATACTGGATGGATCAAACTCACACTTGGTCAGAGGACAGGAGGGGTCTTCTGAGCCCCATGGAAGGACTCAGCTTCATAGTATGTGATGTTTGGGGCTGCCCATTTCATGCCTTGATCTAGCCCTCTGGTGGCCTCATAGACACCCGAGTCCTGAGGTCTCCTTCTACCTTCTTCTGCTAGAGAGATTTTCCTGTGATCTTGGTGATCTTTGGTGGTTGTCCTCTGCTAGGATGCAGCTGGAGGTGCCATCTTTGAGATGGCCTAGTGCACTCAGCCTGGAAGGATCTTGTGATCGTAGATGCTCTGTAGATATGCGGTATGATATCCCTAGGACCTCCTGGTCCCCTGGCCTGTCCTGGGTCCCAGCTGCCTTCTCAGCCACAAAACCTGTGTTCTCCCTCCACCTAGAAGGACTTTTCTGGATCCACAGACTGCCAGGGACTGCATGACACTAGGCGAAGCAGGGTTCCCTTCGCTCATCACAGGGAGGGCCACCCTGGGTGCCGGAGGAGGAGGGTCTCGAAGTCCTGCTGTTCTGATGGATCAGAGCTCAGGGGAAGGGGAAGTATGCTTTGGGCCCTAATCAGAGGCTGTGTCTCCTGCAGTTCCTGGAATGTTGGCTTCTGTGGCAGGTGCCACCTACGATGCCGACACCATTCAGCTGTGGTGGCGCAGGCCTCTCTTGGAGATGGCTGTGCTGTGGGGGACAGATGTGCTTGCTTTCACTCTACCCCTGACTGGGGCAGGAGAAGAGGGACAGTAACTTGACATAACTAAAATGACTTGCATGCCGATGGGCTTCCTGGGAATGTGTGTGTGGAGTGAGAGTCCACACTCGGGCTCAGAGTTGGGCTCACGGGGACTGTGGAAGTCAGAGGTGCTCCAGCATTCAGCAAGGATTGGATGTGCCTCTTTGTGTGCATGTGTTTGTGTGTGTGTGTGTGTGTGTGTGCATGTGCATGTGCAGGTGACACCCTTAGGGAGGCATCCACACTGCCATTCACACCCGCCTGCACATTGCATGTCTATCACTCTGAGCCCAGCGCTGAGGCTTCCATTTGGACCTTGACCCTGTGTCATGTGTCACTCCACCTATGTCGCCCATGACTTTCTGCAGAGCTTTCTTCTGGTTTAGTGGGACAGGGGACCCAGCAGTGTCCCTTCTCCTGGTCCCTGGCCAGCTGAGTCCGGAGAGGAATGGATGCCAGCCTGATGAATGAAGGCGTAGGTTGTGAAGGCCACGTGGTTGCCTTCCCCTCGAGGTGCTCCTTGTTTAAGAAATCGGATGGTGGAAAGCATTGTTGACAATCAGCCTGCAGCTTCTCTTACATCTCTTTTGTCTTTGCTTTCCAATCCCCAAATGAAAAGAAGACAGTGGTTTATTCTAAAAACAGAAACACCCTGGACTCCCCTGTCTCAGACAAAAGCATCTCTTCCCAGCCCTCAGGTCCGCCTGGGAGCAGAGGCAGCCCTGGAGCCGCGAGGCGGCTGGAGGATCAGGATGGGCAGAGGAAGAGGGGGTCATGTGCAGTGGTCAGGTGATGCCAGACGCCCAGTGCTGGAGCGCGGCGGTCACGGTGAGAGCAAACAGCTCAGCAGAAAGAGGTGCTGGCTCAGGCTTTGCCCCGTGGCGCTGGGCCCTGGGCCTGGCTCTCTTGCTTCCGGTTTGGGGTTTGTCCTGTTGAGGAGTCTGAGAGGTGACTGTTGGATTGGGTCTTGGTCTTGGAAGAAAAATCTTAGAGAAAGAAGTGAGAGGAAAGCGCTTAGACTATGAGGGGCGAGGGGATTCTGGGACGGTGGTGAGGGAGGTGGCTTCTCGAGGACCATGGTGTGTGGTTACCAAGCTTGGGACAACTGCGGGAGCCCGGCTCTGAGGAGCTGGCGGGAAGGCAGGTGAGTCAGGAAGTGGGTGGCCCCTGTCTGGGGCTTGAGGACCACACCCTCACTCCAGCGAGTGGCTGTTTCTTGGAGGGACGGCTGTGGGGGTCCCGGCCCTGCCCTGGCAGTTCACATCCTGGCGAGCCTGGAGCCGGGTGCTCACGCTGGGGGTTCCTGGGGTTGACAGGCGTATCTGGTCTGCGCGCCACTGTGCAGGAACGCACTGGACTTGACCATGCAGAACTGGCAGCATGGACTTGTAACCTTTCCCCGCTCCTCCCGAACTGTGCCCAGCTTCCCAGCGAAGGAAGTGGGTGAAAGGGGAAGCACCCTGGACCCCAGGCTTGAGTCAGCCCTGCGCCTTGCTCACCCAGGGGCCACCGGGCACTCTCCCCTTCCAGGCTGTGATGATGCTGGCGCTCCCGCCCTGCCTGCCCCAGTAGGTGCCGATGCTTGTTCTGCCCTCTTCTCCTTGGCCCGCCTTCCTTAGGGGTGACCTCTCCTCCGAGTTAACTGAGGGGTCTGGTGGGGGCTGTGGGCTAACCCCCCCCCCTTGCCCGCAGTCATAATGAGATCCGTCTGTTCACCCTGCTCCCTGGCCACAGCCATGTTGTGGGTGGACCAGAGTTGTTCCTGGCCTTGTGGAAGACACTTGCGCCAATAGTTAATGAGTTCCTCTAAGAAACACTGGGTAGACTTGGAGCTGAGTGCCTGAGTAGTGATGGAAGCTAGCACTGTGCTGCTACCAGCGTGACCCGCTGTCCGGGAGGATATCGAGCCACAGTAGGATGTATACATTGGGGTTGTTTGCTCTCCAGGGATAGAAACCCCAACCCAAAGTAACTTAAGCACAAAGGAGACCTATCAGTTCCCGTCCCTAAAGGGCAGAGGTCAGGCTGGCTGTGGACTTGGCTTCAGACAGCCCCTCACTCAGTCATCACCGCCAGGGCCCAGCATCTCTCCCGGCTCTTCCCATCTCTCTCGGCCCCGCCTCCTCTGAGCTGACTCCACTGGGAAGCAGGAGCCCTCCCCCAGGGCCCTAAGTGGCTGCATTAGCTTCTGGCCTGGTGTTCCCTTAGACTCGAGTCTGCCTGGAAATAACAGCTGTCTTTTTCTTAGAAACTTTGGCCATCATCTCATTGCCGCTGATTGGTTCTGTCAGGGTCTCGTATCCACCTCCAAAGTCGTCACCGTGACCAGAGATCTGACAGTGTAATTGGTGTAGGCTCACACTGTGGGTTCCAGTTCTGAATGTGGAGTGAAGCCCGATCGACGCCCAGGATTTAAGAGCAGAGGAGAGGACACAGTTATCAGAAGGGTGAGTCACTGCCAGGGGCACAAACCACAGATGTCTCTACTGTTGGCCTTCAACACCCAACAAGGTGTCCAGAGCCTGCAGTTCCCATACTACTCACTACCATGAGAGCTGTAAACGTCACGCAGTGACTAAAACTTGGTTCTTATGTGAGAAATAATGACCACTGAAGAATGCCAAAAGCTACCACTGGCGACAGATGTGTAGAGAAACGGAAGTGGGTTAAGAAAATGAGTACTCTTAGATGTTTTGGACTAATTAAAGGACGGAATGTTGAAGTCAGCAGAGACTTGCACCAATGGTGTAAATGAACCCACCACGTGGTCTCTAGGAAAACAAGATCAGGCATTTCCTGAAGCCATTTCTCTAACAGCCTGTCTAGCTGGCTTGGAAAGGCTCACCAAGTGGGACAAAAGTCATGGAAATTGGAACCGCAGCTACCTGCGTTTCAGGAGGAAGCCAGAATCCAGAATAGACACCTGAGGATGCAGCTCTCATAGGCCCAAGGGCCCAGCCTCTTTCCTCCTCCTCACTGCAGAAGCAGGCGAGCAGAGGGCAGTCAGCTCTCATGCACAGCGCTCCTCCCCTTCCTCTGCATTCTTCCAGGAGGCACTCCTGCCCCAGCCCACTCCTGCAGTGCAGCTGGAGCCCACAGCCAGGCCCACCCCAACATCCGGAGACCCCCAGGATGAACACTCAGCCCAGGGCTGGTTCATCTGCCGACTCCACCTTCCGCAGCAGGACCTGGTTCAAGGATGGGCAAGCAGCCCAAGCCAGTGAACTGGAAGTGACCTTGGGACTTGTATTTGAGATACCCGGAAAGAGTCATCAGGTTGCTGAGCTGTAGAGTGTTGGCTGAGGGCTCCTGGTGGCTGCACTGTGACTTCAGGCAGTGCCTCAGAGTGAAGAAAACACAGAATGAAGCAGGGCCAAGGTTTGATGCCCACAGCATCTGAGGGCCTGAATTCAGCCGAGTCTGAATTCAGCCCCAGCCCTGGGAATTTCAGTTAATTTGTTACAATGAATTCTCTGTTTGGACCTCCTCTTCCTCTCTCCCTTCTTTTCCTCCTTCTCTTCCTCTTCCTTCCTCTTCTTCAAAGGCCGTCCCTTCTCCATGAGTTACCAGAGCTGCCGTGGTTTGTGTAGGTGTCAGAAGTGAGTGGGCCACTACCTCTCCTCCTAGACCTTGCTAAAGCTCTGCCCACCCTGGGGCACAGCACACCCCGAGTCTTCATGCGGGGTTTTCTTAAAACCATCCTCGTGTGGGTCTGTGGCTGAAATCAAACCTTATTCCTTTCTCTCTACCCTGTTCATAGCAATACTTCTTCATAAAAGCACTTGCATCCAAGTTCCCCTCTCAGGGCCTGCTTGGGAGAATCTGACCCGTGTCACTGAGCTGTCCCTGTCTCTGTGGACAAGGAGTGGCCCTCCAGGTGTGGTCAGAGCTGGTCCGCGGCTTCCATGGACTGCTGCCAGCGATTCTGTGTCATCTCACCACCCCTGGCCTGGCCGAGGGGGGGCCAGGGCTAGGTAAGGTCCAGAGACTCTGGTCTGAACTGTGCCACGCTGGGGCCCCAACTCTGCAACCGCTCTGCCTCTGCAATTGTTCGCTCCACTTTCCCTTCTGGTGATCCAGCATCTGTGGCCACAGCAGGACCCATCTGGCTGGCTCCTGTGAATAAATCTGTGTTTCTTTCTGTGCACTTGACAGTCTGAAGGAGTCTCAGACGCCGTGGGAGGGGCTTTATGGTCATGAACCTTTTCGGCTGGCTAGGCGATTTCATTTTCTGGACTGGGCTGTATTTTTTATTTAGTCCCAACACTGAGCCTCATAGACTCCAGTTTCGGATCATCAGCAGCAGTTCTGCCAGGTTCCTGCTGCAGTAGGGCTCTAGTGCCCTGGAGCTAAGAACCCAGTGGCAGCTCCCTTGCAGGCCTCCTGAGCAGTGCTCACAGGCTTGTTGGTAGAAGGCAAAACTTTTCGGACAGACTCGGTTCTTATATCGATTCAGTCATGACTTTCCCAAGGATTTTTGAAAGGCATCTTTGGTCTCGGTTCCTCCTCTGCAGGGGGTGGTGGTGGCTGCCGCAGTTTTTGTGGATGTTCTGGTTCTGACTGAGGAAAGTGCTGGAAGTGAAGGATTGTCTCGGGGCAAAACCTGGGCATTCACGGCTGTGCATGGGGCACTCAGGGAACGGGGTTCCTGGCTGGCAGTGGGTTGGGCAGCGGTGGCATGAGTGTTGCCAATAGGTAGAGATTCTAGTCTGGGATGGGAAGTCAGCAATGCAGAAAAATGGACTGGGAGCTTTGAAGCCATGTAGTGTTGATAGAAGAAGCATGAACCCCCCCCCCCCAGGGGCTTTTGGGTGACTTCCTGGAGGAAATAATGACGATCACTTGAAGTGACCAAAGTTGACTGTAACTGGAGCCCAGAGGCAGCTGCTGGTGATTGAAAAGTGATGATCATTGAGAAGAGGATGGAAAAGCAAAGGCAATCAGATCATGCCGGGCCTTGTAAAAGACACAGGAAGAACATCTGCGCTTCAGGGGATAAAGCCCTGTGAGGGCTTTTAGATGGTAGGATGGTGTGATCAGGTGCATCTTTCAGGAAATGCTGCAGATTGTTCTGGCTGCAGCACAGGGAATGGACTAGGGCCATGACCAGGTGGGAGGTGGTCACTGAGATGCAGCTGCATGGTTGCAGTAGGAGCTGGGCTAAGAATGGGTGGAGAGAAGTGGGCAGATGTTGGAAGTTAGGAGGATGCAGGGATGAAGGCCATTCAGTGCTTCTGTTGGACTGGTGGATGAGGGAGAAGGACCCAAGGGAATGCCGGGATTCTGAATGGGATGACCAGGCACAGGGAGGCACCAGTACCGAGACAGGATCAGGCTTGGCTGTGTGGTGGGGACCTGGGGTAGAAAAGGTGTGTGGACACAGCAGGTGGCTACCCGAGTGGACTGTTGAGTTTGGGTGTGTCCCGTGGAATTCGTGTATTGGAAACTTAACTTCAAAGTCATATGCTCAGTGGTATTGGAGGCGGGGTCTTTGAGAGGTAACGGGTAGAAGTAGTGAGAGCGGAGCTTCATTATGACATTAGTGGCTTTACAGGAGGAAGAGACCTAGACTAGCAAGTTTGCTCTATGTCATCATATAATGCCCGGCTCCATGCCATGACCCAGCATGACGGCCTTGCCAGATGACACGCAGAAGCCAGTACCATGCTCCCGAACTGTGAGCTAGACTGGCTTCTATTCTTTAGAAATTATCCAGTAAGAAGAAATGGGCTGTAATACTGATTTGAGACTTACTAGCATATACATGAACTTCAGCCATGAGGTGGGCGGTGCAGGGCAGACAGAGGGGCTGTAGGAGCAAAGTTTTCAGAGAGAAGGGGAAAGTTTCCAGAAGCCCTCCACATCTTAGGACTGCAGCACTTGGGAGCTGGGGTGAGGAGGACTAGGGTGCAAGGAGGAGTAAAAGGAGCACTCTGATGGGTGGAAGCAGGGAGGAGGGCGATGCATGGACACCAAGGTTGCTGGGAGTTCCAGGAAGAAAGGAACGGCCAATCATGTCAGTATGGATGGCGACGTGGAAGTACCTTTTGCCTGGGTTTAATTCAGCTATTGGGAAGAATACTATCAAGGGAGTGGAGGTGGTAGAGTTGAATGGGCCACGGATTGCTTCCACTTCACTGTTCCCTTTCCCTTCCTTCTGTTGCCACCCCTTCCTTGAAGATACTCTTACTGATTTTTGATGAACGAGGAGACTGCGCAGGAGGGCGGTCAACGGCAGTGACGGAGTGGTGATGGGCAGTGTTGTTTGAAGGTGTGGCCCCAAAGACCCGGGATTTAGTGTGAACATGTATGGGTCTAGAGGAGGTTAAGGAGGACACAACCCCTCTTCTAGAACTCCCCGAGCTTCCTCTTCAGGAGGCGGCAGGTGAAGCACTATTCCTGGGGGTGGGGAACCATGTGCCCCAGGACCGTTCCCAGATGGCCATGGCCTTGGAACGAGATACGCTCCTTGCACAGCAGGTCTAGCCAAATGCGGTCAGCCCTGTGAACATCTGCCATGGATATCCTGTTCCCCGCACCTGCCTGACGTCCTCTCTGTGCTCATGCCATGGCCAGGCCCCCAGAAGTCTCTGCACAATGTTACTGCACGTTTGATGTCCTTAAAGAAAGAGGGAACACATAATCATGATTTAAAAATGAATAGCAGAAGACAGAGTATTTTGGTTCTTGGCTCTACCCTCTGCCAGTGAGGTCATCTCTTCAAGTGGGCTCTGGCCACGGTGCGCTTGGAGGGCTTTGAGGTTTGGCAACCCCTGGGCTTTGTCTGTAGGGGCTTGGATCTGTTCGAAGCCGACAGCCCCCACCTACCCCAGCTGTGGCCAGACTGGAGCAAGACCCAGAGCTGGCCGAGCCCTGCCTGGACCTTCCCTGGCTGGTCTGTCTGCATCTGTCTTCCTGTCCTTCTGTCTCTCTGGAATTCCTGTCAGAACAACTCTGTCGTCAACTGGAGAGACGCTTTAATGGGTCACCCACCCATCCAACAGACCCAACCTTTGCCACAGGTCAGTAGTTCTAAGGGTTATTCTGACAAGTGGAAGACTGCAGAGGCCTAAGTTCCAACAGTAACAACCGACCCTGTGGTGTGTGTCACGCTTAGGACCCAGGAGCCTTGGAAGGGACAGTACCACGGATGGCTCCCGTCATGCTTCAGTGAGAGCTTCGGGGTCGAAAGGAAAAGGCTGAGAAGGGGAGAAGCAGAGACCAGAGGCACAGGGTCGCTGGAATGCATTCCATCGCCCTCTGGTTCCTTGAGAGCTCATAGCCTTGCTCCTGGGGCGAAGGTGGGATCCTGTGTGGGATGTTCACACACGTGCGTGGAGAACATGGATCTGATTTAACTGCAGCATTTAATTGTTGAATCAGAGGAAAACCATCTACAAGTTCCTAATATGTGAATTTTATTTAACAAAATTAAAAAGCATTTGCCTTGTGAAAATTCTATTAATATTTAAAGCCAAATAACAAACTGGGAAAGATGTTTGCAATATTAATGGCAGAGTTAAAAAACCCAGTATACACAAGGCCTTTATGAAATGAAAGGAGAGCAGCTCACATAGACTAATGGACAAATGAAAAACTTGCAGAAAAGAAACAGTGTGATCAGCAACGTGTAAAAATGTTGCTAATGTTAATGACTGTGAATTAAAAATGACGTGTCAGTCGTGCTTCGTGGTGCACGCTTGCGACTCAACAGGCAGATGGATGCAGGAGGACTGAGAGTGTGAGCCCAGGCTGGGCAACTTGAGACCCTGTATCAGAGTGAAAGATAAAAAGGGCAGCATATAGCTTGTGCTAGAGCTCCGGCCTAGCATTTCTGGGGCCCTGGGTTCAATCCCCAGTCACACACACACACACTTGTGTCTTACCTAATGATGAAGATAAACAGATTGGTTAAAGAAAAATGACAGTACTAGTTAAGGGCTATAGAAATGCCTTGTTAATGGGAGTATAAATTAGTAGAAGTAGTTTGGTAACAAGTATCAAAAAAGTAAAATGCCCATATTCTGTGAGGGTGAAGGCCCAAGCAAGCAGCCAGTTAGAAGCATTTTCAGAAAGAGAGGCATGTATGAAGTGTTCTCAGAGACCAGGGGGACAGAGGGGGCTGCACAGACTGGGCTGTCACACACCTGGAGAAGATGCAGGCCGGTCCAGGTGAGGGGTCAGGCATCTCCGGCCCCTGGCTCAGTCTGTCTGGGCTCAGAACCCGCACCACGAGTGGTCTTGTGTTCCAGCCCAGTGGCGGACATGCCAGTGTCCCGAAGGGCCTGAGGGCAGTTGTGGGGACGTCCCGTACTCTCCATACACCCTGTGTGAGGGGCTCAGGGCGCTGTCGGACCCGCACTGCCAGCTTCCGATGCCAGCCTTCCCGCCGATCACAGGGCCGTGGTTCAGTCACTCCATCTCCCTGGAGTCCGAAGGGCGGCGGAGAATGGGGGGATGGACCCATGCACCGAGGCTCGCCAGGCATGCAGAAAGCTATACAAATGCTTCTGCCTTCACTTTCTTCCCGCCCTGGTCTCTCACCACGCCCCAGGGCTTCCACTCTGTTGTGGGTGGGGTGGCCTGACTGAGTCCTGCTTTGCCTCGGGCACTTCCGGGTTTGCCTTTGTCAGCGTCACCTCCCAGTGCCAGACAGGTCCCCTCTGAACCCTCCACGGCTCAACTACCCCAGGCTGGCAGCTCCTGGCCTCCCCAGGCCTGGCCTCCAGGCCACTGTGACTCCACCAGTCTGCAAAGGGACCAGGCCTTCTCTTCCTTTTGATTTCCTATTTCTAACAGACACTTCCTACACTTTTATAGACAGCGGCTTCATTCTCTGGTTGCTTAGCCCAAATCCTCGACTTCTTCCTTCCTCCCAAAGCCCACATCTGAACCCCAGCAAACCCCGCGGCGAGTTTGTGCTGCGGAGCCTGAGCACGAATCAAGCTTTCCTCCGCCTTCACTCCCGCCGCTGGGCCTCCCTAGAGCAGGGGAAGGAAGCCTCTGGCCGCCCACTTCCCACTCTCGGGACCCTAAACTTTGCTCTCCCGCAGCAGCAAGGGGGCTTCGTAAAACCCGCCCCGCACACTCCTCTCACCTCTGTGCGGCTTTGCAGTAGTGTTTGCACTGTCTCTGCAGTAAAGTCCCCTCCCTGTGAGTCGGTCCCCGAGACGAGAGGAGACGCAGCCCCTCTGCCTCCGTGACTCCGCCTCCTGCTCACTGAGCTGCACCCAGCAGCAGGAGCCCCGTGCTGTTTCTCGAATGGGTGTGCTCGCGCCCCAGGACTCGGGCACCTCCTGCTCCTGCGGCCTCGACTTCTCTTCTTCGATTTACACGGCAGCGCATTCTTTCGTCGTCCTCCGCTCTCGGCTCAGAATTTCTCTCGCCAAGGAGGCCTTCACTAGCCGTTTTATAAAGAGCCACCTCGCATTACTCTCTGTCCCCTCGCCTGGTTTCATCTTTCTTCATGGCTCTTAGCAGTACCTGATATGTTGGAAGCCTTTTTTTCTGGTTGCTTGCTTTTTAAACTAGGACTTAAACTTAATGAGGTCAGGATTTTAATTATTTTATCTCCAGTGACTAGAAGAGGGCCTGGAATGTAGTGGTTGGTCATTAAAATTTATTGACTAGATTTAGAAAGTACATGGCAAACACACAACACGTTCTTTTGATATTTATTTAGGCTTTCCTTGATTTATCTAAGCACAGCAATATTTTTAAATGTACATTGAGATGTTTTGCATGACTATTGTTAAACTTGTTCCTAGGTATTTTACTTTTTGATATAATTATAAATGAAATTGTTTCTTTAATTTTGTTGCCTAATTATTTGATACTGATACATACAAATACAATTGATTATATGTATGACCTTGTAAATGCTCTGACCTTGCTAAATTGACTTATTTCTTCTAGTAGTTTTCTCATTGTTCTTAAATCTTGATAAATAATCATGTCATCTATAAAAAAGTGAACTTTATCTCTCCTTTTCCAGTCTTTATTCTTTTTATTCTTTTTTCTCGACTTATTGAACGGCTGAGGACCTTCAGTGTAAGGCTAAGTCTATGACGTTGGAAATGGGAGAGCCACCGCAGGGAGGGAAGAGTTCATTAATTGTGTATGAGCTGCAGGTTTGTTTCTTGTAGCTGTCCTCTAGCAGATTGAACAAGTTCTCCTTGTAGCCCTCACCCGCAGAGAGTGTGTGTACGTGTTTAAAGCACTGAGTGGATTTTGCACTTTCACAAGTGTTTTTTCTTTTTCCTTAGAGATCATCGTGAGGGTTTTCATTTTTATTCTGTTAATATCGTGAATTTCTTTGATTTTCAAAAACCAAATCAATCTTGCATTTCTGTAATAAGTCCACCAGTTTATGATAGGTTATCCTTTTTATATATAAATAAATTGGATTTGCTAATATTTTGCTAAGGAATTTTGTACTTGTGTTCATGGAGAAATTTGCTTGTCATTTTTTTACAGGGTTTGGTACGTCAGAGTATGCTGAGCTCAATAGAGGAGTCAGGAAATGTTGCTTTCTCTATTTTCTGAAAGAGTTTTCATATGATAGATGTTATTTCTTGATTAACAGAATTCAGCAGGGAAATCATTTAAGGTTGAAGTTTCTCTTTTTTAGAACATTTCTGATACATTCAGTTTCTTTGACAGACATTTTCCATTTCAGCTTGTCCTTTTGACAAGTTGTGTTTTTCAAAGAAATTTTCTATTTCACCTAACTTGGCAGATTTATTAACAAGGCACTGCACAGTGCTCCATCATCAGCCTTTTGGCTTCTGTAGGACCTGGAGTGGTCCCCTTCATTCCTGGTGTGGATCTCTCTTTTTCTCTACCCTTCCTGTGGGCTGGTTATTAATTCTATTAATCTCAGTAACAGTGTTTCTGGCATTGCTTTTCTATTTTCTATTTGATTAATTTCTGATTCTAATTTTGCTTTTACTTTGATCCTTCTATTTACTTTGGGTTTAATTTGTTCTTTTATTTTCTAGCTTAAGTTGAAATCTATCACTGATTCTGTGCCCTCTTCTTTTCTAATATAAGCATGTAAACCATGACATTTCTTTCACACTCTAACTGTATTTTGCAGATTTTGGTATGTTGTGCTTTCATTTTCATTCATTTCAAAAATTTTTCTGATTTCCTTTTTCAGTTCTTTGAAATTTATTTAGTATTTAATTTTCAAATATGGGGGTTCTAGCTTTCACATTATTACTGATTTTTTAATTTAATTTTGTTGTAGTCAAAGAGCACACTCCATAATATTTTAATATTTTGAAATTCACTTAGACCTGTGATGGCCAAGCATATAATGAATACTCCAAGTGAATCTGAAAAGAACGCGAAGTCTATAGTTGCTAGTGCTGACTTGGCCAAGGTATTTGATAGTGTCACCTGGCTCTTTTATGTTTGTGCTGATGTTTTGTTTAATAGTTCTGTCAGTAACTAAGGAGGAGTAATAAAATCTCCAATTCTGTTTATAAATTTGTCTACTTCTTTTATTTCTGTTAAGTTTAGGTTAATTTATTTTAAAGCTTTGTTATCACCTGTGGGCACTTTTAGACTTGTTATGTGGAATTGAACCCTCTGTCATTGTAAAATTTCCCTTCTCATCTCTGCTAACAGTTTCCTCTTGAAGTCTATTTTATCTGACACAAATTTAGCCACTCAGCTTTTTTATGATACTTGTTTACATAGTTGGTCTTTTTCTTCCCTTTTACTCCCAAACTATTTTATCTTTGTGTTTTATTTTGTGGATAGCTTATAGTTGAGACTTCTTTTCTTTTCTTTTTGGGTCCATTTTGATCATATTGGCCTTTTAATTGCAGTATTTGGTACATTTCCACTGAATATATTATTATTCTTTTTTTGGTACTGGGGATTGAATTCAGGACCTTGTGCTTGCGAGGCAGGTGTGGTGCCACTGAGCTAAATCCCTGGCCCCTCAATGTATTATTGATACAGTAGAGTTTATTTTTTTCCTCAAAAAGTAATAGCAAAGTTTACTTAAGCAAAAATGAAGAGTGGGAGAGAAACTGCCTCTGCAGAGAGAGGTTGGGCCTAGTAAATAGAAAAAGAGAGAGAGAGCAAAGATAAAAGTCTGGGAAACACAGCATGGGCTATCATGGATAGTTATGATAGCACCAGCTCCTCATGGCTGCCTTTCTTTTATGCTGTCCAAATCTTGAGGAAATCCGTGAGAACTTCTACATCTGGGTCCTGAGATTCCACACCTCAGGCTGATGTCAGGTCGAAGTCGTTTGTTGAAAACCTGGTCCAATTCTTGCAAGGAGTCCATGTGCAGGGCTATGGGAACTGTTCTGTGTGTGTATCTGAGCTCTTGTAGTTAACAGGCCACACCCTCTTCCCAGCCTCCTTTGCCATGCCCTAATCTCCTGCCTCATTTCCCCTGAGAAACACAAATCCCCATAACTCTTTATAGGGTGCTGAGGGAGAGGAGGTTTCTGTGTTCTGTACCTTCTTCAAGCTGGAAGGGGCTGTAGACCCTACCTATTAGGGATCATGTGCTCTCCAACTACCATGGGGTGCTGTGGCTCACTGGCTGTGTTGAAGAAAGGAAAACCTGTCAGGAAATAAGGAGAAAAGAGTTAATGACCATTGACCTGCACTATTAGCCCAAACATGAGGGGCAGGTCAGATTTCCACACTTCCTGTAGCAGGACAGGAGTCTTGATTTTTGAAGAGAAATCTTAAGTCTTCCAGAGGCTCACAGGAGTAGCTTTTTCCTCTTGTGTGATCTTGTGCTTCAGACAGTTCAGATGAGACTGGCTTTATAATAAAAAGATGAATCCAGTTATCTATCTCTGCCACTTTTACTGTGGTGAGTGTGGCAAGGATCACCGAGAAGGGGCCTTTTCATTTTGGGTTCCCTCTCTCTAGGTTTTTAGCAGAGGTTCCTGGAGGAAGAGGTCTAGCTTTGATTTTCTGTTGTGAGCTGAGAACTGCATAACCTGCCTTTTGATGTCCTCCTTGAACAAAGCTACTTCTGTCAGTGTACTATACCTCATCAGGATCTTGGAGGTGCAGATCACTGATGTCCTGCCTACTTGTGTATGTCTGAGAGATGACTTGTTCACATGAGTGGCTGACTTCTGGGCCTGTAGGCATCAAAGAAGCAGGGTTGATAGTAGTGCAAGTTTTTATAATAACCTCAGGGTATCTAAGAGTATGACCTGATACTTAGTGAGCTGTTCCCCTGTTAGCCACAAGTAACCTTTCATCTCTGGAATAGCTCTGACCTGATGGGGAGTCAGAACTTCTAGTCTCTGCTCCAAAGTTAACTTCATAGCTTCTTCTGTTAATACAGCAGTAGCTGCTACTGTTCTCAAGAGGGGCGGCCACCCAGCAGCCATTCCCTCTAATTAGTTTGAAAAGTATCCCACTGAGCAGGGCTCTTGCCCTAGCCTTTGGGTCAAGAGCAGGAAGTAGTGAAGCTGCTGTTTGGTGGAAGGAGGCCTAAGAGCACACATAGCCTGGATCCAGTCCCTACATAGCTGTTGTTCCCAGGTGTAAGAATGTATGGTGAGATAGCTCCTGAGTTGGGCTGCAGACTAGAATGTCATCTACACACTGCAGGGTGACTCCTTGCTCTAGCGTTAGGCTCCTCAAGTCTTTGCAAAGTGCCTGAGCAAAAGGGTGAGGGCTGTCACTAAAGTCTTTTTGGAGAACTGTCCAAGTATATTGCTGTTTTTCTCTTGAAATGGGATTTACCCATTCAAAGGCAAATAGGAATTTGGAGTCTGGATGTAGGATGATGGAGGAAAATGCATCTTTTAAGTCTAAGACTGAGAAACAATTAGTGTCCCCTGGAATCTGGGAGAAAATAGTATGTGGATCTGCCACTAGGGATGGATTGGGATTCCTCATTAACGAGGCGGAGGTGCTGTACCACCAGTATTCTCCTGAGGGCTTTATTACAGGAGAATGGGAGTATTGCTAGGGGACTGACAAGGCTTCAGAAGGCCACTCAGGAAACTTGCCTATGAGAGAATGGAGGCCTTTATGTGCCTCCTCCTTGATTGGATACTGTTTTGGTTAGGAAGCCAGCTGGGGTCTTTCAGTCTTACAACTATGGGCATAGCTGGATTTGCCCTCCCAGGTATTCGTTATACTGTTCCACAGGATCCACCTGTTGGCCAATTTGGTCAGGGAGACCTGGTGTAGTCCCAACAGGTAAAATCCATTTTGGCCTTGACCAAATTTGAGAATTCTTCCTATTTAGCTAAGAAATCTCTTCCTAGAAAAGGAGCAGGACACTGTGGGACAATTAGAAACTCATGGTTAGACATTTGGTCTTCAAAGTGACATCAGAGGAGGAGTAAAGATTCTCTGACTGGGTCCCCTGGACCCCAGCTATGGCCGTGGACCCAGAGGAGTCTTCCAGAGAAGGAAGGCAGAACAGAGTGAGCTGCCCCTCTATCAATCAGCCGTTGAATTGGCTCAGCCATGACACTCAAGATTCCCCAGGGTTCCCCAGAGGAGATGGCGATGTCCATGGATGGGGCATTGCAGGCTGCTAGGGGCCTCCTCAGTCAACAGAGCAGCAGTGAAGGTTTGGCTGGCCTGGCCCCTCTCTGGGAGCAGGAACAGTCAACTTCCAGTGCCATGAATCAGGCACATTAGGTGCCCTGTGTGCAGAGCAGGGCCCAGGCGGAGGCTTGGTGTGTTCTCTTGCCCTGAGCACTTCTTGCACTTGAAGCAGGAACTCTTTCTTTGGTTGTCCCTGGGTTTTTCCTTAGACGACCTGGGTGGGTTTAAAGCATCACCAATTGCGACAGCTATAATGTTAGCTTTCTCCCTTCTCTCTCCTCTGGGTCCTGATTGTTGAACACAGATAAGGCCATGTCCAGCACATGGGTCATAGGTGTCTATGGCCCCATTTGAGTGTTTGTAGCTTGCGCCGAAAATCTGGGGCTGACTGGCAGATGTAACACTGTCCCATCAGTGCTCTCCCTCCCTGGAAGATGCATCTGCATTTATGGAAGACTCAACATACCTCTTTATCTCCTTGGTAGAGCAGCTAGCATACTAGACATCATTTCTAGTCCACAACTAGTATTATAGTCCCAGTTTGGCTCTGTTGAAGGGCAAATAACCTTTCCCAGGTGGTTTCTTCTCTTTTTAAAGCACATTGTCCATCTGCATAGTTCCTAGCCTCTTGTACATCTGTAACTGAAGAAGGGGCCTGATTTATTGGCCCAGGGACTGTAAAGAGGAGGCAGAAGAGACCTCCAAGTGGAATTGAGGCCTGCCATTTCCCATTTGTTTTGTGTTTCTACCATCTGTTTTATATTTTGCTTTTTCTCCTTTCCTTTTAAAATTTGGGTTAATCAAATATTTTTTAGGATTCCATTTTGATTTCTCTATTGGATTTTTAGTTATATGTTTTGCATTACTATTTTGAGGGTTGCCCTTGGGACCGCAATGTGCATCTTTTACGTATTAGTTTATACTTAGCATTAATAATGTACAAGTTCTCATAAAATGCAGGCTCCTTGCTCTAGAATAGTTCTAATTACTCAGCTACCTTTCCAGACAGAACAGAAGTGACATCCTCCTGTTAAGGACAACATGCAGGGTGTTACATCTTGCTGGCACCGCAGAATGCCCCTGGACCCTGGTCTGGGTGGTGATGGTATAAGGTGAAGTAGTTGAGCTCTGACAAGTGCCTCATTTATTTTTGCTATGAGTCTTTATTCTCTGCTGATGCTGTTTAAAGAAGTGGTAGCATATTCTCTATGTTACATGAGTTAAAAGCCTCAAAATGCATGCTGAAAAACAAAATTAAGAATTGATTTTTGTTACTTTCAGGAAAGCTAATGGTTAATGTCTGATTTGCAAAGAGTGTTTGTCGATCCCTGTGGAATACCTTTGACCATGCGGGATCCAGAAGAACACAAGTCCATTGAAGAAGCACCAGGATCTCAAAAATTTGTGGTTATTTTAAGTCGGTGCCCAAAGCTAATTAGGATGAATAGCTGCAAAAGGTGTTTACATATTGTTTTATGACTCATTTAGTCCCAATGACTGTTCTTCTATGTTAATTTCACTCATGTTCAATTCCAAATTTTCCTGGACAAGGATGGAAAGTGAAGTGATAGCAGCAGACGTGTTGGCTCTGTCAGGAGAAAAATAACTTCTCAAGCAGTTACATGAGGCCAACATTAAATCAGTGTCATAGGATTTTTCAAATAGAATATCCATTAAGGTAATTTCAAGCCTTGTCCAGTTCATGGAACCAGAGCAGTGCTTTTGTAAGCTCATTCTGTCAAAGGTTGAACTGCTGAAATGATTGCAACTTAACTTGTTAAGAATTGAACATTGAGGATTTTTTCAGGGACAATAAGGATACAAATTTTTGTGGAACACAGTGTTATAGAGCAAATGATTTTCTTACTAAATTAAGATGTTTATAGAGTAAGAATGTACTTGGAGTTGGTTGGGTACATGCATAATGAATAACTTTTTCCAAACAAACTTTTTTTTTTTTTTAAATCAATTGTATTGGAAACTGCAGTTGCAAATATTTAGTAATTTTACATGTACTCAGAAGACTGAACTACAAAAATTTTGTGACAAATCTGATTTTGAGTACAAAATAATATTTCAGCCTGGCACTGTACACTTTCTTCCTTTAATCTTCATCATTTGGATTTTAGGAATCTTCAGACTTTTAAAGAATTATTTTGTGGATCAACATAAGTGTCCTAAAACACCAAGCTTCTGTGTAAACAAATCCACCAAGTCCTGGTTAATTTTATGCAAAACAAGCTAAGAATATTTAATCAAAGTTAAATGAATGACTCACCCCAAGGCATCAGTTTTTGAATCTTTTAGTGAATTGCAATTATTGAGAACAAAGCTTATGGACAGGAATACTTTGAAACTGATCTCTACAAAAGCAAGAGAGGAGCTGAAAAAATTAAGTAGTGAGAACTTCAAGGGTGGACAGTGTCTTTGATACTCCAGTTCCCTAAGCACACTTTGGGAGATGCTGCTTTGTAGGAAGAATCTTGGGATGGTGCTCATATGGCAAGTCAGTAAATTATATTCTGCTCTGCAATGGGATGAAGTTGAATAGGCCTGTGATTTTGAGCATCTAAAACTGGTGAGCCATTTAAAAGACTCGTAAACAGAGGCAATTTGTTTGGCATATTTTGTCAAATAAAACTACCCTGAGGCAAAAAGAAAGTATCTGCAAATATTTGAAGTGAAATATTTATTCATTTCAATATAAAAATGATTAAAATTGACACTATCCTCAATTTAACTGAATTTTCTCCAAGTTTACTAGTTTTCTCAGCACCAGGAGGTAGAATATTTTCTTAATTAAAAAATTATAGTCTGCAAAGAAGGGCTGATTGGAAGAATCAATAATTTCAAATTTACTAATAACATGCAATGCTGAAAAAAATGCAGGCAGCTTTATGGAAAAATCTAAAATTATAAGACAAGGTTGAGAAACCTACATTCTTTACAAAAATTCAGTGGTATGATATTTGAGAGCAGTATATCAAGAAATTGATGAAAATACGTGAATTTACACAAAGAATAAGTTATGTTTACATTACTTTTTTCTTTTTTTAAAAATTTTATTTTATTGGTACATCTTAGGTGTACAATATAATGACATTCATCACCGGAAATTTGAACCTTTACATAATCTCTCTTGGTTCTTATTTTTCCCCCTTCCCCTGCCCTCCCTTCAACCCCTGTTTACATTACTTTTTAATGTTCAGATTATCAACATGAAGTTTTTTTATCTGAGATATGGTGATATTTATTATAATTTTAAAAAGAATTTTATTTTTGCAATTATTTTTGAACAGGACAATTTTGTGGCCCATCAATAAAATCAATTTGTTGATCAATACATAAATATTATACAAATTATGGAACTTTTCTTAGCTTTGATCCTTCCTGTACTCTCAGAAAAGTCCCAATTTGAATGGTATGTTACCTCATCACTCTTGCTATTGGGCTTGCCATAGGCAGAACTCACAGGTACTCTGGTGTCTGAACAGAAGGATGAAGTTGTTTTAGACTTCCTGTATTTTTTGTATTTGCTCATGGCCACGTGACTTGCACTGGCCAATGAAAGGTGAGTGGAAGCAGTGTCTCAGAGCCAGGAGAGCTTGCCCTCTTTGTCCTGATGCAGGAAGCTGATGTCAAATGAAGCTCTGTCAGGCTGCATCTTGAGTGTTGGTACCTGGGCTCTGAGCAATAAAATGTGAGAAATTAGTGGTAAAATGTGATAAATAAATGCTCACCCACATCCTTATACTCTTAAACCACTGAGATCTTGGGATTAGTTATTACTGTAGCAAAACTTAACTTACTCTAACTGATAAAGCTATTTAGTAAGTTCACCTATTAGCTTATCCCTAGGCAGCTTATAAAGAGTAGGATTAAATAAAAAGATAAGAGGCTGGGTCGAAGGGAAAAAAGGGATCCGAACACGAAGGCCAAGGTGAGGGTGGTTCTCAGAGTGCATTCCTGTACATTTTGCAGAGTTGGGCTGCCACGTGGTCTGCAGTCTTCTGAGCGGCCAAGGCAAATATGGAAATTTGACCAGAAACATTCCTTGTAAGATAGCAGTGAGCAGGATGCTTAGCAAAAACCTTAGAGCAAAACGGGAAAATACTGAACAACTTTCCTTCTGTAAATAAACCAGACTCTAACATGGTTCTTTCTTATACCAATTCTCAATGCCAGCACAAGACACATGCAATGTTCACCTCTGGAAAACAAATGAGAAATGATACTTTAATGCACACCAAGAGCTCCTGAGGGCCCCATCTAATCCAACATGAGCTTTGGAAACTATAGCATGAGTGTGCGGTCCTCGCCTTCCTTCCTCACAAGGGCTCTTTTAGTAGAGCTTAGATTGGAGGGAGGTTGGTTGCTTGTGTATCTGACAAGGTCCTGGTGCAGAATCAGACTTGGCTCCTAGCCTCAGAAGACCACTCCAGTGCAGGGCGAGGTATGGGAGGAGACACTGTAGCAGAGTAAATACGGCGAGACGCGTCCACTCAGCCTGCCCGAGGAGGGCGATGGCTCCCCCGAGAGGCCTGAGAGTCCCGATTGGCCCTGGCGGGCTGTGCCTTGGCCGCTGCCTCAGGGGCCTGGCTGCCTGGCATCAGTGTCTCCTCAGCTTCAAACCCAAGAACCATTTAAAGGCCCGAGGGAAGAACGTGCTATGTCGAATAAGCCACCATGTCAGTTAAACCAGCTGTGCCTGCAGCCACAGTCTCCACTGAGCTCAGGGAGAGGAACCTCAGCCAGGGCTGGAAGAAGCCTGTGAACCCGTGACCCCAACCCTGGAATGTTTGCAAAAGTCTATTTTTGTTTCAGATAAAACCAGAAACAATGAGCCACATGGGGAGCCAACCTCCTGGAGATTGTAGCAGCTCACTGGGGAAGTATGCGGGCTCTGAGCTCATGGAGGTATTTCTCAGCAAGGCAGAGGCTGCTCCTTGGGGACAGGCAAGGGAGGGCAGTTCAGGGTCCACCGAGGCCACGTCCCCTTCCACAGAGTGCCCGTGGGCATCACATCTGTCCATCTGCTGTGTCACCCCACTCCCAAGCTCCAGCAGCACCCAGCTGGCACCTGGTCCTGGACTTGGTTAAGAGGGGGCAGGAGAAGGGCTCAGCCCTGCTCCCTGGATGGGAGAAACCCCAGGCAGAACACATGGAAGGATGCACAAATCAGAAGCGATTTGAAGACAGGTCCTGGGGATTTCCTCCGCTGTCAACTCACCAGCAACTGGAGAGTAATGTTTTCTCTTCAGAAGCTTTCTCTTGGGCAGCCCAGAGCCATTGCTGGAATGTCCACCTGAGGGTTGGGTTTGTGCTGTTAGGGCTTGGAGGGTGAGGAGCAAGAGGGAACAGTTCTCCTGCTACGCGGTCCTGCACCTAGTGGTCATGTGAGAGGTAGATCCCTAATCCTGGAGTAGAACCCAGCCCCATGTAGTGTCCAAGGTCACCTGCCCTTCATCAGCTCCCTGCACTGTTCAGGGGGCTTGCTGAGCATTACCCAGAGGATGAGGGGCAGACTGGACCCCTAGTGTAATGGGGGGCGATGCATGCTCCTCCCATCCTTGAAGCATCCAGAAGTCCGGATGGTACGGGGAGATGCCTCTTCAAACTGTTCCCCACCCAGACCCTGCCATCGACTCTCAGCCCTGGGGTTTCTAAGATTCCAGTGAGCAAGTCTGGGTGTTGCTGGGGACACTGGGTCTGTCCTCAGCGAGAGAGAGCTGTCTGCTCTCAATGGCGTTGGCTGAGGGCACACAGCTGAGTGTTTCATGCGCATGCTCCCCACCTAAGTCTGAGAACTGGGACATGGAACTGGGCTCCCAGGGGCCCTGCTGGCACCAGTCACAGTGTCTGGGGAAGCACTGCAGTGCCCAGCTGGGGCGGGTGCAGGGGTGGAGTGCCTCGGCCAACGGACTGCAAGTGATGAGGTGTCAGATGCCCCTCATGTACAGGATTTTCATACTGACAAGCAGGAAGAAGCCAGGCTCTAGCCTCAGAATCTGGGCTGGGGTGAGAAGAAGGACGATCCCCACCCCAGGGCTCAGAGCTGGGGTTCAAGGTGTGGCTATCAGGATCCCCCAAGAGCTTCCCTTGTGCCCCCCTGAGGGAGGGTCAGCAGGAAGCCATGGAGGCGAGGTCCCGAGTGAAGCTGTTGTTTCTACGCTTCTGTCACTTCTGTCTCTAACGGGTCTCACGCGCGCCTCGTCTCCCTGTGGAGAAATTCTGCTCTGTAGACTCGCATGCTGATGAGAAGAGGGTTTGAGAGAAGGGAGACCCTGTCGGGAGAGAGCGGCCGGGCCCAGTCACTGAGCTCTGAACATCCCAGCTCCTTCACCCGGCAGTGTGCACTGAGCCCCCTGCAGGTTTGGGCTGAGCAGCAGCCCTCAGGATGAATCGGGAAGATTCTGCCTCAGGGTGGGTGTAGCCAAGCAGGGTAGATGACACCATAGCACCCAGGAGGAGGGGACGGCAGAGCAGAGGAAGGATGTGCTCTGAGGATGCTCGTAGGGTGGCACTGAGCAGACTGCTGGGAGCAGGTATTATGATGGCTGCTTTTATCGCTAACTCGACTAGGCTCCCATGACCAAGTGGACGGCGAAAGATTACTGCAGCTGCTTCTGTGAAGGTGCTTGAAAATGATGATATTAACATTTCAATCAGCAGGCTTAGAGGAAAGCGGATCTTTCCTAATAATGTGCTTGGGCCTCATCCAACCAGTTGGAGGCCCTAGGTGCAAAGCAAGAAGGAATTCTGCGGCAGGTGGCTTTGGACCACACTGGAACTCACCCCCAGGTCTCCTGCTGCTAGCACGCCCTGCAGAGTTTGGATCACTGTTGCTCCAGCCAGTTCTTAAATCTCTCTCTCTCGTGTGTGTGTGTGTGTGTGTGTGTGTGTGTGTGTGTGTGTCTTAAACTCTGTCCAATACAGGCATCGATGGCTGAGGAGGCCTTAATTGTTCATATATGCTCATGTATTGTTCCTACACGTGAATTGCTGGGCTACCCTTGAGCAAAGAACATTCTGGAAAGTCAGGATCCCCCAGACCCCATGTGGGGTTTTGAGGGCATAGCGAAGGCTTTTGTTCAGAGATAGTGGACGGTGTCACAGATAAAAGCTTTTTCCAGGGGAAGGTGGCAGTCACAGTGGAAGAATAGCTGGAGGGGTTTGGTGCAGCTGCAGAAGGTGCTGAATCTTAGAACCAGGACAAGTGACTTGTAGTTTCCAGTGAGAAGAGTTAAGAGAAAAATTAAAGTGAAATGAGCTTGTGAGACAGAGCAGCACTGTAAGATTTTAGGAAGCCACAGTCTTTCTAATCCTGAGATCCTAAGTACACAGATATTTATGTCAACTACTATGCTTTTTGCTTTGTTTATTTGTTTGTTTGTTTGTGTTTTGAGGCAGGGTCTCACTTTGTAGAATGGAGACATATGGGTGGACACAGCTGAATTAGCTTGTCTCTGCTGACTTTGCAAACCTCCTGTCTCACTTTGCCATGAGAGGCAGCCATCTCCACCCTCCGGGGAGCTCCCTCCCTCGACTGAGAACCTGGTGGGAGGATGCTGCAGCTTCTTACGACATCATCAACCTGCCTGGGTGCCTCTCTTTGCTTCCAGGCCCATGACCAAGTCAGATGTTAGTATGCCCAAGAGAGATGAGAACAGCATGGCCCTAGAGGAGGAGGCATGCATGCCAGAAGAGTTACAAGGTGGTGGAGTAAAGAAGGAAGCCACTTGGGGTTGGATTGGACCAGTTTATCAAGATGAATGTACTTATCAGAGATCCTTATCTTAGGCCCGAACAGCTTGGAGTGACTCCAACACTTTGCTTTTGTTGTGACTGAAGCCTGGGCTGGACAGTGGCTGGCACTAAATGAAACCAAGTAGTCAGACCCTCTTTGGTGTACTGCAGACAGAGGAGCCCAGAACCAAAAGGGTGGGATTGTTAGAGTGGATCCCCCTGACATGTGGACACGCATGCACGCGCGCACACACACGCACACATGTGGATTGTCTAGTGCAGCAATACCCTCTTTACCTACGTGATTCAGACACAGTGGCTGGTCCACGTCTCCCATCTGGTGAGAGGCGGAGCTGGGACGTTGAAGCTTAGCCTTCTGACTTCACATCCGTTGTCTTTTTCAGGTGTTGCACAGTTGGTTGGGGTGTGACATGTGCCTATCCAAACTCCTCCACCTTTTCTGGTCTAGTTGAGGGAGGCAATGAGCAGCAATAGCATCGCAGGGAAGAGCAAATAAAGCTCTTTATGGCCAGCGGGTAGTCCCAGCCACCTCTTGTCATTCAGGGCAGCCATGGCCATCTGAGGGCTAGTTCCAGATGCTTGGCCTTGTGGCCAGAGACTGGGCCAGTCAGTGCCTGCCAGGAGGATGAGGGTAGGTCCGTCCTCTTTCAGTTTAGGCGATTCATAGACCTTAGAGAGGAGGTGTGACAGTCAGTGCTTCAGGCTCTGAGTTTTGATCCCTAACCCTCAGAGGAGTACAGTCAGGGGTGGAGAAAATGGAGCAGAGAGAAGCCAGGGGAGCAGGTGGCTTTGTCCTCGGCCACGGTCCTGACTCAGGTCAGCAGGGGAGTTTGGGGAGATGTGAAAGAGAGAGCGAGGTGACAGGAGAACACAGGGTGGGGGAGAGGAGGAAGATGAGAGAAGGATGGGAGGAAGAACGAGGAGGAGGGCTCACCAGTGAGACTGCTTTTCTTCTAAGTTAGGACTGTTTACGAAACAAACGCTCTTGTCATTTTCTCTAGTACAAAATGGGCACATAATCATTCCACGGAGTTACAGGATTTTTAGTTACATAATGACCGAGAGCAGATAAAGATCCAGCCAGAGTGCAGCAGACCATGGACTTGATGTTCATAAAGCCCGCAGCCAGTCTCAGGGCTTGGCTGCCAACCTGCTCGGGCGGTATGGGCGGACAGCGCCAGGCTCGAGCAGGCTCCAAGAGATCGGAGGTGATGGAGTCGGGGAACAGCAAGGGAGGCCAGCCCGGCTGCCAAGAACAGCAGGTTGTAATGCTTAATGTCCACATGCATGCCAGTGTGCTGAGGAACTGTTGTTATTTTTATGAGAAAAATGCAGAAAGGCTAATCTGTCTATTTATGTCTGTCTGGAAACATGTAATTACTGAAGGGTTATTCTGGTGCCAGGATTCAGCTGCTCTTCCTCTCCCGTGATGGCTCTGGAGGTCTAGGCTTGATGGCCTCACTCAGGAGCTTGCTGAGGGTGAGCACCAGTGGGACCGACAGGCCGTCGGAGGATACTTTGAAACACCAAAATTGCTGGATCAAATACTCTTACCCATTTTAGTGTTTTTTGTTTGGCAGTGGTAACTTTAAGATAGCTTCATCATGTCTGTGATTGATGTCAAATGTAGTCCCATCCACCCATCCACCCACCCTTCCATCCACCCATCCACCCATCCACCCATCCTTTGAGCAAGCGTGTCCTACTAGGTACTTCCTGGGCTCTGTAGCTACAGAACTGACTAAGACAGCATCTTCCACTTGGGATTCTGAAGGTGTGCATGGGAGAAACACCAGTCACAAAGCCAGGGAAGTGCCACAGGGGTCACAGTGGCCTCCCACAAGGGGGACTGGGAAGAGGCAGGGGAGTAGAGAGCGGGTGGCCCGTGGGCTGGCTGCTGGAAGCTGAGGGCATTTTCCTAGCTGAGCCTGGGTAAGTTTCACCACCTCTCCAGGACTCAGGGTGGCCTGAGTGGCTACAGCCACAGTCTGCCAGGCTGGGGTGGGTTCCATGGCAAGGACGTGTTCCTCTGCTACGTGTCTGGTGACCTGGCCTGAGCTCGTTCCTGTCCCTCTGCTGCTGCTCCCCCCAGAGTCTAGGCAGGGCCATGCTGCGCTCCGAGCCCTGCAGGCTCTGGCCTCCTGCCTGTGCCAGGTTGGCTGTTGGCTCGGGTTGCTCCCTCCTGCTCACCCTTTTGGTGTCTTCCCCGGGGGCTCAGTGGTCAGAGGCCCTGGGTGTTGAAGAGCCTCTCCTGAGCCCAGCCTTGTTTCAGGGAGCTGCGTTGCCAGGCTCTGGGGTGGGCGTAGGCCGTGGTGGTAGCCTGTGGAAAAGCTATGAGGCCGGCGGGGACTGGTGATTGGAGGGGAAGGTGACAGCAGGTCACTCACCTCCTTCCACAGCACACAGCGCAGTACTGAGATTCCACATACAGTGAGGGACTCACCAGCTGCAGGAAGCTAGGCCAGACGAGGTCACCACACCCTGCCCTCCTCGTTTTGGGACTCCTGAATCTGCAGCTCTGGTCTTCCCCCCGGTTTGGACTCGGGTTTCAGCCTCCCTCCCTGAACTGCTGGGTGTAAGCACCATGGTTCTGAGGTGCCTCTGAAGGGAAGGTGCCCATTCCTTGGTCAAGGCCTTGGGGACTGGGCCCTGGGTGGTGGGACAGGGATCGAAGGCAGGCTCGCTGCTGAGCGGGAGAGTGAGCCCTCCAGTGCCTGCAGTGCCCCCTGCCCGGGCCTCAGCTCTCCTGCCAAGGGGTGAGGGTGGTCTCCGAGTCCGAAAAGGCAGTCTCACTTCAAAGGGCTTCGGAGAAGGGGGTGGTCCCGGCAGGAGCACTGGGGACAACTCAGACGGGGTGAGGAGACTCCGACAGGGCTCAGGCATCACCTGCCCTGCCTGTCCAGCTCCCCGGAGAGCCATGACAGTGTCAGGCTGGCCCCGGGCTCAGGGACTGAGGTGAAGGGCAGGGAAGGAGGAGCAGCTCAGCTCTTATTTATTGTCCCCAGGAGCCTCACTCTGTGTGCCCTGGGGCACCGTCCGCCTCCCGTTGGCACCTGCTCGTCACATGTAGCCCCGTGTATCCCGTTCTGGCCCTCCTGCCCAGTGGACCAAGGTTCTGTACTGAGGAGGGGCAACCCCATCGCTGCCCCAGGTGGCCCAGGAGGCCAGGCCCGGTGGGGAGGGGCCCAGCAGGTGAAGCAGGCCGGGAAAGCTTCCTGGATGAGGCGGCAGCAGGGCAGTTTAGCCAGGCAAGGGGCGGAGTAGCCAGGGAGGGAGAAGGCGCAGCAGGTTTCTCTGGGCTGGCAGAGGACAGAAAGGGCTGCGAACTGCGCTGTACGCGTTTTCTTTGTACCTCTGCGTTGGTGGGGAAACTGAGTTGGAAGTGTGTTCTCGCTGGCTGCGTGCTGAGCCCGGAGAGGGCTCTCTGTGCAGATGACGACGTGCCAGTCTCTCCACGCAGGCGTCAGTCCTGGGCGCTGGTGCTGTCCCAGGGCCTTTTGGGCGAGATGGGGAGTCTGAGGCCTGCGGGGGTTGCGGCGGCAGAGGCAGAGCAGGGCGGCTTCAGCGTCTGGACGCTGTCCTCTGCCCAGTCGCATGGAAGTCCTTCCCGGGGCTTCGCCTCTTCGCCTTTTGGGCTTCAACTCTGACCGCTTCCCTCGTTCCCAGAGCCCGGAACGGCTGTCCTCATGCACACCGCACACGTGACCTGTGCCGCTTCCTTCTCCGAGGCGCCTGTCTCTGTTCTCCACCCGGGCACCCCTTCCCCTTGGTCGGGGGTGTGGACTTTTGGGGCTCCCTGTCTCTGCTTCCCGTGTCGTGGAGGCCCACCCTCTCCCTCAAGGCTCACCCGGTAGTACCCAGGAGGAGTCTCCCTGCCTGCACTGAGACTCTTGGCTGGGAGCCCAGGGTGTTACTCACCCCCATGTTCCCAGAATGCACTAGGGCCCAGAGAACTCGGTGAATGAATGAGGGAAGGCAGCTGTCCTGGCCACATGCTTCCATGTCCCTGCCTTGGTCTTCTGCTACTCTTACTCCCCCTAGCCGTGTTCCAAGCTGGAGCCTGATACCAGGCTCCCCTGCCATTTCCCCTGGAAACAGAGACCCTGGGCTCTGCTGCCCAAATGGCCTAAGATCTGCATGGGATACATTACAGTCACAACAAAGGTGCACTAAAAGTGTTGTGCGAAGTCACCTCCAGTCTGTTTATAGGGTGTATACAAAACACAAATGAATTTCATGTTGCCTTCCTCAAGTTATCTCATTATGTATTTGCAAATGTAGTATGTCAAGATCTAAACAACAGCAAAAAAATCTCAAATCTGAAACACTTCTGATTCCAAGGATTTCAGACAAGTAACACTCAACCTGCATAATCATCTGTGATTGTTAAGCTTAATTGTCAGCTGGATTGGCTTGGGAGCTGCATGGGTAAAGCACACCTCTGGGGGTGTCTGGGTGGGCATAGAGGGGTGACCTTGGGTGTATATCTGGTCCCTGCCCCTTCCTCTCTGGCTCTGTTTCCCTGCTCTGCTTCTGATCTCCATGAACTGAGAAGCCTTCCTCTACCACACTCTTCTACGATGACGTTCTTGCCCTGGAATCACCTGACCATGGACTGAAACCTCGGAAACCATGAGCCACATTAAGTTTTGGTGTAGGTATTTGGTTCCAGCAATGGGAAAGTTATTATTATTATTATTATTATTATTATTGTTATTATTACAGCTCCTGGACTTGAGTTAGCCCCACTTCTGGGTTTTGGGACCCAGGGTGTGGGGTGCCATTCTGGTGTCCTGAATATGCCAGCCAGGCTTGCAGTCGGTGTCCTTTAAGGGTTCCTTCCTTTGAGGGGTCAGCTGAGTGCTGAGAACAGGGGGAGGCGCCAGAGAAATGGTGGCCATGGGGCCTCTACACTCAGGCTCTGATGCTTTCTTCAATCTGCCATTTGCCACTTCTCAGCCTGGACGCTCCATCTCTCTGAGCCTCAGTTTTCTCGCCTGGTATACGGGGCTTCTTCCTTGTAGGGTTGATAACAGGCTTACCTGAGAGCACGTGGCTGGTGGTTACAGTGATTCCCCTCTCCTGAGGAGTTTCTGAGCTGTCAGGAAATTGTTGTGACAGGTGTGGAGGTGCAAGCCTACAACCCAGCGCTCTGGAAGGCAGGAGGACTGTTTTAGCTCTGTCTGGGCACCTTAGTGAGACCCTGTCTCAAACAGACAATGATGAGGCCGTAGCTTAGTGTGAAAGCCCTGGGTTCAATTTCCTGCACCGAATTTAAAAAATGAAAGAAGAAAAGGAAGTTGTAGCCCTCAGCTCATCTTCCCCAGATGGGACTGGGTCCCCAGGGTCCCCAGGACCACAGGCATGAGGCAGAGTCTGGGTGCGGAACAGGCCGGTTTCTGCTGGCTGGTGTCCTGGGTTCGTTTCATGAAGCAGAAGGACGCTTGTGAAAGGGTCACAGGGGCTCTCGAGGCCAGAGCTGGAGGCAGTGCTGAAAAGCCCGTGATTCGCCGAGGAGAAGGGGTTGGCTGCAGCCCCAACCTGCCTCCTGACCTCTGACCTTGGGGTCCTTACTAGTCATGCGCTTTTTCCTGTGGGGAGAGGACAGCGCTATTGCTCTCTGCCTCCGCCCTCTTCCAGGCTCTGGAGGAGCAGGTCGGGCCCTGAGCTGCCTGCAGCTGGTGGAGAGGGTGCGGCAGCCCTTCGGCTGGGCTCTAGGCCGGGCGGGACCTGTGGTTTCCCGGCCTCCCCAGCACCGTTGATAACCCCTGAGCTCAGCTGCCTGGCGCACGCTGCCGGCCATGGCGTCCGCGGTGACTCACTCGCTGCAAACTCCCCTGGAAGCCCTGAAGAAGGTGAGTTCCAGGGCCATTTTCAATTTTATTTCCAGTGGTAAAACATTTGGAGTTTGTCTCATGCTGCTTTCAAATCCCTGGCTTCCCAGTGGAAACCACCTCCCTCTAGCGGGCAGGACCTCTCCCCTCCCTGCGCTGGCTCCCACGGAGCCGACCAGGAGCTCTGGAGAGCCGGCCTGTCCTGTTCTTTTCTTATCCCAGGCCCAGCAGGGCGTTCCAGGGCCTCGGTCCTTGACCTCGGGTGCCTGCCATCCATCTGTCCAGCGCCTCCCTCGGTTCACACACGGTGGAGGAGAGGCGGGCTGGGCCGGCGCTGAGCGCCCAGATCTGCCTCCTGCGGGGAGCCCGCCTCTGGCTGTTTCTCCTCTCATTCTTCCTTCGCTGGGCCCTCCGGGCTGCCAGCCCGCGTAGCTCTCATGATTCCAACCCGGTCATTTCTGCCTCTGCTCAGCCTCTGCGGCAGTCTGAGAACTCCTGGGTCAGATCCCCCCGCCCCTTTCTCTTTTTTTCAGAGCTCTTTGTGCTCAAATAAGGCCCAAGGGGAGAACGGGCTATGAGCAGGACAAAGCTGGGAGGCTTGCGTCCCCGCTGACGCTGCGCTGGCCCCTTGCACAGGTGGAAAGTCCTTCCTCCTGCTACGTGGATGTGTGGCTCCAGCGACAAGCCCTGGCGGCTTCGGTCCTGCCCTCTGGGACTCCAAGCAGATGCCATGCCTTGCTGTCCCCAACCTGAGCCCCCAGGCAGACTTGGAGTCCTCTTCTGACTGTGCAGGAGGGCTCTGCTCCGGCTCCTCACAGGACACTTCAGGGCGGGGCCCGGGTCTGCTGGCTCTGAGACCCCAGCTCCCAGCCTTCCACTTCCTCTGTGACAACCTCATGAGGCTGAGGACACCTTGAGCCAGGGCAGGGCTCGGACTCGGTGAGCGGAGAGGGGCCAGAGCTCTGCTCTCTGCATCCCCACCCAGCGCTCACTGTCTCCTGCTCCCTCAGTGCAGCTCCCACTGCCTGGTACCAGACAGAGGGGCCTTTCTGACGAACCTGCTGCTGGCAGGCTCTGACTACGCGCCTGTGAAAGGCAGGCCTGGTCTGATCCTGTCCTTGGCTTCTCTGCCCTGCTGAGCTTTCTTTCTGGCTCTTGCCTCTTTCTAGTTTCTGGCCTCCTATCTGCCCCTCCAGTGTTATTTCAGCAGCTCAGATCCAGAAGTTAATAAATTGTTTGGAAGTGTTGTACATCACGGGTTACCAAATGCACGTGGCCCCCTCCCTGTGGTCTAAATGCTCTGGGTCACGAGGCCTGGGTGACCTCTCCTGGGACCTCTTCCGCTCTGCAGGAAGGGCACACCACACCTGCTGGCGGCCGAGAGCTGGCCCCGCCTGGGGCGTCTGACTGAGGTCAGTCTGTCCTCCCCAAGCCTCTTTTTCTCAGGAAGCTCCTGTTAATTTGTTCCACTTCTTGTATCAAGCAACTGTCTTGCAAATGGTCTTCTTGGTAATTCATAGGGACGGCTGTTATTTTTGGAGACGGGTGCCTGCAAAGACAGGCCTAACGCCGGCTGCTTTTTCTTTTCTTTTTCAACTTTTCTCATATTATTGTAGAAATTAGAGAAAAATATTTGGCTCGTCACGCTGGACAGTACATACGGCCGATTCCCTTTCGTTGTGTTAGTCCTTGGAAAGTAGGCCTTTGGCATCTTGTGGATTTCCCTGTGCATGGGGGCCTGCTGACGCCTGCTGTGCAGTACTCTGTCCGGGAAGACCTGGGCTGGCTGGTTCGAAGTGCTGGTGTGTCCTGGTGACCACGGAGTGTCAGGGTTGTGTCAAAGCGGTCCAAACCCTCAGACCCAGGGCAAGACCCAGATTCTAAGCTGACAGGGGCCTCAGGCAGGGCTAGGATCATTACACTAATCTGAGCCAGAAGAGAGGAAGACGGTCGCTGATAAGGTCACTCCGACACTTGCACCTGCGGCGGGCCACCCTACCGGGTGACTTTTGCTGGAATCTCGAGGCAGCCTCATGTCCCTGTCTATCAGCAGTGAGAGAAGCAGGGCAGTGTGACTGTGCCCAATTTGTGGATGAGAAAACAGACGTGCGGGAGGGAAGATCGGCTGGCCAGAGCCACTGAGGGGCTGAGCAATCAGGCGGAGGAGGAGCAAGCCTGCCCGACTTGGCCGCCCCTCCACCCCCATGACCTCTGCCCTTGATCTGTACTACCGACCATCATGGCCCACGGACGGTACCCTTTGCCCTGTGTCCCGGCTCGGAGAGGCACCGGTGAACACCTCTGTCCTTGTGCACCTCTTCTGCCCACTGATGACCTTCGAGCTTCTCTGGGCATCAGGTGCCCCTGCTGCCAGGCCTGAGCCATCTGCACCGGCCCTGGACTTGGGGAGCTTGGCCCTTGCAGCCTGTAGCCCAGAAACATAACGCTTATTTCCTGGCTCCATGGCCTATCTTTTGAAGGCAAAATTGCTGTTTTCCTCTTCGAGAATCATCTGCACCGAAGCTGTGTTTCAGTTTATTGACTTAGCTTGACCATGAAATCACAGGTGGGGAAGACACAACCTTCCTGGCTCAGGGCTCTTTCCTTTGGGAAAATGGGGAAGAAAAACTGGCCTTTCCATGGCCACTGCCCTCTGCTATGAAGGAAGACACTGTCAGGCTTGACAGCTGACCCAGACTTTCCTTGGAGCCATTTGTGGCTGACCAAATTGCAAGACTTTCCTTCAGATGGCTGTAAAGTTCCTTGGATTTATGGCCTGGGGTGCTCCCTGGGGCACTGTTCTCTTGCTGCATTCCCTGTGTGATCCCCACATTGTCCTCACCTGCCATCTGAAGGGCTCTGTGGGGTCAAGCAGTGTGTGCTCTCAGGCTCTGGGAGTTCGGAACTTGGCTTCCAAACCGTGGGCCACTCCCCAAGGTTTTGTTTTTGTGGCTCATTCATGGAGAGAGAAAGAAGCACTGGGAGCACCTGTCTGGTTTTCATTTATCTCTGTCACCCATCTGTGCACTCAGCCCCATCTCCCATGACTCCCAGCAGCTCCTGCTACACTGCCCCTCGGGGGGGGGAGGTGAGTGGGGTTCGTAATCCCCAAATTAATGGTAACTACACAGCCTGAAATCAAGTCACTTCCACTGAAGGCAAACAGGTCACAGTGTAAACGAAAGCCTGCCCTCGGGTGCCGAGCAGCATGTCCTGTTGGTGTCTCTGTGACGGGAGCACCCTGAATGTGCGTGCGCACAGCCGTGGTGTTGGGGCAGCTCTGAGGTCCAGGCCTCTCCCCGCAGTCCTTAGGAGTGGACAGCCAGGGAGCAGAAGCTGCCCAGCAGAAACACCTACCTGACAAGTGAACAGCGAGTGCATGAGAGAAGCACGAAGACCCCCCACTGTGTGCCAGCTGCACTGGGACAAGCTGTGGCAGCAGCCTGTGCTCATCTCACACTTCTGTCCTGAGTGACTGCAGTGGGGTTGGGACCTGTCGGGAGCGGGGAGGGCCCTGAGGAGGTGTTAGTGAAGGGGCTGCTTCCTGAGGGCGAGAAGGCCAAGGCCATGAGCAAGGGTTGAAGAACCCCAGGCAAGGCCCAGAGGGCCGGCCAGGGAGGCTGAGCAGCAGCTGCAGCTGCCCGTTTATCTGTCTGGCTGTGTGGCTTGGGAGAGGCTGCCTGGGAGGGGCAAGCTCTCCCCTGGTCTCATCTTCCACCCATAGTTCCAGTGCTAGCTCCTTCCACCAGCCAAACCTAGCTGGAAGCCAAAGGGCAAAGGAGCCTGTTCATGCTGCCCCAGGTCTTCCTGCAGGCATAGGCCAGAGGGAAGGGTGGCTGTGCGGGGTGAACAGGCCATACTGGGCATACTGGGCAGTGCCCACCTGGCCTGCCATACTTTGGCATGCTCACCCTCTAGGACCACTGGTGCTCAGGAGGGCCCTGTTTGGTCCTAGGTGGGATGCTGCAGGATCTGAGTGGAGCCTTGCAGAGGCTGGACTCTTCCCAGGAGGCCTCATGGCCTGACCAGTGGGCGGTGCCCATGGCACTGGCTTTTTCCCACTCTTTGCCTTTCCCTAAGAGGTGCAGCCAAGCAGCCTTAGCCTAGGAGCTGGGGGTGTGGGCGCGGTGGGAGCGCAGAGCTTGGTCCAGAGACATGGGGGACAGAAGATCTGCTCAGCAGCTGACAGCTGTGAATGAGTTGGGGGGATGAGCAGCTCTCAGCTTGCACGTGTTGGGGCTGGAAGGGCAGCTGTGTGGTTTGGTCACGGCGCGTAAGCTCTGAGCCTGGACAGACCCGAGCCTGAATCTTGGCTCCTATGCTGAACTTTGGGCAAGTTGCTCAACCACTCTGAGCTTCATTGTCCATGTCTTCAAACAGGGATGCTGTTCTGACTTTGCAAACTGTGGTAAGGACTGGAGCCACATGCGTTTCTGTTAACACTCGATCATGGCCTCTGAGAAAGTGTTACCTGTGGCCTCCCCCTGGCGGAAGACCTGGGGAGAAACCAAGGGAGTTGAAAAGGTTCCACAATCTTAGGCCCCAAGATGGACTTGTTTTTGACTTTTCCACCAAGACACACCAGGAAAAGTGGTGGAAAATTTGATGCAGAGTTTACAGTCCCAAGAACATGAAAAAGCTCTTCTGTCAATTAAAACAAAAGAGATGGATGTTGTTTTTGGGAGAAGAAATATCGTGTGGTGGCTCGGAGGAGACAGTGAGCCAGACGTGCTGAGAGCCGGGCCATGCAGTCCCCTCCGCCTCTCTGTGCGTCAGTGGCTCGCATGAGGCCTGGCGGGCAGGGGGCCCAGTGGGCCACGGAGCTGGGTGGCTGTGCACTGGGGTGCTGACCAGTGACCTCCCCAGGGACATGGGAGGGTGTGTCCGGATGCCAGTCCTGTCAGCGCGGCAACGTGGGCAGATGTGACAAGGTCACTTGCCCGCCACTCTTTTCCGTAGGGCCCTGCCTCTTAGTCGAGCCCTCAACTTCCCTGGCCAAATTTACCACACACCCCTCAACCCGCCATAAGTTTTTCTCCCAGTTTTGATCACTGGGGCTCTGCTGGTGATGGCATTGAGTCTGGAAGAGCTGTGTTAGGAGAGAGCATTCTATTTGGGGGGCTCTGGATGTAGCTCAGGCTGATCCCCCAACTCCCCCAGAGGGCTCCGTACTATAGAAAACAAGGATGCAGGAAACCAGACCCTTGGGTAGCGAGAGGGAGACGGCGTTGAGGTTGACCAGATGCCCGGTGGCCTTGCTCAGGGGACATTTTGTCCTGCATGCACCGGGGAGTGGTTAGAGCAGGGGGTTCCGGGCCCTCAGGGGTCTGGCGTCACCCAGACTCCCCGCTCACTGCCTGTGTGGCCTGCCTCTGAAGTGGCCTCTCTGATTCTGTTGTTGCTCAAGTCCAAAGTGAGGGAGGCAGTTGTTGTCTTGTATGTGTTGTATATAAAGCTAAGCCAAAGAAGACAGTTCACGTGAAAGCACACCGACCTATAAATTGAAAGAGTAAGTGTAGGATGACACTGCTGTTAGCTAAGGGAGGGAAGGATCAGAGAACTCGAGACCTGCCTGACGTCCCGTGACTGGCACCCTGAGGCCGGGACCCGGTGCGAGCCTGGCCTTCCCAGTGATGTCTTGGCTTCCTCCTTTTGCGAGGGAGTCACTGGCGCAGAGCGTATAATCAGTTGGCCCCTTTGCTTGGGGTACCGGCCTTTTGTTGTTTGACCAGGAACCTTGGCCCATGGCTTGCAGGCTCTGACAGCAGGCAGATGCTGGGGTGGCCTCTGAGTGACCTGTCACCAAAGAGGGTGCAGTGACACGGAGGAGCTGACCCCAGAGGTGGATGCGGGTGGTGAGTGCCTGCTTGTCCCTCCCCAGGGCCTGCAGCTGGCCTGTGCCGGTGGCCCTCTCTGCCGTGGGCAGGCATGCAGCTGTTCAGGAGAAGTCCACCTGGGCTGGGTCATCCCGTTGGTGGACAACGGAAGCCCCTAGCTGGGGCTAGCTGCAGCCTGGAGGCCCCGGCTGGGTGGCAAGGGGACCCCTGTGGTCCCACAGCCAGAGGCGAGCGCTTGCCTTTCCCTGAGCACTGCACGGAGGCAGCTCGGGGCGGAGACACCCAGGAGAAGGGGAGGCCTCCAGGGAGCAGGGCCTCCAGAACATGGACCTGTTCCAGTCCTGCTCCAGGTCTTCTCTGCCAGGCCCTTCTCTGGACAGCCTTCTGAAGGGAGCAGGGAAAGGGAACATTACTAGAACCTCTGCAGCGAGTTCTAGTCTCCTGTGAGCCACGGCAGTACATGGCGAATTACAGGAAAGGTTAAAAAAAGACTGAGAAGAAGCTGAGCTTTGGGTCTGATCAGTGCTGCTCTGGGCGGCAAAGATGAAAGCCCCCAGCTTACTGTACCTTTTATTCAGTACATCAAAAAACCCAAATATAACAAATAACTTACGAAGAGTTCAGTACATCCACATAAACAAGATGTAACAATACAAGAACAATGGGGAACTGAGTAGATGTTTGTTCCTCCCAGGATGTCTTCAGCTGGTGTAATCTTGTCCTGGAGAATCACAGCATCACCACATCATTGAGGTCTCAGTTGTGACCGGAGGCCAAAATAAAATTATGTCTCAAAATTCCATAGCTGGACTGTGACAAAAAAATTAGACTAACCAAATGATTTTATCCTAAAATTATATAATATTGCTCCCAATAGCCTTCCACCCTCCTTCCCAGTCTGAATTCCCTGTGGCAAAGGAGTATGGGCTCTGGGATAAGATGAACCTGGCTTCTGATCCTACCTTTGAACAGATTAGGAAACCAGGAGCCTGCTTCCTTGCCACAAAATATAGTTCAGTTTTCCTTCCTTCGGGGTGGCTGAGGAGGGCATAATGCAGGCACCACAGCCTGCACAGCAATCTGGTGCATAGTCGATGCACAGTGAGCAGCAGCCTTCCTTTTTATCCTTCAAGGGCCAGCCCCAGTCTGGCCTCCTAGAGCCCCTCTGAGGCTGGCCATACCGTGCCTCTGACCTACGTTTCCTGGCTCGGGGCTCCAGGACTCCACTCTGGTATTGCTCGGCTTCCTTCTTTCTTGCCCCCACCCTGCGACCCATTTTCCTCTATCATACCACCCGCCATGCTGGACAGCAGCCCTGGGTTTTTATCAGACCGTGGGAGCGGCTCCCATCCTGCTGCTCAGAGGCCCTGCAATAGCTCCCTCTGTGCTCTTTCCCAATCAGCATCCAGGCCACTTAGGGTCACAGAGCCCAGGAGGTCAGAGCAGGGTCACCTCAGGATCTGATCTTTCCCTTGGGACCTCAAAAGGAAGGGAGGGGCAGGGTGTCTCCCCTTTTCAAACTGGACACCTCTGACTTGTAATGGGAGTTTGGGGCTCTGGTGACTGAGGAGAGGCCCACCGACCCAGAGATCAGAAGCAAAGGGAGAAGTCAGCTCATGGTGAGTGGGCACAGAGCCAGGGCCAGAGTGCGGTGGCAGTGGCTTTGCTGCTTAATTCTTCGGCACTTCGTTCTCGTGAGTTCCCTCTGGGGAATGGCTGGAGGCCCAGATGGACAGATGGAGGGGTGGGCAGAGCCCAGGTGCCGAGCAGCCCAGGTACGCCCTCCCGTGGCCACACGTAGGGATCCCGTCAGCCTTCACGCGAATTTAGTTCAGCTCCATGTGCAGCCAGTGGGATGGGCTTGTCGCCAGAGAAGCAAGGAGCTGAATCACCTTTCCGAAATCCCATGCTCCCTGATGAGGGGCAGGAAGGCTGGAGGAGCAAGGAGGAAGGGGCTCGGGGGAGCATGAGCTGGGTTGCTCCATCACTTCTGGGGTGCTGCTGGTCGGTCTGGGGGTGTGCAGCATAGCCAGGCTGCCCAGTGCTGGTTATCAGGGAGTGATGCTATCAGAGTGGCAGCAAAGCCTTGGCCTTGTTGTTTCTGAAGGCAGGAGCTTGGCCAAGGGCAACACTGTCACTGGCTGGGATCGTGGTCTTTTCACCCCACGTGACAGTGGGGCACTCAGCCTTCCGCACAGCCTCCTCTCTGCCCAGGACCAGAGCGCAGTCTGCAGGAATGCTGCCCTTGGGGAAGAAGTGGGGCGCTGCTCTGCTCCCCAGCAGGGGGGCATGGTAGAGCCGAGCTCAGGGCACAGGGCGGGCCTCCTGGTGGGCTAAGGATTAGGAGTCTGGTTTCCTCGCTACAGCATGCGTGGTGACCTGGATTCCATTGTAGACATGCATGGAGGCTGCTCTGTGTGAGGCAGCTGGGGAGTGAACAGCCCTTCTCTGAGCTTGGAGAGCTGTTGGTCCGAGGGCTAGCAAGGCAGAACTGCACTGCAGCCTACCGGGGAGCTGGAAATGCAGCTCACAGGCTGAGCCCACGTCCCATGGGCAACCCAAGGACACCTTCTCAGAGGCTGGGAGAATTCAGATTTATCTGTCTGGGGTGGCGACCCAGCTCGGGAGCCGTGGAGATGGATTGGTGTGAACCCCGAAGTAGGAATTAGATAGTGTGTGTGGGGACAGACTGGGTTCCGGATGCACTCGCAGCTACCTGGCCCCAACCTGCCATTTATGAGACAGTGAAGTTCACCAAGAGCTTGCTAGGGGTCGGTAAGGACTCTCTGGGGCGTTCACAGCATTATTTCTGCTTTACTGGCAGGGAGACTGAGATGCAGGGAGCTTAAGCTGCCAACATTCCATGACAGCGTGTCTGCAAAGCATGGATTCCAACCCAGGTGTTTCAACTCCTCTGCCCCCAATCCCTTGTCCTCAGAACATGCTTGCTTCTTTGCTTCCTCCTGAATTCAAGCTCCTTGGTCACCCAGTGCTCGCCAGCATTCCCACATTCTGTCCTTTGCTTTGTGACATAGTGCTCTGTTCCTGCGAAGCACTGGGACCCTTGCTCCAGGTTTCCACACATCCCTGGGGGACACATGGGCAGGAAGAAGAGCTGAGTGGAAGGGACAGATGGCCGGCGTCTGGCCTTGGCTGCATGTCCAGGTCCTCCGGGTGGCTGGCTGTGGGCTTCTTTGTTGCACCCCTCCGTCCTTGCTGGGTTCACAGCCTTGTAGATCACTGCGTGGGCAGCAGGGATCTGGCCATTGTTCTAGCTCCACCCTGACCTAGGCTGGGACCACAGCGTGGACTCAGTGGATAAGTGCTGGGTAAACAAATGAACGGTCATGTGACTGTCCACAGTTGTGCCCTCCAGCAGGGTTACGTGGTAGGTAGCACGTGGCTGTCACTCTTTTCGGGCACAGGGGTTATGTTCCTGTCCTCACGGGGCTCATTGGACTCCAGTGAAGTCAAGGTCTGACATATGCTCCATGGACCACACACGTCTGCTTCCTGATTCATCTACTTGCGATGCAATTAATTTTACTTAAGGTCTCATGTACTCACAGCGGTGGAAGTACCAGGTTATCACTCTATTCAGAGAATATTTACCCCAGTCCTAAAGCATTCAGTCGCTGCAGAGATACTTTTCTTATGCAGAAACACCAGAGCCACCCCAGCATCTGTGATCCATGCAGCTCGTTTCATGGGAAACAGGGATTCCTGTGGAAGAAGGCAAGATGGTTAGATCTGGCCCCGACTGATGTACATGTTAGGGCCGAAGCCTCAACGCAGTGGGGCCAGAGCAGAGAAAGCCATTAGCGTATTCTCGACGCCCTGGTCTTCTATTTGTAGGCCTGTTTTCAAAGCTAATGATTCTTCGGCTTTCATGAAATCTTCTAACTTACTGTACGTTCCTGCTGTAGAAAACATGTGAAACCCGAGCACATCCTGGGATCAGAGATGGTAACATTTTTAAATTCAGCAGGAGCTCACCAGGAAACGGAAACTCCAAGCCACGACCTGCGCGTTGTTCTTCCCTGCTCTTCACAATTGCTTGTGTTTGGTGCTTAACTACGGACTGTGAAACCAGGACTTTGCTTTTCATGTGTGGCCTGGAAAAACTTCCTTCTGATGTAAAGTCATTATATTTTTAATTTAATTGTTCCCCTAGGCAGCTAGGAGGGGGTGAAGGCATCCAATTTCACCAGTTTTCTTGGCGTTGCCTGCTGGGGAGTGGCTGAGACGCTGTCAGCCTCGGTGGCAGACAAGGGTCTGCACATTTCCCAAGGACACGCTGATTTCTGCTCGCTGATTTGAGCTGTGAAGTATTTCACGAAGCTTTCTATGTAACAATCGGGACTCTTTTAAGAGAACAAAGACATCCCCTCTTCCCCTAATAATTCATTTTATTAGTTGTTTGTGCCTGTGGATTGCACATGCCCACCCAGGTGCTGGGTGGTGCTCTAGGAGTAGGTCTTAGCTCCCACCTCCTAGGTCTTGGCTTGGAACATATCTGGGGCCTTCATGCTCTCTCTTCAAGGAGAGCTGCAGCATTTTGCAGCTGATATGTTTGGAGTAGAAATGTTTATAGGCCCGGAGGAACATTAGCAACATTTGGGAATGCTTTTTATTAAGCCCCAAATTGGAGCTGCATTCTAACTGCGTGGATGGAAGAGTGTGTGAAAGTCTTTGATCCTTAGGGTTTTGAGGACTTCGACCTTTCTGTTTTGATTTCCTGTATGGTTGGAAACAGAAGCTTAGTTCCTAGTTAAGGAAAGTACGGATGCTACACTGTTTGATGTTTATTGACCATCAGAGCCACGAGATAGATACAGAGGAAACTCTTCGGGGATTCGTGGAAAAGATGGTCACCACACCAACAAGAGCTCTTGGGAGAAGGAAGCATTTGATGGTGTGGAGGATGAGCAGGAACTCAGCATTGGGCAGAGGGCACGGTTCTGGTGGAGGAAGGAAATCCCAGGCAGGAGAGAGCTGCCCTCTGTGGCTGTGCACCGCTCTGTGATGTGGGGCCGAACAAGTGGGTTGAGCTGAGATTGGGGAAAGGTTTGCCAACGACTGGACATTAAATTTGTAATGGCACTGAAGAGCCTGTGAGATTTTGTATGAGTCAAGGTTTTATGCTAAACCCAGAGCTTTTACACTGAGTTACATCCTCAGCCTTTTTAAAAATTTTAAATTTTGAGGCAGAGTCTTGCTATGTCACTGAACAACCCAGGCTGTACTCAAACCTGAGATCTTCCTGTCTCAACCTTGCAGAGTGCTGGGATTACAGGCATAATCCAGGCTTTAAAAGAATAAATTGTTGAGTATCCCTTAGCTGCTGTCGCCATGTGCCTTAACTCTCTGTTGGGACCAAGAGTGTAAAGTACACAGGGGCCAGTTGGCTCAGCCACTACCGGACTCCGGGGTTGGACCCTTGTCATGAGCTTAGTCCTTCAGGGTTGAGGAGTTTCGGAACAGTGCTTTTCAGTGAGTGATTTTGGGCCAGGTCCACAACGAGAACAGCCAAATGAAACCAGTGAGGCGGGTGGGGTGTATTCGGAGCTATTTACCAGTAACTCGGGCCCCTCAGTATTTTCCCAGGCTGTGGGTGAGATCAAGCTGTTGAGCAGGTGTTTTCTGGGATTTGCCCCACCCCACAGCATACTCTGAAGTCATTCACAGACTCCATCTGCCTTTCTTGTCTTCTCTAGAGTTCTGCTCCCCATCGCATTTGGGTGAATGCAGGAGCATCAGGAAGGTTGATGGGACATACAGATAGCTGTCTACTCTCTGTACATTGACGTGAACATCCCTCCGTATCCGCTGCCCGAAGGACCCCCAGGTCTGCTGGGATGGTTCTGGGGAGGAGGTCTCTTCCTTCTTGGGGGTCTGGTGAGCTGAGCCCGCTCCCAGGACCAGCACCTCAGTGGGCTTCTGGGAGGGGAGCTACAGCAGTGGGCTGCCACCCCGCGCCTTGGGCCATGTACACCGGGGAGCGGCCACGGAGCACCAGCTGTCAAGTGAAAGTCATGCCTTAGGGTTCTGGGTTCCCTCAGGGTCCTCGGTTTGGCTTGAAAGCGTGAAGCAGGTCTGGATGTGACCATGCGTGAAGCAGGTCACATGCGTGAAGCAGGTCTGGATGTGACCCTCAAAGTGGCACTGGCTGCAGCCGGGTTTTGTCTGGTTGGGTAAACTGTGAGGTGCATTTTTGTTAAATCGTATACTGTTCACAACACTATTTGTGTAGGAAAAGTGCCTGGGTGGGGTTATCATACTCTGACCTACTTGTAGCAGTTCTTGTGGGCGAGGGTGGACCTTCCTCTGTGATATAATTAACTGCAGAGCAGCGGGAAGACCACTAGAGGGGGGACCCACGTGCCATGGCCACCCACGTGCCCAGGGACGTGGAATGAGCTCCACTCCTCAGATGTTTAGTTGTCCTCATGAGAACCGTGTGGCTGGGCCAGATGAGCTCAGAGGCCCCTCCACCGTGGAGGGTGACAACTCAAAGTGCCCTTCTTAGGGAAACTCGGAAACAGCAGGAGGAGATTTTTGATGCCCCTTGCACTCTTGGGGTCTGAGGTTTGGTGTCACCATTCTGTCTCTCGCCAGACTACGCATTGGAATGTCAGAACATGTGCCCTCTGCTGGGCCTGGAAAACACGCAGGTGGTGTAAAGGGGGCCTCCCCATTCCTCTTGGAGGGGGAGAGACTCTCAGCCTTCTGCTGTGTGGATGAGAAGAGCAGAGCGAGTGGGCTCTGACAAGCTCAGCACAGACTTGAACATCGCAGGAGTCATTTAAAGGAAGGAAACTGGGAGCAAAAAGATGAAGACAGGGAAATGAGGAGTCAGGCATGGCAGGAGCCTGCACGAACCGGTCCACTCCTGCAGCTGTGCATGAGGAGACAGGAGATGCGTGTTCTCAGAATTACAGGTGTGAATCTGAGCACCTTTCGTTTGCAGCTCTGGGCTTTCTTTGAGAATGTCAGTCAAAGAGCTGTAGTTTTCTCTTGGACCAGCGCCTGCCCTCTGCTGGAACACGCGAGGTGCCTGATGGAGGGTAACCGTCAGTTCTCTATGAGGTCACTCTGATTCCAACCTGGCCACGGGGGAACTTTGACGAGTGTTGTGGCCAGGAGCTGGGTGAATACAGAAGCTGTTGGAGGTGCTTTCCCCAGAAGGTTCGGAAAGGAAGACATCGGAAAGACCCTGCTCTGCTTTACAGTGGAGAGGCTGGCAGACACTGCCTTGGTGAAGCGGCTGAGGCGTCAGCATTGCTGGACATCACTTTAACAGAGTGAGGCTGGCTGTGCAGCACTGAGGACACTTCACTTCTGAGGTATTTGTCCCTGAAGCCCACGGCCCCAGTGTGATCACGAGAACACCCCAAGACAAGTCCAAGCTGAGGGATGCCCTGCAGAATACCTGACCAGGACCTCTTAGAAATGGTAACGTTACCAGTAAAGAGGAAAGGCCGAGAAACTACTGCAGAACAGCAGAGCCTAAGGAGACACGAGGCCTCTGTGCCCTGTGGCACCCTGGAGCGGACCCTGAATGAAAAGGGGCTTTAGAAAGACTGAGGCCATCTGAAGAAGAGCTGGGATTCAGTGCGCAGAGACCATGCCGAGGGTTCTTAGTCTTATCAGGTGCACGGGGGAGATGCAGGATGCTGTCAGGAGGGGAAGCTGGGTGAGCTTTTCGGGCTACCTTTGCATCTTTTCTTGTAAATTTAAAATTACTGGAAACTGAAAAGTTTATCAAAAGTGCAGGTGCTTTGGGTTCTGGGGTGAGTCTGTGTGCCCCTGCTCACTGCTTTCTACTCTTCTACCCATCTTCTCATCTTTGCTGTTCCTCTGAGGGTATTTCTTTTCTCTGAAGTCCCCTTAGCAGGACTCCATCATTGAGAGTGCCAAGCCAGTTTGCTCTTGGAAACACTCTTACTTTTCTTAGAAACCTGATGTTAAATGTCTCATGAGAAAACTCATATACAAACCTCATGATTAAATGGTTTTCCAAGCTGTTTTGAGTGGCTGTCACAGAGTCAGGAACAGACATTTGGATTTCGGGCTGGACTCTTGGCCGTTGGCACTCTGTTAGAATTCGGTGCCCACTCGAGTCCACTCAGCCTTTCCATGATGAGGAGAGCGAGGAGCAGAGGAGCTGAGGGGCAGACTTTCTGAGGCAATTGGCGGTTCCTCATGGCACGCACACTGTGTGCCCAGCCCTCTGCCGGGGTCTGAAGATGAGCATAATCTCATGGGGGACAAGGCAAGGCAGCCCCTGGAGCAGCCATGGGCACTGAGTGTGTGCTGGGAGACTGGCAGGCCGGGCAGTGCCTCCTCCAGCTGCCCGCTGCTGTGAGTATCAGACTGTCCTTCCACAGCCAAGGTGACCGACTTTTCCTGGGATGTGTGACTCTGATGCTAAAACTGGGGTGACCCAGGGAAACTGGATGGTTAGTCACCCTGCCTGCAGCTGATTTAGCTTAGAAAGAACCTTGACTAAGGGACCCATGGAGCATTCGTTACTATCTGTGGCCTGTCCTGGGGCTTGTTCATCAGTAGACAAGAAGCTAGAAATCATGATTACATGGATCTCTTGGTCTAAAGGGAATCATTGTGGAAATACTTACAGACAGAGGCTCTTAGCCTGGTAGTGACTGGGTACTGAGCATGAAGCAAGGAGCGGCTGAGTCCGTGGGGCTGAGGGGCTTCCTGATGTCCCGTGGAGGTGGGGCTGAGCTCTGGTTGCCCGAAGAAAGTACATGGGTATTCCCTGCCCAGCGGCTCCCCAAGTCTCAGCCCAAGGATGACCAAGCATTCCTGAACCAGCTACCTGATGAAGACCGGGCCAGGTGTCAGGCCAGAGCCAGGCGGCAGCCCTGCAGGCGGCCCACAAAGTGCCACGCGTGAGGGAGCATCGCATGAGCTTCGGGGGCCGGGTAGAGCGTCTCCTCTGTGCTCTCACCGTCTTCTGCCTGGTGGGATGTTTTCTTTGGTTTTGAATTGTATTTACTCGCCCGCTACAATTTCTTCATTTTCTCTTGTGGGTCCCATTTCCAGGGCACGGCTCCAGGGGATCAATCCTGTCGCCGCAGACACCTCGCGCTCTGTCTGTTGTCCCCACCTCAGCCCGCCCCAGCGGGGCCGGCCCACAGCTGCTCCTCTTATGCACTCGGGCTGCCAGTCCATTGTCCCGGGCGTCTTTGGCCTGCTCTGCTCTGGGCCGCGACTCCTCCTTGACGTCTTCCAGACCAATGCTGACTTCTAAGGCCACGTGGCTCCAGCCACCTCCCTGTTCCTCTCACACTGCCCTGTGGATGCCAGGTGTCTGAGGGCCGGGCCACCGGTGCTGGAACTGCCGAACCCTGCCAGCTTCGGGCCCTGCCCCTAGCACGGATGGACCTGACTTCCAGGGCCTGTCATTTACACACTAACCTGAGCCCGGAGCAGGTCCTCTTGGGGACAGGACAGCCCAACTCCAGGCACCGGTATGGACGCAGACTGGACTCTGCTTAGGGTCAAAGGGTCACTGAGAGAACCAGGTTCCCCCTCTTCTCCCCGTGTGTGTGTCAGCATCCTTAGCCTTACCGGGCACAGCCATGTCGAATGTGGCCCTTGGTAATGACCAATGTCCTTGGAGTGTCTGGAGATGTGTCCTGTGCCCTGTCCCGGATCATGCATCTCCCTCTTGAGACCTGTACTGTGGCCACCTGAAGGTCCGCTGTGCCAGGCAGTGAGGCCTGTCTGAAGCCCCAGGCTCCTGCCCTGACCCCCGCCAACCCTGAGAGCCCGCATTTGGGTTAGGAAGGCGCAGGGCTGACCACTGTCTGGTCAGAGTTGCGCTGAGTGCTGGCCCAGGAGGGAGGCTTAGGAGGCAGCAGAGAACCAACAGTCGCCCGGGGAGCTGTACCCCCAAGCAGAGCCACAAGTGTCTTGGCAGAATGTTTTATGAGCAGGAACATCCTGGAGAAGCAGCAGACTGTTCATTTAGCCAGAAATAAAACATACCGAATAGAAATAAGCCCTGACTCCTAGTAGGAGTGTTTGTGCCCACCTAGGGCCCAGGGCGATTTCAGCCCCAGCTAGCAGCCAAGGCAGCTGAGGCCGGAGGGGTGAAGGCCACACTCAGGGTGCAGTGCGCTGAGGTGAAGGGCTCCGTACGCCGCTCCGTGCCCTTGGGACTGGAGGCTGACTCTGCCCCAGGGGAGGCAGCCCTTCTGCTCTCGAGGGGACGGGGACGTGCGTATGTGCGTGAAGGAGAGGCAGGGACAGCAGGGAGATGAGGAGTAGGTGCAGGAGCCTGAGAGGTGGTGGGCGTGCTCTGCGGTGAGACAGCAAACTAGGGGAGGCGACTGTGTGACAGGGAGCAGAGCCCAGGGGTCCCCCTGAGCCTGCGTCAAGTGGGTGCCAGGTGCATCGGGATCGGGTTTGGCCCCACGCAGAACTGCACGGAACTGAACAGAGCTGAACCGAACATGATGGTTGGTTTAGGAAACCAGGGCTCATTTGCTCAGTGAGGCCAGAGCCGAGAGGTAGCACAGAGGGGTGTCGCCACTGTCCGGAACTGGGCTGCGTCCTGAGTGGTCTCCGTCCTCCCGGGCCCTTCTTGGTCACAGGGAGGCGGCTCCAGCCCAGTGCCCGCCCGCATCGCCCCTGTGTCAGGAGAGGACCCTGCATGGACTGCGAGGTGAGCCCTCCTGAGATCTGAGGGCAGAGCTGTGCCGTGGCCCTCTGCTGTGCTGCACGGAGCAGTGCGGGGCTTTTCAGCTCTGCCTCTGCCAAGCTGGCTCTCACTCTGTCCAGACCCAGACCCCGCTGGCTCCTAACACTCAGGTGTCGAGTGGCCCGTCAGAGTCCTGCCTACCCCGCCTCCCTCTTCAGTCCTTCCGGTCCAGCCTCTTCACCTGACCCCAAGGAACCCCCTTGGTGCTCCCTTAGCTCTCAGGCTCTGCCCCACGCCTGTGGCTTGAGCTCACCCACTCACTCAGGCCTGGACTGGGCTCCAGACAGGAAGGTGAGGCCAACCCGACACAGCCCTTGCTCCTGGGCTCTCCTGCTGCCCTCCCCCACGTGCACATCCCAGCAAGGTGCGGTTGGAGCGTGTGCTCTGGGCTGGCCAGGAAAGGGACAGACGGCCTCTGCGGTTCGCACACCGAGCTCAGAGAGCCTAGACCTTCCTGCACACGGGGAGCAAAGCAGCCGCCCAGGGATAAAGGGTAAGAGCCCAGAGCAAGCCAGGGCGACCCAGAGGCAGGGAAGACAGCGCCTTCTCCCAGGTGACCCGGAGGAGGGAGAAGACATCCCTCTAAACCCGAAGGTCAGCACGTTTCTGCTCACTGAGAGATGCCCACGCCTCCGTCCTCGTGGGCCCTCGCCTCAGCCGTGCCAGCTTGCCCGCACCATCAGTGTGCTCCTCCACGGCTGCTGTTTCTTCTCTGCCTGCTAAACTCTTCCGCATCCCTCAAGGCTCACGCAGCCCTGCCTTTCTCTGGAAGATTGTCCTCACTGCAGGCAGAATCGATCCCTCCGTTCCTGTGCTTTCTCACAGTCCCAACTGTGCTTGCAGGACGACCTTGTGCCGGGACCCTGCATGTCAGGTACACGTCTTTTCTGTCCCAGGGGGCTTACTGGGGCCTGCCATGGAGTAGTCCTCAGGGAAAGATGGAGCTTTTAACCAAAGTGTTCCTGCCTTCAGTTGTGTGCTAGCTTCCCTTCACCCACAACCCCGGGCTGCCTCAGGCTGGAGCTCACCTGACCCCTCCTGAGGATCTTGCTCTGAGCTGCTAGCAGCCTCTGGCCGACTCAAACACCAGTGGATGCCCTGAGGGGCCATGCCCAGCCGGGAAGGAGTGATCCTGATACGGCGCAGCCAGGGTTTCCCGTCTTTGTAACCCGACATGCAGCACTCCTAATTGTCCTCTGAGTGAACCTGGCTCAGCATTTAGTGTGTCCTATAGAATAATACTGAGAGAATGAACAAATCAGTGGCAGAACCTTCTGAGACTTGCCTAATTGCAACTCAAATTGTTCCCATATTGGAAATTACATGGCTAAAATGCCTTTTGGGGAACTGAGTATTAGGAGCCCAGGGAGGTCAGCCAACAATGAGTTGCTGGAGTCTTTTCCTCCATGGACTCTTATTGAGACATTTTCCTGCAATGAGACATGGATAGGTTGACTCAAAACAGATTTCACAATCGCTTTATCCAATTTTGGACGGCTTAATTCAGCAATTCACATAACCCTCTTTAATCAGCCTCACGTTCAGGGCTTATTGTGGACTTTGACGGTTAGATGTCACTCAGGACGGCACCCCTGGGTGGGGAGGCCGTGGTCAGTTCCTGCGTGGCCCTGGGAGTGGGGACTGTGTTTGGGACTCCTCGGAGCCCTGGGTCACTTCAAGGGGTCCAGTGGGGCAGGGGAGCTGTGGTTCTGGTTCCCAGGTGTGACAGTACCCTGTCCCTGAGCAGGATTATGTCCAGGATGATGAGAGCCACAGTGCTTTGCACATTAAGGTTGCTGCAGTTTTGACACTCTTAGCAGGGATGTTGAGGTCTTAGGGGTTTGACTCCAACAGTAAATAAAAGTAGATTGGCTATGTGCCTAGTTCAGTGGCTTCAGGGAAAAAGTCATTTCCTGTCCATCTCTCTTTATGGCTTTGGAGGAACCATGTCCCTGGAATTGGAGGGGGCAGTTACTTAACTGGTGGCCTCTGTCGTGTCTTTTAGGCACTGAGGGAGACACAGAGATGGAGAGTTCCACCAGGGGGACTTCTGTTTGTCTGGCTTCATAGCTGCCCTGTGACAGGGCCCGGGGAAAGAACACTCCATTTCAGACTGGGCAGCCGAGGTCTGGAGGCCAAGGGACTTGTCCAAGGTGATCCGAGCCAGGGCAGTGCCAGCCTCCTGCTCCAGGCCAGAGGCTTCTTTTGTTGATTGCTTTGTTTTCATTAAGGAGCCTGCCTCCTCTTCACCTGGATAAATACTGTGCGCATGGAGGCTGTGCTCAGTCTGAAGGTGGAGCCTCAGTACCTGGGTGAGAGGCGTCCTCTGCAAACCACCGCCAGATGTGTAATCTCCCAGTTACCCTTGTCGTGCGCGTGTGTTATTCTCTGCCCAAAGCCCTCTGGCACTGTCTTGCTGGACAGGCTTAGCCCCCATTGCAGAGCAGGTCTGTGAGGGCCTGGGAGAGGGTGGGGCCGTCCATGTGCCAGGTCCTGTCCAGGTGCCTTGCAGGCATCATTGCTGTAGGGCTGCCGAGCAGGAGTGTGCTCTAGAGGAAGGGCAGTGAGTGTGGCCGCACGCTGGGAGAGTGCATGTGCGGTGTGCTTATGTGTAGTGTGTGGTAGACGATTTATGTTGTATATACGGCACATAATACGTGTGTAAGGCATGGTATGCATGTAGTGGGAGTATATCATCTGTTCTGTGTAGTCCGTACAGTACATGGTGTGTTGGTGTGCATGCACGTGGATGGTGTATGTGTAGATGTGTTTGTGTAGTGCATGGTATGTGTGTGGAGTATGTAACAGTGTACGGAGTGTGTGGGGCATATTTACCTATAATCTACATGTGTGTGCACAGTTGTACAGTATGTGTTGCATGTATGATGCATGTATGTGTATGCAGTATATGTGTGTGTAGTAGTGTGTGTGTTTGTGTGTGGTGTGTTTATGGTGTGTGATACTCTTATCTGTAGTCTGTGTGTATGTGTACCCAATATGGACAGTGTGTGTCTGTGTTTACGGCGCGTGTGGTCGATGTATGCCTGCACAGTGTGTGTCGTATGTATGGTGTGTGTGTGTGGTGTGTGTTTGAGTCCTGCGTTTGGCATGTGTGGTGCATTTATCTTGTGAGTGTGTGTGCGTGCGCACATGTGCGTTGGGGGTGGTTGGGAGGGCTGCTGAGGACTCGGTGGCCTGGGCAGCACTGCCCCTGCATGTATGTGTCCCGGGAGGTGGCAGTGGCCAGGAGGGCGGCTGAGAGGCCCAGGCGGGGCAGGCAGGCAGGGAATGCAGGGCACCCGCTGCGGTGTGAGGTCAGACTTCCAGGGACCCCAGCCTATCTGCAAGTCCTCCTCCTCCAAGGCCAGCGTCTGACCCCAACCATCTGCTGCAACTGGCAATTAGAGGGCAAGTGGAGACCCATGTGGGCGGGAGACTGGGAGAAAAGAGAAGAAATTTGGAGGGCAGGAAAGGGAAAGGAAGGGCGTCACCATGACGAGGAGAATGCTAATTGGCTAATTGCCTTACCTAATCCCACGTGAGCCACGCCTGCTTGGGTGTGTGTGTTTGCACGTCTGTCCCACTGACGGGTGTTCAGGCTCTCTGGGTGCAGAAGAGTTCAGGAGGGCTCAGGTCCCGTCCCCCACTAGATCACCTTGCATTGGCCGAGGCTTGTGTGCTGAGTGCCGGCCGCGCTTTGCAGTGCATACAGAAAGGAGGCGCCGGCCTGGATGGGAAGACTGAATCTGTCGGCCCAGAAGAGTGTGAAGAATCACAGCCCTCCTTCAGGACTCTTGTTTCCAGATCTCGGGGTGGCGGATGAGGGCTCTCCACGTCCTTCCTCAGCAAGTGGACAGTAAAGGTCGCCGCGCCTGGGCCCGGGGACGCCACAGAAAGGGAGTGGTGGTGCGGCCTTCTCTGTGGGAGCAAGGACCGCACCTGCCGAGGGAGGACTGGAGCTGGGCGCTGAGGTCGAAGCCCGGGGCCCTGGAAGGACAGCGGTCCGTCCGTGAGCTCAGGGGGACGGGGAATGCGGGCAGCAGCAGGGCCAGGTGGGCAGGAGTCCCTGCTCCGCCCTGGCCTCCGGAGCCCAGCGTGGAGCCCAGGTGGTGATGCCCGCTGACAGCAGCGGACGGCGCCCAGCCCTCGGGGAGGCCCTCCTCATGCAGGCAGGAGCCCTCGCCTGCCTGGCCCGGCAGGGGCCTTCCAGACTCACCTCTGCTCTGCTCTGGGACCTCAAGCACCCTCCGGGGAAGACTTCTGGAAACAGAGCCAGAGCCAGCTTTCCATTTATGGGTGGAACCACCTCGGCTCTGGCCTTTTTGCCCAACTCTCTCTCTCTCTATTTTTTGATTCCCCCTTGGTTGCATCTTAAGTTTTCCTAGTGTTTCTCCAAGTGCAGTTTACTCAGGGCTGATTTTGGAAATGAATTGTTTGTTCAGACAAGGTGCCTCAGCAAAGGGAAACAGAGTAGTCTTAAAGTGTGGCTTTTTCTGACCACGTTTTGCCTAGGAAAACTAGCTTCATTCTGCCCCCTCCTATCCATGATCAGAGAGCCATCCTGCCCTGCCGGGCCTCCGCTACCCTCAGGGTGGCCTCGGCTCTGCTGCCCAGTCTTCTTAGAAAAATCCTCTTTAAAGGAAGGAGCAAAACAAGTTCTTTTTCATTTTTTATATTTACTTATTTTAAAATATTTATTTATTCAAAAATACTTTATCGGTATATATTTGCAAAACATAATAATTATCTTTGCTTTGGGGATGGGCACTCACACGTCTGAAACATCTCGATCATTTTCAGTGTCTTTTCCTCTCCCTACCCACCCATTTCCTCCTCTCTTCCTGTCCTCCTTCCCCATCTCCAAAGTCTGCCTCCCTGTTTCCTACCATCTGTCTTTATTTTACTCTTTAATTTGCTTATATTTTGGGTTTCTCATATAAGAGAGACCATATGATATTTAACCTTCTGTGTCTGATTTCTTTCATTTAACAGTAAGGTCTCAAGATATGTCCATTTTCTTACAAAAGATGAATTCACCTTTCTTCATGGCTGAATAATATTTCATTGTGTGTATACACACCACATCTTCTTTATCCATTCATCTGTCCACAGATAGCTTGAGACTGTCTCCGTAGTTTAGCAGTTCTGAATTTCACTGCTAACAATGTGGGTATGCATGTACCACTATAGTATGGTGTCTTTAAATCATTTGGAAAGAGACCCAGGAAAGTTGTAGCTGGGCGAGTGAAATTTCAATTTTTAGTTTTTTGAGGAGTCTCCCTATTGATTTCCATACTGGTTGTTCTAGTTGCCATTCTCAGCAGTAAGGTAGAAGAGTGCTTTTTCCTCTACATCCCTGCCTTTTTTTATTGTGAGCTTAATGACTGTCATTCTTACTGGAGTAAGATAAAATCTCAGCGTTGTTTTGATTTGCATTTCTCTAATGGCCAGTGGAGTCGAACATTTCCGTGAATTTATTGGCCACTTGTACTTCTTTTTTGAGAAGTGCCCATTTTTTGACTGGCTCTTTTGCCTTTTAGGGTCTAATTCTTAGTTCTTTGTATGCTGTAGATGGGAGTCCTCTGTCAGATCAGGGCTGCCCAGTCTTCTGCCCTTCACCGAGCGCACCGCACTGTGCTCTGCCGCTCCCTTGCTCTGTAGCGTGTGCGGAGAAGCCTAGGAAGAAGGGAGAAGGGTGTGGCCGCCTGCGCGGACAGGCGGGAGCTGGCTCGCTGGTGCAGAGGCTCCCCTAGTGCAGCAGGGAGCGGAGGACGGTCAGGGCCAGATCCCGAGGCCTTGCCTACGAACGCCAGACTTTACCTTCTAGGTACCAAGGAGTCCTGGGACCTTCGAGGGGTGGCGTGATGAAAGCAGAAGCGCGTTGGGGCTGTGGCCTCTCGTCTGCAGGGACTGCCGTGGGATCCGGCGGCCATGACATGAGAAGATACCCTGGAAGCTTCAGCAGCCCACTCTGGCCCGGCGGCCACCGTATGCGGGCGGCTCCCACCCTCTTCTCCGTCCTCTGAACTTGTAGCTACACAGCAGCGTCTCCCCAGCGTCTCCCAAGCGTCTCCGCTCCCAAGTCTTACGGCTCAAGTTCGGCACAAGCAGACCTGCTGAACCTGCCTCAGCCTTGGTAAATGGGACCCCAGGCACCATGACTCCAGCTGGAGACGGAGCCACTGCGGTGCCCCCTGCCCCGGGCACCCCATGCCCTTTCATCAGTTCTCTTGGTCCCGTCTTTAAGTATTTTTCAGACTTGTCCACTTCTTTACTACGGGCTGTAGGCTAGTCTGACTGCCCCAACCCTCTGCTGAACTTAGCTGCCGCTTACTGCCCTTGGTTCCAATGTACAGCCCTCCCGAGCCTGCCGCCCACAGCCTGCCTCACCTTCGCAGAAACGCTCGGGATGGTGTAACTGCCCGTGCAGAGCCCTGGCTGGCGTCCATCCTGCACCAGGACCCCGATGTGCACTCCCTGCGGCAGCCGGGTCCAGGGTCCTCCTCAAAGCCCTCCCTCCTGCTGTGCTTAGCAGGGAGGGGCCGGCCCTGGGACCCTTCTGGTCCTGTACTGGTCCCAATTCCTCTGCTCCTGCAGCCCAGCTGCTGAACAGCTCCCAGGAGTCGAGACTGTGGGTCCCTCCCAGCAGCTGGTGGAGAACAGCTCAGCCCAGACTCAGCCGTTTTCAAACAGATTCCCATTTTCAGACCAGGACAGTAAGGCCACAGGAGGCCCACCTTGGTTTTCAGAAAGGTTGCTCATCAACTATGCTGTTGCTTTCTCTTACAACTTGGGATTCTATCAGTTTCCAAACTGTGCATACAAATAAATTCATAATAGTAGCAATAATCAAAATTTTACCCCCTCCCCTACCTGATTTTTTTTTTTTTTTTTGAGACAGTGTCTTACTATGTATTTCAGGCTGGCCTGAGAGTGATCCTCCTGCCTTGGCCTCCTGCATGCTGGGATTGCAGGCATGTGCTGCCAGGCCTGGATTCCCCATCCGTTTATGGAGTTTTGACTCTTATGCAGAGTTCCCTTTGGTACTGCTGGATTCCCCTGAGGTGGAGTATATGCTCCTAAGCATGTCTGCATCGAGGGTGTGCCTCTCCTTCTAAATCTTCCTTTCCTCTCCTGGAGCTCACCTCGAGCCGCAGAGCCCTAGTGTGCTGCCTGCACACACCTGACAATGCTGATACCTCCTGTGGCTCCCAGAGCCTCCTGCTGCTCTCCTCACTGCCAGCCCCTCCCGCCAGAAACTGTGGTCCTTGCCCGTTACAGCAATGATATGCAGGGACTTACTGCCTGAAGCTGAATGCTGCCCTGTGGCCTTCCAGTTACAGCTTGTCCTAAACAATTTAAAGATGATGGATGTGAATCTATAGACTAGACAGAGAGATCTGTGGGTCAGAGCAGAGGACATTCAGAATCCCTCCTTTACTAGGTGCAGAAACCTTATACCCAGGTCTCCATTGTTGAGTCTGCCGTAGGACGAGTCCTCTCCCTGAGGGCAATTTAGTTCTCTGTGAAGTTAGGTTTCTGGGATTTCTGCCCCAGATGTGTCTGGATCCCTACACCGGTATAAGCCAGAATCTCTGCTTTCACACTATGGCCCAGGAAGGTGGAGCTGCATGCAGTCCAGGGCATTGAAGGTAGTTTCTATGCTATGGGCTGGGAAGCTTGCCCTGCCTGCCTGCTATCTGGGGGAAGACACCATGCAAAAACTTCAGTTCCTCTGAAAACCCTCAGTTCTTGGCTTGAGCTGCAGGAATCAACCTGAGGAATGGGATTCTGTGGTCTTGCTTCTCCTTTTGCACTTTAGCGTGTCTGGCTGTCTTCTGGTCTCCCTTTATAATTTCTCACCTGGACACACAACATGCATGGAATCAAGTATTCCAAGAGCAGGTTGGAATGCCCCTTTGGGAGTGCGGCAGGATTCCAAGAAGATGTCATGGATTTTTGTCCTAAGTAGATTAGAGCCGAGAGCCCTGCAAGTTGTCTCTGGAACTTCAGCTGTAAGCATCTCCACACCTTGATCTCACACAGCTATCCATCCACGGGGAGCCCAAGACTGGATGCCTGAGGACTGGCAGACAGCTTAGGGCTCACGGGGACTCCGGGATTCAGCCGCACTGCTGGGGGCAGGCTCTGGGGTTCTGTAGGTAGTGCACGGGCGGGCAGCCTGGCGCTCACAGGCACAGAGCCCTGCTTGAGTGAATCACCTGCTGCAGTTGGCACCGGATCTCCTTCCTCAGGCTGGAGGCACCTTAGCTTGGCTCCATTTCCTTGGCAAAGCTGATGCTCCAGGAATGTTTCCCTTGGAAGGAAGCGCTGTTATCTCACTAGGAGAGAGCCAAGGGCTTTGTCGGGGTTTCCAGCCCCAAGAGCGAGCTCCTCAGGGCCCTGCTCCCATGCTGCTGGAACGATGCCGGGCTGTGGCTGATAGTTCAGTTCATCAGGTGTGGAACTTCCTCCTCAGTGCCACACGCTGAGCAACACCGGGGAGACAGAGGCAATCAGGGTGTGATTCCTGCCCCAGAGGGCTTCTTGGTCGGAATAGTTATGGGGAGGGAGGATCACCCTGGAGCGTGGTACTGTGTGATCCTCTCTGGGCCAAAAACCCAACGAAAGATGTTTCAACGAAAGCAACAGATTCACTTGTAATCATGTCCCCCCCCCCCATGGTTTTCTATCTGCCGGTGCAGGGGACCCCTTCAGTTGGTCCCCACTTTGACAAGTTCATCCCACAGGACAGGTGGCGTGGGGTCAGCTGGGACAGCTTCCCTTGGGCTTCTGTATCATCACATGAAGGGAGAAGCTGGCCCAAGAAAACAGTGAGGACTGAAGGAGCAGCCATGGGTCAAAGGATGTAGACGGGCAGAGAGGATGGGGCAGGAACAGCCAGGCCCCCAGTCTGGATGACTGGATAAAAAGTGCTGTTGTTAACTTGGAGGAGACACAGCTTCTTCTCCACAGAGTGACCAGGAGCGGGGACACTGCACAGTCCGGGGGACACAGCAGGCACCGGAGCAGGGACGCTGGGGGCCATGAAGGAGAGGCAGATGCAGGCCTCCTGCTTCCAGCTGTGCTGGCCTGGCGGAGGTGGCCTGGCCCCTTGGGATGACCTGTGATCTCCACGCTCAGCAGGGGAGTTTGGTTTCATCTCTGATGTGCACCTGTGGTGTAACCAAGGGACCTTCACCAGGTGATGTCAGCTCACATCAAGAGAGGGCCGCTTTTTCACCCGGAGCAGTGTTAAGTTCTGCTCAGGGACCCACTGGCTGTTAGCCACATAAGAAAGCTGGGGAACTTTTCTAACTCATCCCGCCTAGGCTCCCCAGGGTCTGCTGATCGGTACTGTCTGGGGTGTTGGTTGGGGCCTCTCATTTAAAAAGTTTCTAAGTTGATTCTGATGCATGCTTTATTTAGGAAGAACTGGCCTGCCAGCCTGGACCTTCCCTTCCTTTTATAACTGAAGCAATGGCGATCTTAGGAGAGGGAGGGTCAGGGCCCAGATCTCCTGCATGTGGTGTGGCTGGGCTCAGCTTTCTTGAATTCTGAAGCACCTTTCCCTGGTGCTTCTTGCCAGGGGTGAGACTGGGATCTTGGGCTCCACCCACTAGGGGCACAGTCTTCTAACTGCTCCCAGTTCTTCCGTGGAAGGCCTAGGGGTGGCTAGGTTGGCTGGGTTGGGTGGGTTGGGAAAACAGCAGTTTTCCATGGAGTCCATACCAGGAAGTGGGGGCTGAATTGGCTGTCTTCATGGCCTCTAGGGACACTGGGTCCCATCCACATGGGTGCGGCAGGTCCTGGCAGGTGCAGGGCCCTGGAATTCTCCCCTGAGGGCATCACAGAGCCAGTCTGTTCTGTGCTGGCTGGAGGCAGCCCATGTTCCACTTTCCAGAGGGCTTTTCCTGGCTTCCAGAGGGCTTTTCCGTGGGCCACTTGCCAGAGGGCTTTTCCTGCTCATGGTCTAGCTTGACTATGAAGTGGGGCTGCCAGGGCCCAGAAGACCTCCTTCCAGGCTGGGAGGGCAAGGGTGCTGAGGACAGATGTGCTGGCCCTCTGTGAGGCTGTTTAACACTGGCGATACTCTCAGGGCCCGTGAGTGTAGCTTCATACTTGGCACATTCTAATATTAAGAGGATTTTCTAAGAGGATCCAGCCTGGGCCACTTCCCTTAGTCCTGAAGGTAGGCCTTGGCTCATATTCTTTCACTAGGTTCTGAAATGGGAATGTTGTTCAGGGATGGGCAACTGGTGACATTAAAGGTACAGCCATGGGCCACATAGCAACATTTCAGTCAATAGATCACACATGTGACAGTGGTTCCCTAAGATTGTACCTCCTGGTGATGTCTCAGGGACTGAAAGTACACTCCATGTGTGAAAACCAACCCAACTCCCTCTTGAGCCTCACCACCATTTTGTGCTTGTGCTGGACAAAGCACCCAAACCCCACATCCTGTTTGGCAGAAAACTTGCTGCAGTTGCAGGATGTTTTGTAGCTCACCTAGTGTGTGAACTTCCTCTTGCCCCACTAACCTGGCATGGTTCTGCTTTGGTAAAATTCTGCTTGCTCTCCCCTGAGCACTCCCCAACTGAAAGCATGGTTTAAAGGAGAGAAATCACATTGCTCCCCGGTGCCGAGAGCTCTTTCCAGGCACCAGCCTCTTTCGGACACTGGCTTTGAATAAACGGACTCAAATCTGACTCAGAGTGTGGCGCATCTCTATAGTTCCAACTTGATTGCCTATAACAGATGGTGTTTACATAATGGTGAAACTGCCTGCCAGTGCAGCTGTCGGAACAGGTCCCCATGTAGCTGTGTACACAGCAGGACTACATAGCAACACCCGACGAAGCTGTGTGGCCACATGGATGTCTCTGAAAGTGAGGAGCGTGTGACTCACGTGGGCAGGAGGTGGCTCAGGAAGGAGGGGATGCTGGATAGCAGGAGAGGCTGCTTCAGGCAGAGAGACTCCCAGTGACCACTCTTGCAGGGACGTGACAGTGCGCAGTGTGTGGCCCCTACAGAGTTGTGTGCTCCGTGTGGGGTTGGAAGCAGGGATTGGTGTCTGATCACACAGCTGGAACAGTGGGAATGCAGCACAACAGGGTGGGGATGTGAGACAGCAGGGCTTGGTCTTTCAAAACTCAGAGAAGGGGCAGACTGAGGTGTTGGTCAGATGGTTACATCAGCCCCCAAACAAGGAAGGGACCAGACTAGGCTAGTGCAGGCAGGGACGTGGGTCAGCACGAGATGGTGCAGTGGCCGGAGGCCTGTGTGCGTGCAGCGGGGGTGGAGGCCAAGGGCGGCAGGGAGTGGCAGAGCAAAATAGGGCAGATGGCGCCTCCTTCTGCCTGGCTCTGACTCTCATCTGTGGCCCACAGAGGGAACTTGGTGTGCGGACCGGAACCTGGTGGGTATTACTGCATGCAGACTGAATGGCATGGTTTTGATTGGAGGCCCAGGGCATGTGGCCATTGCTAATCGTATTCAGAGAAGAGTGTGAATGAGATTCATTTCCACACTAGAGTGGACTGTGAACATTCAGACATCAACTGTGCTGGCCTCTCACCATGTCTTCATGTACACTGTTGCTCTCTGTTTCTCACAACACTGGAACACTTGAGGAAGAGGGGTGTGTGTATGTGTAATAGAGTGCATAGGAGGCACAGCCTTATATTATAGTCCAAGTGAGTGCCCCTCCTGGAATTGCGTAGTGTATAACCTGCACACTGCACATATCAACTCTGACTTAGCTACAAATAGAACTTCTGAAATGTGTAGACTATTGAGCTTAACACTAGCATGGCTCTGTGATGTGAAAGAGTCCACCATATGCTTTATCAGGGGAATGGAGAAAGAATTTGGTAACCTTTTTCAGGGAATGCTCCAACTGGGAGAAAAACTTGTCTCTCATCGAGTGAGAGATAAAACTCCCGTGAAAGTAAAGAGATGGTTAACCACATTGTGAAGATAGGGTGCAAAAATATGAGCTGTGCTGAGAAATGTCATGAAGTAGAGAGCCAGGGCTTTAACAAATGCCTAAATTTTTGTATTTGTGTATTGTTGGAGGTTTCTGGGATATTGAAATGTTATTTACAAAGACTTACTGTGCATGAGATATACAGAGCTGTGTGCATATGAACAAGTTCACTTGGTCTCCAATTGTCTATAGTGAACTCTCATTTTTATGTGCATTTTTGTTACACACTGGCTTTAGACATTAAGATACAGCTTCACTGTTGCCTTCAGAATTCACCACAACAAACAGACCTGGACATCATTAAGTTGGAGTTTGGGGCTTAATACGGGGACAGAATGGGAGAGACCTTTAGATCAGTGAGTATTTTCTACACAACTTCTAGTTACCTGTAGGAAAGTGATGGTTATTTATTTATTTATTTATTTATTTTTTGTGGTACTGGGGATTGAACTCGAGACCTTGTGCTTTCGAGTCAGGTGGCAGAACCACTGAACTAAATCCCTGGCCCTAGTGATGGTTATTTTAAAGACAGAACATTTAAAAAATGTTGGCATATAGCATGCATAAGAAAACATATGGCAAGGGAATGCGTACTCTTATCTAACTAACGCTTACAAGAGTAGCTTTCTGAGCCCTTCAGAAGGCCCCTTGCACTCTGCCCAGTCATATCTTCCTCCAGACAAAACTGATATCCTAACTACATATTTGTTTGGCCAATTTTGAACTTTATATATACAAAATCTTTACATACAAAGGATGTCATAGGTATAGAATGATGTATGTTGTCTTTTGTGCCTGTCTTTGTTTGGCATTGTGTTTGTGACATTTATACTACATAGATAGTAGTGTATTCATTTTATACCTGTTCCATGCATATGTCACAGTTTATTAATTTTACTGCTTGTTTTTTTTTTGACACAGGGTGTCACTGAGTTGACCAGGCTGGTCTTGAACTCATGACCCTCCTGCCTCAGCTTCCCAAGTAGCTGAGGTTAGAGGTGGGCACCACTGTTCTATCATTGATGGGTGGTGCCCAGTTTCTGGCTCTCATGAAAAGGAAGAAGCTTCAAAATGCTCTAGGACTTTGTGTAGTCATTCTTATTTTGATTTTCTTTAGTTTAGATCAATCTTTGTGGCAGGCCCCCTGACCACAGTCAGAGCAGGCTGTAATATGGAGCAACCTCCCCCCCCCGGCCCCCCATAATTGGCTACAATGTACTCGGAGCCGTACTGAAGCCTACATGACTCACAAGAGCATGTCGAATGGCATGCAGGCTAGTACAGCTTCCCTGCCAATGGCTGCCATGGAGATCTAAGTCCTGATCTGTGAAATTGCAGCTCCTAAGTGAGATAACTGTGGCCGAGGACTGTATGGTTACAGACCACATTACATTCCTAGAGCTACCTTGTTTCAGTAGCTTACTAGTTAACCACAACCTACCTTTGGTCTTTTGGTCTTTTCTGCTCCTTTTTCAAGGATGCCTTATCCCCCCCCCCTTTTTTTTTGATACCAGGGATCAAACTTGGGAACTTGTACTTGCGAGGCAGGCACTGAAACCACTGAGCTAAATCCCCGGCCCGCCTCATCCCCCTTTACTAGTCTTTCCTGTGTCTGCTGATAGCACTGGATGCCACATTTATCTCCCTGCCCTATTCTTACCCATGCCTGTGTACTCAATAAATACTGGTGGTCCTGGTTGCTTGGGGTCCTTGCCACATGCTCAGTGTGGCCCATCCCAGTTCCCTGTTTTCTGTTTAAGTCTTGTTTCCATGTCTTTCCTTTGCCTTGAGTAGTATTGGCTTGCAGGAGATTGAGACTCTCAGACAGGGTCCTCGATAAATCTTTCTAAAAGAATTGTGCATATGCAGACAAAACCATTAATATGGTGTTTTATGGGCTCTTGAAGACATTTTCAGGGATGACTTAGGTCAGTACCACCCACAGTCTGGTAGCCAGCTATTACTTGTCTGCAGTGAGATAAGGAGATTATACCAGAAGGAAAATCAATATCACCCACAGTAGAGCTAACATTTTCATTTGTTCATAGTAAGACTTTCTTGATGAAGGAAGTAGTATTTGATTTAATTTCTGGCAGAAGATTCTTATCTTGTTACAAACCAGTAGTAACAAGCCCTTCACAGACTGGCTATTTTGGGTAGCACTGAGGATAGACTACTTAAGCTTTTAAATTTTAACTGTAATTGTGATGATTATGGAACCTATTACCCTCCACTCCCAGTCTGGTAAGACCCTCACTGTGCAGTTCTCATAGTGCATAGAATTGCATTTTCTTTTGGGGCTTTAGCAAGTTCTGATTTGCTGAGGAGAGAGACAGACTTGAACAGACATACCACCAGGCTCCATAGTTCCAGTCATTTTCTCAGAGGACTAGGACAGCAGCCAGGCCAGGGGAGACCGTCCTGGGCAAGCAATGTCTTCTCAGTTGGACAGGACATCACATAAACTGCTCAGCTAAGGGGCCTGATTTGGAAGTTAAGTCTTGTGTTCACAACCGCCCCACCCCCAGCTGTTCCACAATCTTCTCGCACCATCCTCCCTGCACACATGAGCCTGTTTTGCATCTTCTGCCTGCAACACCCCATCTCTGCAACACTACCCTGCCCACCATTCGAGCTCTGTTTCCAACACCACTTTCTGTTTTCAAATGATCTACTGAGATGAAGTTCACACAATATAAAGTCAACCATTTTGAAGTGAACAAGTCTGTTCTACATTCATAGTGTTGTGCAACTATGTGTGCAACTACGTGGAACTTCTCTCTAGTTCCAAAACACTTCTATCACCCCAAAGTAAATCCCCTTACCCATTATGCTGGGTTGAATTTTATCTGTTCTGAACTTCGTGTGCTGAAGACCTAAGCCCTAGGGCCTCAGGGTGAGACAGATGAGAAGCACCACTTGACTCTCTCACTTTTTCCTGTGCTGGTTGGAGGGGGGCTTGGCTGTATATGGCACATGTACTCCCCTTGCCTCCCCTTGCTCCCCCTTGAACCCCAGTGGAATGGGGCATTTTGCTTCAGTGTCCTCCCTGGCTATCAAGCTGCCATTTTCCACTCCAACATGAGTGCAGCCAGTCAGCATGGCGCCCCTCCCAAACTCCAGCCACTTTAGCCAACACTGTCACCTTTTAGAAGAGTGGAGGGGGCCCCTGGGGTGGCTAAGATCAGGAAGGGAGGAACCTGGTTCCCTTTTTTTTGCATACCTAGCATTCACAGCAAGCCTTCCAGAAGATTCTCTGGTTTCAGCCTTCACTGTCACTGAAACAGTATTGGAAGTTACATCAGCAGCACTTCCAGGCATTTCTGAGTTTTATTCTAGGAGGGCCCTCCTGTGTACTGACCCCTTGTGCTGCAGCACAGGTTCTGTTAAAATAAAGATTTGCTTTGGTCTTCCTGTAAACCTGCTCATGATTTATTTCTTGAGTAACGTGGACTTCAAAAGTCCTGTAAATCTGTTTGAAATGTTTATCCTGAATAGTCTGGACAGAGTGGTCATTTCCAAGGAAAGGCAAAACTCAGAATTGTAAACACCAGAGAAGCCCAGCAGTCAATGTAGACCAGGAGCAGAGGCAGTGCCTGGTAGCGTTGACCTATGGTGCTCAGCACAAGCTGGCATCAGAAGGCTGTGGTCAGCAATGGCAGAGACCAGTGCCTGGCAGAGCCCAGCCATGGTGTTCAACACAAGCTGGCATTGGATGGTGACAGCTGGCAGCAGCAGTGACGAGCAGCTGGCACGTCCGTTGTTGGCATCCAACTTTACCTGGTGTCCATTGGTGACATCAGGACTGCTAGCAGAACTGCACTCTGCCAACTCATGGTTTTGATCTGAGTTGAGCAAAAGAACCCTGGGCCAACTGGCAACAAGGGCATGGGACTTTTGGGAAATAGGGCCTTTGCAGATGTACTTAGTGAAGATGCATCCTTTGAGAGGGTGCTAATTCAACATGACTGAAGGGGAAATTTGGATACAGAGCCACATGTGCAAGGAGAAAGCCATGTGAGGGTGGAGGCAGGGATTGTGCTGGTGCAGCAGAAGCCACGGAACCCCCAGATGGCCAGCAAATACTGGAATCTAGGACAGGCAGGAGACAGATCCCCCTCTCGGCCTTCAGAAGGAACCCAACTTTCCAAGACCTTCACTGTGCTTCTGTCCTCCAGAACCAAGACATGCAGGTTGTGGTATTGTTATGATGTTTAGGAACCTTAGATGTCTGCTGGGCAGTTTCTCCCACTCCCACCACTGCAGTTGATTTGTGTGTGAGCTTGGCCGGGCTAAGGCACTTGGCTTTTGATCAGAAATTAATCTAGCTGTAGTTGGGAAGGTATTTTCTTTAGATATAATGAGCACTTAGATCAGTAGACTCTGAGTAATGCAGAGTATCCTGCATAATATGGCCAGGCCTCATCTGATCAATCCAAGTTGAAGCTCTTAAGAGAAGCAAGACTAACACAACTCGAGGAAGAGGAAATTCTGCTTCCAGACTGCATTTGGTCTAGAAGCTGCAGTGTCAACTCTTCCTTGATTCCACACCTTAGCTTGCCATGTGAATTCAGGTTTGCCTGGACCCAGTTTCTTAAACTAACTACCTCTCTTTCTGTATGTATGCACGATAGATCTGTGTTGTATCTCTATAGACTTACCTCTTTTGGATATGTCACATAATGTGGACACTTTGTGTCTGGCTGCTTTCACATAGCATAATGTTTCCTAGATTCATCCACCAGGGCTTCATTCCTTTTTGTGAGTGAACGATACTCTGTTGTATGTATAGACCACAATCTGTACATATATTCATCCATTGCCGAGCATTTAGGCTATTTCTATCTTTTGGCAATGTGAATAGTGCTGCTATGAACATGCATATAAATATAGATGTTTGAGATTTCATTTCTAATATTTTAGATATATATCTAGGAGTAGAAATGAAGACTTCTGTGGTAATCCTATTTCACTTTTTGAGGAACTGCCAATTTCCATGGCATCAAAAATATTTTATGTTCTCATTAACAATGTATGAGGATTCTAATTTCTGTACATCTTCACCACTGTGTTATTTTCCATTTTTTATATTGTACTCATCCTAGTGATTGGGAAGTGGCTCCTCATTGTGGTTTTTATTTGTATTTCTCTAATGGCCAATAATGTGGGATATTTTTTCTTGTGCTTTTAGCCATTCATACATCCTTTTTGGAGAAAGGTCTATTCAAGTCTTTTGCCATTTTTCATTTGTGTTGTTTGTCTTTTTGACCCCTGCCAGATAAATGAGTTGTATTTTTTCCTCATTCTGTAGGCTATATTTTTGCTTTCTTGATAAATGTCTGTTCATGTATAATGTTTTTATTTTGATGAAGTCTAATTTTTCCATTGTTGCTCATATGTAAGAATCTGTTGCCAAATCCAAGGTCATGAAGATTTGCCCCTATATTTTCTTTCAAAAGTTTTGTGGGTTTGATACTTCTATTTAGTCACTGATCCATCTTAAGCTCAGTATGTTTATGGTGTGAGGTATGATCTAGCTGCACACGAATCTAATTGTGATAGAACTGTTTGTTCCAAGGACCATTCTTTCTCCATCACGTGGTCTTAAACTGTTGTTAAAGAATAAATTGGCTATAGATGTATGAGCTTATTTCCGGACTCATTATTCTGTTGCATCAATCTCTATGTTTATCTCTTAGTTTATCCTTTGCCAGTACCACACTGTCTTGATTTACTATAGTTTTATAGAAATTTTGAGATAGGAAAATGTGAGTCTTCCAACTTTGTTCTTCTTTTTTAAAATAGTTTTGACTATTTGGAGCCCCTTGAAATTCCATATGAATTGAGAATCGACTATTCTGTTATTAAAAAAGACTTACAATTTTGACTGAGATTGAATTAAATATGCAGACTGCTTTGATATCTTAACAATATTGGTCCTTGTAATCCATGAAGAGAAGATTTAAAAAATTTATTTAGGTCTCCTTTGATTTCTTCCAACAATACTTTGTAATTTTTTGTGTAAAAATATTTTTCTTTTATTAAATTTATTCCTAAGTATTTTATTTTTTTGGATACTATTGTAAATGGAATTGTTTTCTTAAGTTCCTTTTCAGATCATTCATTGTTGGTGTATAAAAGGACAACTGATATTTATGAATTGATCTTGTACCTTTCCACTTTGTTGAATTTATTAGCTCTGGTAGCTTCTTGAGAAACCTTTCGAATTTTTCTGTATATAAGATTATGTGTGAATAAAGACAGTTGTACTTCCTTCATTCTAATTGGGATGTCTTTTGTTATTTTTTTTTTCTAGCCTAGTCACTAGAACCTCCAGCATGATGTTGGTTAGCAGTGGTGAAGATGGGATTGTTGCCTTGGCCCAGTCAATGGCTGAGAGTTTCTGGTCTTTTACCATTGAGTGTGATGCTAGCAGTGGGTTTTCAGTAAATGACTTTTGTTATGTTGAAGAAACTCCCACTCCTTGTTTTCTGAGTGTTTTCATCATAAAAGGGTATTGGATTTTTTGTCAAGTGCATTTTGTGCATCAATTGAAGTGGTTGTGGTTTTTATTCTCTGTTCTCTTAATGTAATGTATTATATCTATTAATTTCTTAGTTGAACAATTTTTGCATCCCTGGAATAAATCCCACTTACTCATCGTATGTACTCCTTTAAATATGCTCTTGTATTTAATTCACTAGTGTTTTGTTGAATATAGTATTTTTGCATCTGCATTTATGAAGGCTATTGACTTGTGATTTTCTTTCCTTTTGACACCTTCATTTGGCTTTGATATCAGGGTAGTGCTAGCCTTATAGAATGAGTTAGGCTGTGTTTCTTCCTTTTCTATTGTTGAAAGAGTTTGGGGAGGATTGCTTCTAATTCTACTTTAAATGTTTGTTAGAATTCACCAGTGAATTCATCCGGCCCTGAAATTTTCTTTGTTGAATGTGTTTTGATTACAATTCAATCTCTATTTGCTATAAATCTGTTCAGATTTTCTATTTTTTCATGAGTCAGTTTTGGTAATTGTGTGCTTCTAGGAATTTCCCTACTTCATCTAGACAATCTGATTTGTTGGCATACAATTGTTCATAATAGTCTCATAATCTTCTATTTTGTTAGTGTTGGTAGTCATGTTCTCACATTCATTCTCTACTTTATTTGCATTTTCTCTTTTTAAAAAAATCAGTCTATCTAAAGGCCTGTCAATTTTGTTGTTCCTTTCAAAGAGACAACTTTTGCTTTTATTGTTTTTTTATTTTGTATTTCCTTTCCATGCTAATCTTTATTATTTCTATTGTTCTTCTAGTTTTGGGTTTAATTTGCTCTTATTTTCCTGGTTCCTTAAGATCTAAAATTGGATTGCTCACTTGCAGTATTATTATTGTTGTTGTTGTTGCTGTTGTTGTTTTCAGTACCAGGGATTGAACTTAGGACCTTGTGCTTGCCAGGCAGGTGCCATGCCACTGAGCTAAATCCCCAGCCCATTCTTATTATTTTTAAATGTAGTTTTTACTGCTACAAAGTTCCCTCTGTGCACTGTCTTCACTGTAGCACATAACTTTTGAAATCTTGTGTTTGCTTTCATTGACCTCTATGTATTTTATAATTTTCCTTGTGACTTCTTCATCGACCCATTGGTTGCTTGAGTATATTGTTTAATTTCTACATTTTTGTAAATTTTCCAGTTTTACTTCTGTTATTGATTTCAGTAAGAAATGGTGCTCTGTATAATTTCAATATTTTTACTTTTCTTCAGACTCATTTTATGGTTAACTGTGGTCTGTCTTGGACAGTGTCCCATGTGCACTTGAGAAGAATGTGTAATCACTCTGTCAGTTTTGGGTAAAGTGTTCTACATTGGTTTGCTATTAGTAGTTGCTTAAAGTGTTGCCAGAATGTTTTTCTCTGTACTGATCTTCTGTCTAGATGGTCCCTCCATTATTAAAAATGGGATATTGGACTCTCCAACTGTTATCATCCAACTGTCCCTACCCCCTGAAATCTATTGGGTTTCTTCCCCTGCTGCGGGGCTCGGATGCTCAGTATGTAGGTTTGTAATTGCTGGGTGCTCTGATGATGTGACACTTTATCAGTATATAATGTCTGTGTGTTTCTTCCTCTCACTTTGGTTGGTAGGTATATTATATTCCCATTACCCTTAGAAGGCCAGTGCCTCTAGAATTAATCTCCTATTGTCCCCGATCCTTCCACTGGACGGTGCACATGGGGCTGCTGGGCAGTTAAATCAACTCCTGTGAACGCTCCTGAGCCCTGGTCTCCCCTGACATTGACAATACCTGGCTTCCTCTCATGGTTGGGACGCAGCTAAGCTGGCGACGTGGGGTTGATCCTTTGCTGGCCCTGTGTGCCTGCTGCAGGTGGCAAGGGGGCTGCTGGTCCTTCTCGCTGTCCTCTTCTGTTTCTCCCCACAGGGTGTTTCTCTCCAGAGAAGGCTGGTCTCAGAGGCTGGGCGCTGGGCTCTGGCTGGCCTGAGGCCTCCTCTTTCACAGTAGTCCAGCAGCCCTCATGCTGGTTTGGCGTCTGTGCCAGTGAGTTTGTATCATCACAAAGACAGAATGACTTGAATTAGGTTTTAGTTTAAATAATGAATGAAATCCCAGAGCAGGCCCTTTGTCACTCGTGGAATTTATGGCTGTTTGAGAAGCCAACACCCACTTCCAGCCACTCCTGCCCTTACTTTTCGGTCAGCTCGGCATCCCCACTGATCAGTGAGGGTGACTTCAGGTGCCGAAGCGGAAACTCGGAGCTGCCCTCTCCTGCCTTGGAGTGACAGCGCTCCCCTCCTCACCTCCACGTCTGCCTGGACCTCCAATCTCAGCCTGGACGCCTGCTCCTGAGGGCTGGGTGTGGAAAAGGCACGGGCAGGGTGAGGACAGGCCTGAGCTCTGGGCAGGCAGTGCCCGTCTGTCATCCCCATTAGAGAGGGTCCCCAGGGCAGGGAGCTGGGTCCTCATGCACTGAGTGTGATGCCCGAGTCCCTGCCCCATGAGCACACCCTTCGCCGTCCCCCTTGAGAGAGACGCCCACCTTCCCGAGTCCCCGCGGTGCGTGCGCATGTGTGTGTGTGTGTGTGAGAGGCCCGTGTCTTCTCAGAGGGTGAGCAGGGCTGTCCTGCCTGTGGGCGTGAGGGTGACACATGCGCTCACGAGAGGGCGCGCTTCGATGGGCTCCTTGTCCCCTCTGCCCAGCTGTTCCCAAACTGGTCCCACGAGAGGGGCTGGCTGGCTGCCCTCCCCGGGGCTGTGCTTTGGGGGTCTGGAATGCGCCCAGCGGAGGGGCGGGCAGCACCCCGGTCTGGTCGGAGGGTGGCAGGAGCCAGGGCTGTTTGGTGCCCCACTGTGTGCTGTGGCCCGGCTGTCATCATGATCTCCTGGCTTTTATTGTCATAGCATTAATCATTCTGAACCCACTTGGCATTAGTGAGGACCTAATGTGTATTTGGAAGGGAATTTCTATTGTAGTGCAGCATTAACTAACCGGCCTATTATACAAAGTGTTACCAGACCCGGTATGTACAAATGGTTCACTTTGCAGTCTCCAAGTGTTGAAACTTTGTATGGTTTGTGTCAAGACAACATGAATAGAGAACACAAAGGAGGCAGGGGCTGAGATAATGTGGGCCCGTCCTCCGGCTGGCAGGGGCCAGAGCACCCTCGAGGAGGACGCCTGCTAGGCAGCCTGGGCAGCCCACGGTGCCTGCGGCTGCCGCCCCCACGCCTGGGTCTGGGCCAGAGGCCGGACATGGAAGCAGGGTGTCCCGAGGGGCTTCTGAGTCAGCGCCCTGAGAATGAAGAGAAACAGGGTAACAGGGTTTAGAAGCGGCCAAAAGCTGCAGTCTGTGTAGCAGATCATGTGCCCTCCGGGTTCCCCTCTCCACTGTTGCTCAGTGGCGGCCACAGCCCTTGTCCCTCTGCACCTGCCCAGCCATAGGTATCCACCCTTTCCTGACACACTGAGCCCGAGCCACACTGCCCGCCCCACTGAGGGCCACCCCACCCTCCGGGAGGCCTGGCCTTTGCACAGGTCGCTCCTCACCGGGCTAACACCCACTTCTCTTTTGAGGCCTAGCTCAAGCAGTGCATGCTCTGTGACGTTCCTAGTCTCCCCACGGTCACGGTGTGTTCAGGTGCCCTTGCCTTGCGGACCCTGCTAAGGGACACACGTGCTGGCACACAGGGAGACAGCTTGGATGAACACGAGCTAATTCTTGCCAGTGTAGTGTGGAAGGCAAGTCACATGCACTCACACTCACACACACACACACACACCCCCCTCGTTTAGCCAATGAATAGGCTATCAGTGCATAAAGCTCAATTGCTTTAGAGATAAAGTGCTAAACTCTGCAGTCCTGACAACTACAGAGAAGTAAATCAATGGACCATTAGGGTAACAGTTGTTCAGAAGAGGGGGAAACTAGTTTGTGTTGCTTCTTGTAGAAGAGATAAGCAGAAGTACCTTTGAGGGTGTGGGAAGGGGCGCCCTGGGCTGGGAGGAGCTCAGTGATGCCTTCATGCAGATTAGTAAATCTGACTCCTGTCCTTTCATTACCAAAGCAGCATTATTATTATGCAGAACAGCAGGAGACCAACGTGGAGACTTAGCTGGGTCAGCTGACCTGGAATGGCTCCCGCTGACAAGTGGAAGCAGGGATTTCTCGGCTGCCCCCGTGCAGGGAGTGCTGGTGGATGTAACGGATTACACTTGATTTTTGAGTGCAAATGTGACGCTTGCTATTTCTGCTCCACACCGACTCCAGTTGGTGCCTTAAATGAAAGGAGTACTGCACCTGGCCTTCGTGGCCACGTCAGAAGGTGACAGAAGGCAAGGAGCCAGGCGATGCTAGCTGAAGCTCTTGCCTGTACCTGTGAGTTTGACCGGTGCCTCTCAGGAAGAGATGAGGAACATTGGTGTGCGGTCAGGAAACAGCATCCCATAGACAGACACCAGTTCCACAGGACACATCCTCTGCCAGGGGAGCACCCGGGGCTCGGAAGGCAGCTGTGGTCTGGCCAGAGGCACAGATATAGGACCAGTGAGGTCTGTCCTGATGGAGGAAGGACTCTGGGGAGTGGTGCAGTCTGGAGAGGACAGGGCCAGGCATGAGAGAGAAGCTCCTGCAGGTCTGACAGCAGGACAAGCGCCATCCACTCTGGAAGTCAGGCTAAGGCACCTGTCCTTTGGGGGTCTTCTCAGGAATCAACGGTAAGGGTGATAGAAGTTAGAGTAAATAATATTATTAGCAGTTGTGTGGTCAAAACATGTCCCCAAATCTCAGTGCTTTATATAGAAGAAAGCCCATTTCTCACACACACAAAGCGCAACGTGATGTTCCTGGTGTCTGTCCAGGTGGCACTAGCCCCGTTCACTTCGGGACACTGGGCTCCTCTGTCTTGTGGTTCTGCTTCCCTTGTCCTAGGGCTGTGGATTGCTCCACTAGGTGTCTGTGTCTGGCAGGCAGATGGGGAGCAGAGGGAAGACGCCACATGGAAGGGTTTAATGGGCCAGGCCTAGGAGCGGAGCACAGCACCACGGCTCACATTCCACAGGCTGTACTGCAACGCAGGGCCACCCCTAGCTGCAAAGAAGACTGGGCCTGTGGTCTGCTTTCCAAGAGGAAGAGGAAGGGGGTTTCAGTACAGCAGTGTCTGCCGTGCCTCGAATTGGTGGTGCAGTCCTAACTCCTTCGTATGTGTTCTTACCATGTGTTGGGCTCTATACCAGTCTCTGCCTGTGCTATGTGAAATTCGGAGCCTGCCCAGACCTACTTGGCTTAGGACGGAATGGCTTTCGCTTAGTGAGGGTGGGGCCTCCTGCACAGCACAGCCTCTTTCTCATTGTTCAGGGTCAGCCTGAAGTGGGATGATTTTAGGCCCTTGGGTGCCTGTGACTGATAGGAGCTGGGTGGGCAGATGGGGGCCCATGAGTCTGGCGTTGTTGGTCCTGAGACACTGCTGCCAGGCTGGTGCTTCCAGATTTACTGGTCCAAGTGGGCTGGGTGAGGGATTGGGACTTCACCTTGGCCAGACTGCGGATACCGTTACCACGAGTGACACTCTCTCAAATCTTTTATCTGCTGTCTTTTCTCCTTCTGCTTCTCTGCTCCTGTTTTTTTCCCCCATGGTTTCTCCTGATTTCCCTCCTAATTGGCTCTGTGGGCAAGGTCTGCTGGTAAGCTAAGGGTTCATCCAAGCTGATACCCTATAATTGACAGTTGACATTCAGCTGTAGCAAGGGCCTTCCATTCTTGACCATGGCCAGTGTGTTCTCTCTGCGTGCTTGGTGCAGGGTTGTTCAGAGCGTGGAAAGCAAGGGTCAAGTCTTCCATGGGTGTGATGCTGATGCAGCCTGGTCTCCGCGGGACAGGCGTCTGGATGCCACATGGGGCTGTCTGCTTACTCCTTCATTATCCACAAGTAGCAGCACCCACATGACATGCAAGGAAACCATCCAGGAGTTGGGGCCTGCAGGATTAAGGGCTGGGTGATTCCTCCAGCTAGCCATGTATGACCCTTCCCCTGTCTCTAATCTTGTCTTTATGATGCCTCCAAATTATGATGGGGCTGGGTGGGAGCACAGCATTCTCCTCCTATTCTGAACAGCTTTGGGTGAGTCACTATTTCCCTTTTGACCTCAACTTCAACAACCCCATGGCAATGACATCAGCGAAGATGTTATTTGAAGTACCACTCAGCTCTGAAATCTTAATTTTCTTTGTAACTGGTGCAGCTCTCTTGGGGAGCATGGCAAACAGAAAGGCTGTGTTCTTTGAGGCTGAGCGTTTGTGCCTTCAACCTGAAGAGAAGACCTAGTGCTTTGTAGGGCTTTGTGAAGCTCAAGTGAGAAGATGTACAGGAGGGCTGAAGGCGGTGCCTGGCTTGTGGGTGCTCACAAAGGTGCCATCTGCTGTACATGTCACCAGGATTCCATGTGGTCTGTGGCTCTCTGGAAAGCCCAGCCCATCCTCCTCACAGAGAAACCACGTGTAGGAGGTGGTTGATCAGCCGTATGGGGCAGTGACCCAAACTCCAAGACCCGGAGCCACCCATGTTAAGCCACAGATTTGGGAAAGAAGAGATGTTATTTCTGGAGTGAGTACCTGGCTTTGTCCTCTAAGCACAGGAGAAAATGCAAACAGGCCACAGAAAGGGCAGGCTCCATGCAGAAGCACATGCAAATGTGTTTGTCATTAGGCCTTCCATGCCAATAATCCAGATCTCTCCTCTTGCCTTTGCTGCTTTTTTTTCTGGTGGCCAGAAGCCAGACAAAACACACTGTCTTATGAGCTTCAACAGCCGGTTTTGCTCCCTGGGGCTGGAGTGGGGGCCACTTTCTAGGCCCTGGAAGTTCAGGTGCTCTGTGAATTGGGCTGGAATTTGCAGTCAGTCTCCGAGCTCTCCTGGCCAGCCATGGCCTCCAGTTGTCCCTCAGCTAACACACGATGGTCATACCAAGGGCCAGAACATGCAGGTCAGGATGCCCCCAGGTATGGATGCCCAGGCGGGCCCTTGGCTCTCTGAGGACAAATGGCTGGGTCCATTCCACTTAGCTTGGCCCGACAGTCCTCCATGGAAGGGCTCATCTTTCTTCTCCTGGTTTTTTCTTGGCAGCTTCCCTACCCAAAATATTCGGCCCCTTGCCCCCAAGCATCTCAGACCTGCTCACCTGTGTGTCTCGGCACACACAGTCCAGTTCCTAGAATTCAGATTCCCTCATGTTTCACAAGCATCAGCCCGCTGTGAGGCCTTCGCTAGTAACTTCACTAAGAATGATGTCCCCTCCTCTTCCCTCTGTGTCCCACCTCTCAGGCCCATCCCTCCATTTGAAGCTCAGCCCAGGGCACCTAAAGGTTATTTTCTTGACTATTGCACTCCTTGGTGACCTTCAGCCCTCTCCTGTGACGTTGCTTCCTCCCTCCTCACTGCAAAGCCACGCGATACCATTCTTCATTGCTTTATACACCAGTGACTGCGCTTTTGAAGAGTGTGTACATTGGAGTTCACTCTCGTAAAGGTTTTTATGTTTCCTATCGTTACTTTCAGTGACACCACCTTGGGTCTCCTTTTCACACATAATAGCGGCTCCAGATACCACAACTTTTCCACCACATTTGGTTATTTGAGCAATCTTATTTTGTGATTTGACTTATCCCTAATAATTAATTCAAACATGCTTTAGTCTCAAATTTGACTCTACTCCTTCCACCCAGAAATTTCCAGCACGCTATTTCTAACTTCTTGGCTCCAGAGGCTTTGAGAGAATGTACATGTGGGTGTGTGTATGTGTGTGTATGCATGTGCATGTGTAAGCGCATGCATGTGCGTGTGCATGTTTGTGTGTACATGCACACATAGGTGGCATTCGTCCCTTGTGTGCCTTGGAGGTAGAGAGAAGAGTCCTGGTGAGGGAGCGCCTTCCTTGCCTGGCAGGCTGTGGTCTTCCTCCAGCTGGCGGGAGCTGCTCTCCTGGCTCCTGAGCTCGGTGTCCATGCAGCATCTCCATGTGCTCTGCTGATGAGGCCTCACCAGACGAGGTCCCTCAGGGATATGCTGGCCCGGTTGGGCTCTTCCTGTGTGCTAGGACCCCGGCTGCCTCCCACTGACCACAGAGCTTTCTGCTGGTGACAGCAGGTATTCAAAAACGCATCCGAGCTCCGTAGCCAGCCTGGGCTGCAGGCGTCCTCCATACCTCCTGGCAGTGGGAAGCCAGGCAGAGAGCTCTGGCCCTTCCATGTGGCATCTTCGCACCACTCTGGTGCTCTCATTTTATTCCTCCTTGCCCAGGTAACAGAATTGCAAGTCAGCAAGTCTGATGCCAAAGCAGACACCAAACAAGGGAATGAAATGCAAGTCTTGTTTGTGTGCATACCTTTTTATTAGCTTCCTAGGACTCTCCTAACGAACTATCATGGACTGGGAAGGTAGGGCGTGGCTCAGAATCGCAGAAAGTTCCTTCTCTACCAGTTCTAGAAGCCAGCAGTCCGAAATCAGGGTGTAGGCAGGCCCAGGCGCCCTCTGCAGTTGTTAGGGGATAGTCTGTCCCAGGCCTCTCCCACCTTCTGGTAGTTTCTTCGCTTGTGCACCATGGCTCCAGTCTTCCCGGCATTCTCATTGCTAAGGCCAGCAGTCGCACTGGACGAGGGGTCGTCCTACTCAGGGTGACCACATCTTCACTCACTGCATCGCAGTGTCATTTCTGGGGAAGGTCACATTCAGAGGCACTGCTACTTCAGACTTCAGCATGTTCATTTGGGGACACAGTTCAACCCACAGCAATGGTGATACTTCTGATCTTCACAAGTGACTCTTGGACCTTTTCTCTTCCCTTGCTTAAAGGACATTTCTCTTTGACAGTTTGCTCTGAGAGTGTAGAGCCCCTCCCAAGGCTTCTCAGTTCTCTTCATGTGGGCAGAGGCTTGATGTTCATGTTGGTACAGCTGGTTCTGGTATCTTGAGTAAAGAGTGAGAGGGGACAGTGATTCTGAATTTAGAGTATGGGCTACTCAGCACCTTTCTACGAGCACTTTGGGCCTTAGCCACAATTCTGAGACGAGATCAAGCCTATATTTTCTCCTGTCAGTGGGCCATCTGTCTTAGGTTGACTCTGTCAGGGAAAAAAGCAGCCCCTTGTGGGCCTGAGTGTCTCTCAAGCCTGATGGAGTGGCTGCTTTTGGCTCTTTAGTCACCGAGCCAACAGCCAGAGTGTGCGGGTCGCCCTGGGCTGAGCCTTCAGGAGGCAGAGGTGAGGACCTGTTTTCCCTCCTGTAGTCACCACTGTCTTGTGGAGACACCGAGAGGAGGCTGGGAGAGGTGCAGTGGGAGTCTGAGGGAGCAGCCCACAGAGCCACAGTGGAAGAGCCTTGGTTCTCTCCGGTTTGCCCTCGAGGCCCTGGGTCTCACCCTCAGCATGCGCAGCATCTGGCCACCACCGTCCTATCAGTAAAGCACCAGAGAACAAGGGTGCTGGGGGCCTCGAGAAACATTTACAGCATGAGCGATGCTACAGAGGCGTTTGAGACCCATCGCTGCCTAGGGAGAGGGAAAGGTGTAGTCAGAGCCGAGGGCTCCCTGGAAGACCCTTAGGTGCTGCCTCCTGCAGCCCAGGCCCTCTGTGACGTCCCTGTCCTGGGAGTGGTTTTTGCAGTGAGCAACAGGGGGAGAGGGTCAGAATCCTGGGGCTCTGTGGGGGTGGTCCTCACCCACAGAGATCCCCATGCAAGGGCATCTGGAAGGGACACTGGTCTTTACCGTTCAGGGTGGCAGCGGAAGTCGTGCGACCCCACACTCTGACTCACGCTTCTTCTACCTTTCTAGTAAGAACAGTTCAGGTCTGTCCCGGCGCTACGTATCTCTGACATGAGCTTTTTAGAAATCTTTTCTTAGAACTTGGAAGCCGGGCCTGTGTCTGCTGTCTGCCAGGTGAGGACGCAGTGCGAAGATGGCAGCCTGCGAGCCGGAAAGGGGACTCTCGCGAGACTCTGAGCGAGCTGGCATCCTGACCTCAGACTTCCGGCCTGCAGACCTGGGGACGTCTGCTGTTTTAGCTGCCTGCCTTGGGGTCTATCCCTGTGGCAGCCTGAGCTGAGACAGAAGTCATTTCCTAAGGTCAGAAGCTCAGAATAAAGAACCATTTCTACCTAAGTCCAGCGCAGTTTTCCACTCGTGGTGCCTTTTTTGAGGTACGTGTTCATTTAGTTTGTTTTGGCCAATATTTATTGCGTGTACTAGTGAAAGAGGCCTTCTGTTTTCTCAGTTCTCCTCTGTTCTTTCTTTTTGTGTGTCCCTGACCTTTTTCTTTCCCCCTTCTTCTATCAACTCTTATCAGAGCCCTATAACTGTTGTACATTAAATGTCCCCGACCACCCCTAGTAGCACATATAAGAGGCGCTAAATTGTGATGCCCACCTCTTGTTCGCTGTGCCCCCATGAGGCAGCAACTCTGTTTCTCCTAACTCCTGGGTGACGGCGAGTTCCCGGGATGTTAGTGCTCCTGTATCGAGCACTCACAGGTGGTACCTTCCATTCATGATTGGCCTGATTCTCTAGAAAACTCACGAGCAGAAACAGCTGTCACCAAGGCTCACCTCGGCCCACTGTCACTTTTGGTTACCTTGTCCTCAGAGGAGCTTGCTGTATTCTCCAGATCCTGTGCAGATTCATGTCTGGGGCGGTAAATTGGCTCGATGGGATTGATGATTTATTTAGCTGAGTTGTCCCAGCTCAACTGGAGTCAGTCAGGTAAGGAGTGGGTCAGTTGGGGGATTAAGGCATTATATATGCTTTTAAAAGGTTCAGGAACCAGAAGCCCCCAAATGACAATCTGGGAAGCAGGAGCCAATAGTGTTTTTATTCATTTTTCAAGCTGAGATGAAGACAAGCATTTTATTGGTTTTTAATTTGATACCAGTGAGCTCTCCCACACCAATCAAGGCTTCCCCTGCTTATGACCTGGGAGGGCTTCTGATCTGAGAGGCTATTCTGAGAGATGGTTAGGGACTTGGGCAAACACATGGGGACATGGCATCAGCTCCTTGCACGAGCAGTAGTTCTGGCTTTGAACTGGTCCCCTAATGTGACATGTAGCTCTGCATGCGTGTGTATGTGTGTGTGTGCATGTGCTCGTGTGTGCTACCATACGAATATACCTATGGATCTGCCCTTTTAGTTGGGAGTCGAATTGCCTTTCTCTGATGGCGAAAATGATACCTGATCCTAAAGGGTTGACATTGGCCCTGTTTTCCCAGCAGAAACTCCCAGCCTTCTCAGGTCTGTCTGCTCCACCAAGCCTGTGCGCGACCCTGGGGCCTGCTTGTTTTGCCTTGTTTGGGCCTCTGCAGGTCTCCAGGAATGACTCAGGATCCAGGATCTGTCAGCTCTGGAGCAGGGCCAAGCTCATGCCTTCCTTTCTGCTGTCTTCATTAATACTGGGCTTGCGTCCCGGCATTCCTGAGAAATTGATAGAGACAGAACATCAATTGTAGTTTAGCTCTACAATGGAGAAACTCACGGTGACAGGCTGGGGGATTTTGTTGCCAGGGAAGTCGCTGGGCCCTTTCCTGGAGCGGCCCAGTGCTGAGGCTCACTGGGCCTTCGTGAGGTCATCAAGTGGGACACAGGACAAGAGCAACAAGCCGCTAATCTGCTAATTGCAGCCTGGCTAAGTGATATTACCTTTGTGCTTGGCTTTCTCAGACTTGATGAATGGCTATGTCCGTGCAAGAGAACAAACTGAGGCTCCCTCTCTCAGGCTGCCAGGAGGCTCAGTGGACCAGATGGAGGCTGGGCCGGGTCGCCACAGTCCATTCTAGAACTCAGCTCCAAGGGTGGGCACAGTGTTGGGGCAGGAGGGCGTGGCCAGGGCAGTGTTGGCAGCAGTGGGCCCACTTCAAGGTTGCTCAATTCCTCTATCACTTTCTTGCAGTCTTTAGCAAAACATGTGCCTGTTTTCCCCATTTAGTTCTCTTGGGGCCCCCTTCTGACGGGCCATTTTTGAGGAGGTGTCTGCAGGGGCTGGTGATTTTTAGGGGGCACTTCCAGAGAGAAGACACTGTGGCCTTTGCACGAGGGCCAAGGGACAGAGATGGCGGGTCCTGCCCAAGCTCACCTGCTGCCACTCTTGTGCTCTTCATCTTAGCGAGCAGCAGCACCTGCCTCCCAGCCACCGGTCCAGAGGCCGTGGGGTGGTCAGAGTCCCCCCCCTTGTGACTTCTGTGCCGAGAAAGGGCCACTCTCTTTCTCTAATCTGTCTGGAAGACGTCCACATGCCTCCCACTGCCTCCCTCACCAGGGCCTCCGTCTTTCCCATGCTGGGCCACAGTGGGCTCTACTTAGTAACTGGCTTTCCATCCTTCAGCCAGAGTGGTCTTTCCAAAGTGACTGGGTTACTCCCCTGCCTAGCCCTTCCGGTGGCTCCCCATTGCCTTCTGGATCAAACACAGGCATTTGATTTCTTATGTAAGGGTACGATTTGGCCTGGCCTCTTCTTCACCTTCATCCTGGCCCATCGGCTGGTAGTGCTCTTTCCAGCCTCAGTAAACCTCTTGCAGTTCCCTGTACATACCGGGTTTTCTCTTGCTTGTAGGCCTTTGCATGTGCTTTTCCTGTGCCCGAATCTCTTTCCTTCTGCCCTTGTTCAATTCTGCTTTTTCTTTTTTCAGAGCTGAGCGTAGGTGTTGCTTCTTTGGGATATCTTGTTTGTTTCCCTGATCACATTGTGTATCTTTTCTGTGTACTCAGAATAGTACATGGAAACTACCCATTTATTCAGAGGAAGATTTTTTTTCTTACTAGATGGACAGAACTTTTCTTAAAGAAGGAATTGGATTTGTTTAGAAAAATATCTCGATTTGGATTAGAAAATGAGATTCAGACTTGGTTCAGCAGGAGATTGGGAAGCGGGAGGGAAGTCTGAAGTCTTGTAAGTGAGAACTTGATAGGAGTCTGGGTCTCAGTGAGAACAGAGTTGGGGAATTGGGTGGGGGAGAACAGTTGAGCCCCAGGTGGGGTGGTCAAAGAATTTTCAAGAGTAGAATAACTCACATTCAAGGTTGTGGGCATTTTGGAGACATGATCATTTATTATCAACCTAAACCAACAGCAAAATTACCCTGTACACTAAGGTGTTGTGTGACATAAACCCAAGAGGGGAAGTGGCTCGTTGTCTGGGTCTCTTGTGAGGTGGAACTAAGGAAACAGTTGTCACACACTGAGGTAAAACCATGGATTTGGAGGAGAAAGGGTGTCACAGGTGCCCGGCCTGACGCCAGGAAGCGTGCTGACCTTGGAAAACAGGGATGCTGAAGAGCCCCTTCGGACCTCCTTCCCGAGCGTCAGGGCTTTGGACTAACTTCACTTCGATTTACTTGGGGGAGAACCCAGTTTGCTCTCTGCTTTCCACTACCTTGCCCTACTTCCTTGCTGAGAGAAAACCACACGAAGCTAAAAATGGGTGTGGGATAAATGGAGGAAGGAAAGTGATTTTAAAAGGTGAAGTAGCAGGTCCTTCTCAGGAGCTATTCTAGGTTTCAGGAATATTCTGGAGCAAATTGGGCTCCCAGGAGGGAGTGGGAAGGAGACTCAAGTGCACATTGTGCCCTTACTGACCAGAACCATGGCACAGAGGTTCCTCCTGCAGGGGATCTGGGCTTAGCAGGACCAGACGTGACACATGGGGGAGCCCGGGAAGCTGGCAGGCCGGCTGGCAGACGAACCAGGGCTTCCCTGGGAGTGCACCTGAGGTCTCCTGATCAGAACTAGGAGGCTGCAAACCCTGGCTTAGCTCCCTTCCACAGTCACCCGAGAGTCACCTGGGAGGTCTGTGTGCTCGAGGTCCTCACGGGAAGCAGGTCCTGGATGGGAGAAAAGAAGAGTCGCCTGGGACAGGGCAGTAGACTTTGGGAACCCAGAAGAGGGCTCTCCTGTCCTGCCAGTGCCATCAGGGGCACTGACTGAGCTGGAGGCTGGAGCCAGCACCAGGTGGCCTCAAACCCTCGAGGGCTCTGTTCGCTCGTGATTCATTGTGCTTTCATGTCTGCTGCATTTGTTTTGTTTCCTTTAATTATCCATATTTGATTTCATCTTTCATAGAATAGGATCATTCCCAACATAGATTTTACCATGATTTAGATATCACAGATAGAGATGAATCTGCTCTTGCCTTTTCAGGTATGAAATTGCTGGGTTTTCTAAACCTGCAGTCAAGTGAATGCCTGTGGCTGTCTTAATAAGTCACCGTTCACCTCGCTCTGGGGTTTCTTCCCTCCATTTCAGACATGTGCCTGAGCGGCCTGATGTGCTCTCCCCGCTTTAGCTGCCCTGGAGACAACCTCACAGTTGGTGGACGTAATGAGATTTCCCTTCCCTGTTCCCAGCGCAGGGTCCCCGGGGCTTCATCCCTCCAAGGCCAGTGTGGGAGCAGCTCTTTGGAAAGCTGGTCTGGGAACAGCTATAGGAAGTGTGTTTGTCTTTTTGTCTCCGAGGAAGGTCACAGGAAAACCTCTCCTAGGATGAAGGTTTTGGAGTTTAGTGAGAGCTGCCCTGTCTGGGGAATGGGGTGTCAGCGGCCGTGGGGAAGGGAAATGTCACCACTGCTCCGTCAAGGGATGAACCTGCCTTCGGCCTCGTGTGCATTTCTCTTTAGGAAGAGTTTGGCCCTGGAAGGGCTCCCTGGACCCTCCCTTGCTCCCCTTTTGTGCTTCTACAGCTGGGCAGGGCCACTCTGTGTCACCTGCCTGCAGGGGCCGTGCTGCTGGTGTCCCCAGCTGCCTTGCCTTGGCTCATGTGATTCCCTGGCCTGAAATGCCCTGTCCTCCCTCTTTTCCTGGCCCTGTCTTACTCCCCCTTTAAGACTCAGCTCCATTACCAGCTTTTTGGGGAGCTCTTCCTTGGCCCTTAGATTGGAGAGGATGCCTGCTTTGAGCTCCTGAAACCTACCTCCATCCCTGTTCTGTTTGTGATCTGTGGAAATGAAGTTTTTCCTTGTCTTCTCTAGACTCCAACCCTTGAGAAAGGGGTACTGTCTGAGTGAGTACTGAATCCCCCTCAGCAAGTCTCTAGAGGAGTGGGTGCTGACTACTTGTTGAATACAAGGAGGGAGACAGAGGATCAAAGGAAGGGAGGGGAGAGCAGGAGGAGGAAGGCAGGCTGGGGGACAGGCGAGTGGGGGAGAGGGAGAAGGTGCCATTGATTCGCGGGCAGCTGGAGGGGTGGGGTGTGACCTCGGTACTGTGTTCTCACCCGTGCCACTGACCCTGTCCATGCCAGGTGGAGGTGCTGAGCCAGGGCTCAGGTGCCCTGGCTTGTCAGGTTACCCTCGGGCTTGGGTCCCCCGTGTCGAAGTGGGGCAGACTCCATTCTCCACCGATTGGGAAGCTCTGCCCTAAGCGTTCTGTCCTTCTCCTCTCTAAACTGCTGACTCTGGCTCTGCTCATTGTCAGCTCCTTCCCCCAGCACATCTTGTATTTTTTGTCTCCTTTGCTTGGAATCTTCTGCCCTGTTCTCTGTGTGCACTCTACCATTTTCCAAGCCCCTACGGCAGCCCCTATTTTGAGGAATCCTCTACTTCCACCCACTCATCTCCTCTGAATCCTCGTGGTCTTGACTTGGATCCTCTACACCGCTTCTTAGCATTCACGACTGGCCCAGATCTCCCCAGAGAATGGTAAGTGAATCGATCACTGAGGACCCGGCTGCATCTGCTACCCCTAGGCCTGGTCCCTGGCCAGCATTTAGGGGACACTGGACTCTGTCTCTCCTTGACCCGCAGCTATGGGAGGCTGTGCCAGGCAAGTGGGGCCCAGAGCTGCACGGAGGACAGGCTGGGTACCCAGAAGCAGAGCAGGTAGGTGTGGGACCGGGTGATTTCAGGGCTCTGCCACCTGACAACCCAGCTTCCCCTGCAGAGTCACTGGAAACCTTCGTGACATCGGAGGAGCAGCCAGAGCAGAAGCTCGTGCTGTGTCCTGGGGCCTGACTATGGCTCAAGGATGCCCACAGGGAAGGACCAGACAAGAGGGGGCACCAGGAGGTGAAGGCCTGGTGAGGACCCTCTCGTGACCTCTGCTCTGTGAGGGCCACTGGGCTGCAGTAGGCTGGGGTGGGAAATCCGGAGGGGCCTCAGCGCCCCCTTTCTGGGGATGAAACTGGGCTCCTCCTCCCAGTCTGGACGGGCCACTGCAGTGAGGTGCCTGTTTAAAAGGTCCCCCAGAGCCATCCTCATGGGGTCAAGAAGCAGAAAATAGCGTAACGAGGACACAAGCCCGCAGGTGCACTGTGCTAATTCTGCAGACAAAGGCACTAACCTGACAGCTCAGAGCAGAAGGAACCATTAAGCCTCTTCTGGGAAACATCAGTACTGCAGGGCGGACAGAAGCGCCTCACTGGAGCTGGAGGTGGATGGGAGGACGTCCGAGGACGCTGCCCCCACCCCGCTCCCCCGGCTGAGATGCAAGCTGCTCCATGACAGGCTCTCCTGTGTTTGCTGCTTGGCAAATCGGGGCAGCACGGGACCCTGGTGGGGGTGAGGAGACACCTGTTGCATGGAAGGTGGGGAGAAAGGGTTAGAAATTCCCTCAGGGGGACTCTGATGGCAGGGGAGAGTCCAGCGCAACAGCTGTGAGAGAATTTAAACTGGCCCATAGCAAGAAACAGATCTAACACCATGTACCTTTGCATCCCCTCTGTGTATGCACCTCTGCATGTATGAAGCAAAAATTTCTTGAAACAGCGCCTACTCCTACTATGTATGATGATTCTGGACATTAGGTCCATGCTTGCATTTAAAAATGCTGTGACCCACTGTAGCTTCCTGAAGTTCATTCAAAAACTGCGAATCAGGGAGATTGAAATTGAGTGGCGGGTAAGCCAGGCTTCAGGGCAGGGGAAGGGGACACAGCCTGGGCCTCGGTCTCTGTCCAGTGGGAAAGTAATTGTGCCTGCTTGGGAGGTTTGTGGCCAGAGTTCCATGAAACAATCGTCATAAGCTCCTCAGCACAGGGTTTGATGAGAGGTGAGGACGACAAGGGCGTCACTGATTCTATTTCCCGGAGCAGGAAAACACGCTGCTGCCCGCTGTGGCTCTGCCTCTCCCCACAGCCATCACCACTGGATTCAGCTGCCAGCGCATTTGTAATGGTTTGAAGGCTGCAGCTGCCCACAGAAGAGAGGCACTCACTGGGAAAGGACAGGTGGAGCTGGCTGGACACCATAGCTGCTCCTCACAACAGGGCTTGCAAGGAGCTGCCATCCATCTGACCCCTGTGATGTGCTCGGCACGGCAGGATTCTCTCTCTCCCACCGTTAAACAGGTGGAGACAAGGGACAGTTATGAGAGAAGCTAGAAAGGTGTTAGTCAAGAATGGCAGAGAAAACATCACTGCATTGAAAGAGGCACCTGGAGAAGAGTGGTAGACCAGAAGTCAGAACAGGGAGTAGCAAACAAACTGCTCCACCTTTTGGATGAGTTTTTCTTTTTGCAGTTTCCTGGCTTTTTTGTGCAGTGAGAAGCTCTGAGTCTTCTCTGGCCCAGTGGCACCTGTCTCCCTTAGCCCCAGTGTGGGAGGAAGTGACAGGATAGGAGGGAAAGTTGCACTTTGAGAGCAGTTGGCCCCGAGCTGCCAAGACTGGGGTGGACAGTTGGAAAGGGACCTCTATGGCCTGCAGGGGAAGGGGCTGGTCACCTGGCCTGGGGCTGAGCAGTCAGCTGTCTGGACACAGCCAGGGAGGAACCTTTTTGCAGCCTTCAGCTTACGTGCTGGGGCTTGCATCGTGGAAACAACGGGCTCCTCTTCCATTCCCCTTCCTTTTCCACACTGCTCGGAAGGTTCATGATTTCCTCTCTTCCCTAAAGGGAGTGTTGGAGGGAGGAGAGCCATGCTGCTGAGCCTGGAAACCTGGCTGTGTCCTGCTCTGCTGGGTAGACTAAGCCTCAAAGGGTGTTATGGTTTAGATCTAAAACATCCCCCAAAGTCTCACATGGCAGAGGTGGGGCTTTTGGAAGGTGATTGGATCAGAGGGGTGCTGTACTCATCAGTGGATGAATCCTTTGATGAGTTTATAACTGAATACGCTGTTAGGAGGTGGGGTTTTTTGGAAGAGGCAGGTCACCCAGGGCATGACCTGAAAGGTGTGTTCTTGTTCCCAGCTGCTCCCTTTCCTCTCTACTTCCTGGCCACCATGCTTTGAGGAGCTTTCCTCTGCAGTGCCCTTTCACCATGCTCTCTCTGCCCTGGAGCCATTTAACCATGGACTGAACCCTCTGAAGTCAGTGAGCCACAATAATTGTCTCCTCCTTTAAGTTTTGAGTGTCAAGTATTTGTCCTAGTGATGCGAAAGTAATTAATTGAGGGGATATGTATGTCTGCACATCTGAGGTCCGTGCAGGCCTGGCTCAGCCTGTTGAACTTCTAGGGTGGAGTTCCTGGCTGGCTCTCTCTGACCTTGTGGCCAGTAGTGGGTAGATGCCCCTGCTTTCCTCTGCAGTGTTCGTCCCTCAGCTCACAGGCCAGCAGCTGCTCCCACTGGATCTGAAGGACCTGGCTGAGCTAGGCTGCTGCCCATGGGGCTTGCTGCTACACCTCACTGGCATCCAGATGGCCTGGTGGGAACCTGACCACGCCAGGAATACCATTTTGCAGAAGTGAAAGCCCAGTTCTTCTTTTGTTAGGCTTAAGTCTCTTTGTGAGATGCCCCTCTTTTCTACTCTACGAACAGCCACTCAGAACGGTTGCCATACTTGAGCCACTGCTCACCACTCAAGCACAGTGGCTGCCCCTGCCGACCAAGCATGCAAGGCAGGACTTTGCTCCGGAGGTCAGAGGTTGTGCGCTTCCCCACTCTCTGTCTGTCCCTCTCTCCAAAGGCCCTTGCAGTTAGTTGTGCAGAAGTGCAATGAACACTTGCTAGTTCACAGAATCTTCTCTTTGTCCTGTCACATGCAGTGCCCAGAGCAGGGAATCTCCCAGAGAGACTTGGGCAGTAGAAGCCCTGGACAGCCAGGGTGCCCTAAGGAAGGGTTTTGGGGAAGAAGGTTCCTACCTGCCTGGGGCTCAGGGCAAATTTTAGGAAGAGGCCACCCTGACACCTTGAAGATGGTGTCTCCTTGACAGGAGGAAGTACTGTCTCCAAGCTGTGGCTGGCCCAGCAGGGGAAGGGCTGGAGGGCCCTGTGGAGAACTGAGGCTGAGCTCCAGCTCCTCAGAGTCTTTGCTCTGGGAGCTGAGGGAGGCACTGGGCAGGCTCCTCCTGCGCACTCAGGAAGTAGAGGCAAGGACTTGGGCCTGGGCTCTGCAGTGTCAGGGAGGCACAGGCAGCATCTTTTCGCTTGTGGATCTGGCTGGGGGCTGGGGAGGGGACAGCGTCCACTGGAGGGCACTGCAGCACCACCGTGCACCACCTCTAGCAGCCCCTCTACCCTTAGGGACGAGACCAGCTGGCTCCCCTACCCAGCAGTGATCCCCTGACCCTGCAGGGCTGGGGCTGCAGCAGTGCGGTCACCCCGCACCTCTGTACCTTCACTCACGTGTGCAGACGCACTCAGGCCCACGTGTTCACCATCACTCACATGGGTAACACAAGCATCCACGCACTGCTGGTGCCACACACGAGCACACACCCTCGATCAGCCATGTGGATGCACCCCACTCAGTCACACGTGTGTGCAGCCCCGCACACCCAGCCCCTGCATTGGCGCAGCACACGCTGTAACGTGACCCCCTGCAGCCATGTGCCTCCCACATGCTGAGGGCCTGGTGCAGCTGTTTGTGTGGTGGAGCTGATGTAATGTCAAGAAATTCCGTGTTATATTTAAAATGACACCTGTGAAAATAATCTTCAATTTGTAATTTAAATACTGTAATACTCAGTTATGTGAACGGACAGGAAGTGCCCCAGTGGCTTTGGAGAACAACATTCCTGTGTGCTGCCACCCTGCAGTGTCCCGGGAGCCTTGAGGTGGGGACGAGCCCGCCCTCGTTCCTGAGTGGCCGTCAAGGGTGCTGTGGCCCGCTTCCCAGTGGCTTCCGCACCCCGAGCTGGCGCTGCTGCTGCTGCCCGGCGCACACACACCCTGGCCTTCCCCTCCAGTGGCTCCCAGCAAGGACCCCTGCTGGGGTTTACTCAGCAGCCAAACCAGTGTCGCCCCAGAGGGGTGAGGCAGTGAGAGCATCCACAGTGTCTCAGCTCGAGGCCCAGGCTCACTCAGCCCCACAGTCCCGAGGCCCCAGGTGCTCCGCAGGGCCTCACACACAGTGGAGCATCTCTGTAAGCACAGTTCTGCGGCCCAAGGTCCTGGCCGCAGGACACTCAGCTCCATGACTTTCCCAGCAGCACAGTTCACCACAGAGCGAGTTACCTCAGCCTGAGCCCTGCCACCCACTTCTCTTCTTGTGTCCCTTAGCTCAGTCTCAGCCTCAGCCCGGAGCCCAGCCTCTAGCCATGTGCCCCCACCAGCCTCCAGTTTAGCCCGGCTGCAGCCCTGCAGGGCGTGAGCCCCAGGGTGGTTGATGGGCACCTCACAGCCAAAGCTTAGAGTGTCACTCCACACCCAGCCCGCTCCCCTGCGAGAGACTGCTGGCCCCCCGGCCGACTGTGCCAGAACACAGGCCATTGCTCCTGACTGTCTTAGCTCCTCTGCACGCCCTGTCCTGCAGCCAGCTAGTTCCCAAGCCTGTCCCTTCTCCCCTAAATTCTCGCCCACTGCATCTGCCCTCTTGTCTACATTCGACCCGGGCTGGCGTCGTGCTTCTGGGCGCTTGACTGCCTTGCCTCTGACTCATTTCCTTTCCCACAGAGGTAGAGGAACTGCTCCTGGGCAGTGCTGTCCAGCCTACCTTCCTGTGATGGTGGAAATGTTCAATATGGTTGCCAGCAGCCCTTGTGCCTGTGTGCATTGAATTGTGGCCAGTGGCTCTGAGGAACGCGTTTTACTTAATGACTATGCAGTTTAACAGTCACAGGCAGCCTGTGCTCTCGCCTTGGCATTAGGAGGAAAGCCTGCGTGGCCCCGCTCTGCCTGTCGTCCCCCAGGCCCAGTTCACCTGCTTTCCACTCACTGAGCTGCTGGACTCCACAGGGTTCCCTACGCTGCGCACCCTCTTTGCCACTGTCCCCTTCTCCCTCCATAGGTGCAGTCCCTGTGGACCCTGAGACTGCAGGGTGCCCGGACCAGGCCCCTCCTGTTCCCCAGGCCGCCCCGTCTGCTTCCTTAGGACCTTGGGTAGCCGTTAGTGTCCTGCGGTTCTCTCCAAGGAACACAGACGCCGCAGGGGCTGTGACCTCACTGCAGTGAGTGTGACCTAGGCGTGTGGTGTCCCAGGGCTCACCCATTCCTCTCATGTTCATGTCGCCTCCTGGCTCCACTGAGGTGGGCAGGGTGGGCCCCGATTCTCATCTACAGATAAGGGGTGAATGCTCCTCAGGTAAAGAAGTTCCTTGATGTAGGATTTAGCTTTCTGGGGGTAACGGGCCCTGCGGGGCACTGGCTGTCAGATCTCCTCCAGGCAATCAGTGGTGTCCAGAGATCCCCCCATCAACCGTGGGTGCCTGGGTCCTTCCCTCCCTCCGCAGGCCTCTTCTCTTCATGGCACACTCAGTGGGAGAAATGTTTTGGACCTTGCCTTTCGGATTTCTGCATTTTTTCCTTATTCACACCAGACCCAGCATCTCTAGAACTTGGTTATTCTTGGAAGGGCTCCCTGTGAGAATAGGCTTTTGTTTGGATTTCTCCTCTCCCTGAGGGGGAGGTGGGGGAGCTGGGAGCCAGCTGGGCAAGGGCCCTCCCTCCTCTTCCTGGGGCCTCTCTGGCACTGCGGACAAGGCCCACAGCCCAGGGAGAAGTGCTGTGCCTTTCCTGGGAAGGAATGGGAGGAGGGGGAGGGGGAGGGCAGATTTTTGCCCAAGGGCTCTGGGCGTTGAGGGAGAGCCCGGTCATCCTCACCTGGAAGGCTTCTTGCCAGCTACTGTGGGCAGTGGTACAGTGCTGGAGCTCCGCATAAGCCGGATGTTTATGCGCTGCCACGTACGAGAGACCCAGGGCAGCAAGAATCCAGCCCCGGTTGCTTCTCTCTGTGTGCACGCATGAGTGTGTATGTGCGCGTGTGCAAGGAACAATTGTGAAGGCCTACATTTCAATCACAAGAATGCTGAGTATTTGGAAAATCAAAAGGCTGTTCTTCCCCGTTCATTCTTGAGAGAGAGGATGCAAACTGTTTACAGCCACATTCCTAGCCCTAACCGAAAGTCCAGTGCATAGAAGGCATTTTGTCAATAATTATTGAGCAGGTTTTAAAATTTTTATTGTTCCTTCATAATTGAAGTATTATTGCATGCTATAACATGCACAGTTCGATGAGTTTTGATAAATGTGCTTGGCTTGAAGATATGAAATATTTTAATTCTCTGAGAATTTCCCTGGACCTCCTTCCTGTAACCACCCCCTCCCACAGAAAACCACTATTCTGAATACCACCCTTGTAGACTCGTTCTGTATGCTTTTGAAAATCAAAAGCTTAGATCTAGCAATAGGAACGCTGTTCCCTGCCTGCCTTAGGTTGGCACACTGCTTTTAGGGTTTACTCACGTGTATATGAGCAGTCTGCTTCTTTTCATCGTTGCATACTATTCTATTGTTGTATCCACCCCAGTTTGTTTATCTGTCTTCCCTTTGGTGGACTTTTTAGTGGTTTCCAGCTAAACACCTGGAGGTTTTATGGGTATTGTTGCTGGGAGTATTTACACATAGATCTTTCTGTGGACATGGGTTTTCCTTTCTTTTGGATAATTACACAGGAGTGAAGTTGCTGCATCCTGGGCAAATGTACTTTTAAGATGTTTGGCAATAAGAAGTTACCGGTTTCCACAGTTGGTGTACTATCTTACAATTCTCTGAGCCAAGGATGAGAAACCCAAGGGCTCTGGTCCCCTTTCAGTATTTGGTATTGACGGTCTTTTCAGTCTGGACCACTCTAGTGCGTGTGTGTGGATGTCCATAGTCATTGTGCTTTTAATTTGCACTTCTCTGATTACTAATGATGTCGAGCATCGTTTTGTAAATTTATTGGCCATTTGTGTTTCTTCTTTGTGAAGTGTTTATCCAAGTCTTTCTCTGTTTTATGTTCTGTTTAAAAATGGGTTTATGGGAATTAAAAGTACAGTTCTTTGTTGGATGCATGTATTGTGAATATTTGGTGGCTATCTTTGCATTTTTATGTGTTTTTTAGCGAACATAAATCTAACTTATCAATATTTTTGTCCTTGGTGCCTTTTTTACCTCTATCTGGGAAATCTTTGCCTACTCTTTGTCCTAAATTATTTTCTGGTTTTCTTGATGCTTTAGCTTTACAATTTCGGGTGTAAAACATCTTGAGTGAGTTTGTGTGCCCGGTGAGAGGCGTGGATCAAAGTTTGGTTTCCGAAGAGGACGCCTGTGGCCTGGCACCCACAGTCCTGTGCACCATCTCTGGCGGCAACCTGAGCAAAGTGCGGGTCCTCAGCAGCCTCTGCCTTGGGGAGCATCCCCATGGCGACCTGTGAGTACTTGTCACAGGGGAACCTCGTAGCATGTAAGGAGGAGGAGTCCTCTCCCTTGAGACCCAGGGAAGCTCTGTGGGGCAGGGGGTTCTTGACATGGGCTTGGGAGGATGAAGAGGAACTCGGCCAGCAACTGTAGGAGATGAATGTGCAGAAGTCAGCAGCTGGTGCCTGTGTCCCTTGCTAAGGGAAAGGAGCTCGGTGGAGAGATGTGTACTGGTACACGTGCACACACACGCACACACACACACACACACACACACACCCCTACATTGACATCTATTCTGTGTTTATATCGAGTCTAAATTTAAATCTAAATCTAAGCCTTGTCTGTGTCAATGCCAATGTCTGTCTGTGTCCGTGTGTCCAGAAATCTCTAGGCTTAGGTGTAACTAACAGACTTAGGTGTTCATACAGTTTGATGGTGAGTGTGAGCATGTACATGGCCAGGACAGTTCTTCTGCCCTCTAGCGGGTCTGTCAGCGCTGTCCGTGTCTAAGCCTCTCAGAGGAGTACTGAGCAGGCCTGCGGGCCATCACGCAGCCAGACCTCTCCTTGCATGGACGTGGGCACTGGACCCGCAGTGGGGAAGGGACTTGTTACAGCCTGGCAGGTCACTGGCAGAGCGTGGGGTACAACACACATTCCCTGGTTGTGAGACCTGGATCTTTCCATCTTTGCTCTCTTCACTCTCTTGTAGGCAGACAGCCTTTCATCCCGCTGCATTTCTGAAATCTCGCAATGCTCTTCAATGCTTCCACCATCTGTGGGGTTAGAGGTAACAGAACATCAGCCTTGCTAATCTTCCTCTATAGACATGCAGTTGTTGAGCCACCAGAGCCTCCTCTTCTCTTTAATCATTTATGGGCCATTTGAGGACATGGCTGTGTGTAGTGACCTTGACATCCCTACAGGTAGTGAACTGCCAGGTCTAGCCCTGCTCTACATGCAGCAGAACCACAGGGTGCTGAAGTTCTGGCCTGATAGGAACTTGGGCCAATTTGTCATTCTGGGCCAGCCAATAGCTTTCCAAAAACCCCTCCGGTGGAGTAGCTTCCACTTTTCTAGTGGCTTTGGTGCTTTCTGCATTGTGATTTCTTTTCAGGAGCCCACATACCTTTGCACAACCCTCAGATCTGTGCTTGTCACTGAGGCAGAGGCTGTGCCACCTTGGTGTAGAATAGTGCCTCCAAGGCGTGGGTTAGTCTGTCCTGGTATATCGCTTATAGACCTCACCAAGCACTAGTGGAGGGAAGGCTGAGTGTCTGAGCACAGCAGACAGGGCAGGTGGGCATCCCCTGCCTCTGATGAAGCTGATGGGGTGGGATGTCCATGGAAGACAGAGGACTGTGTCTTGTGGCTTGAGACTTCCGGTCATGGCAAGGCTGGGGTCCTCTGGCTTCTCTCTTGGGTTTCCATCAACACATCCCTAACTCCGAGAGCTGGTTTCCCCAGGAGCCTGAGCATGGCTCTTTCCATCACTGGCAGTGAGTGCTGCTGATTTGGCTGGAACCATAGCTGTGAGATCCCCCACAACTCAGCATGCCCTGGAGGGGAGGACGCCCATCTGTCCATGCTGTTCTTGGAGCCTGAGTGTCCCTTGAAATCAGAGTCCCCATGTTTATTTTCTCAGTGCCTTAGTGAGGGGCTCCTGCTGACTAAGAGGGAAGCTATGTGTCCTGTGGAGGAGGCAGTGAGTAGCTATTTTTTTATTCCAAATTTGGGGATGTCTCCATGGCTCTGGAGCCTTCCTTGGGGCATGGGCGTTTGGCTTCTATCTGAGGCTGGAGGCTCCTGACCACTGGGGAGAACTCAGGGCAGGAGCGAGAGCCCTGAGGTTCTGCCTGGCTGACCAGGGTCGGGGGCTGAAACCAGACCCTGGGTCTCCACCATGGCCCCATGACCTGCCCTCTAGAAGCCAGCGTGGACTGTCCACAAACCAACAGCCAGCTTAGGCTCTGTGGGCCTGACCTCCACCTCTCAGGGCTTTTGATAATTCAGATCTTACTCACAGAGGCCAAGCCCATGCTGCTGCTTCTAGAAGGTTCTCCTAGACTACCACTGTTCAATTTAACTCATCAGTCATACTATGATCTCATTGTTCACCAGTGTTCGGTTTTTTCTTTGCTAAGGCTTCTAGTAATCTTTCCCATTTGTTTCCCCAGCCAGGCCCTTCCTTTTCTATGATGTCTCCCAATGAGAGTGGGGCCTATTCATCCCTGATTTTCCTGGGCACTTAGTACCCAACAGGAGCTCAAAGACAGCTGAAGGTCCATGAAAGCTTCTGCTGCCTTTAGGCAGAACCGGACACTTTCTCCTTTGTGTCCCCAGGGTCCAGATGTCTCTCAACACCACACAGCGGGACACTTGCTTATTTGCAGAACTCTTCTAATAACTTCTGGGCCATTTGTGGACGGCTGTGTTTTAGTGACCTCAGGATCTCCATATCTCACAGTTTACCCTGAGAGCCACTTCGGCAGTGGGTTTGTTTACATACTGACTGTCCCAAGCATCGCTAGGGCAGGTAACAGTTCACCCAGTTGATTCTTGCATTGAATAAATTTGATAAAATTGTCATATTTATATTTCCTGTTATCTTATAAAATTAACATAACTATGCAATTTTTGGTCATCTTGTATTTAAATAATTGAACTGGTAAGTGGTTAATGAACTGATAGCTTGGCCTATATGCCACAGTCAAATGCACCAGCAGGCTTCTGAAGGCCCATTTCAGCAGAGACTCTCTCGGGCCAAGACATCGTGCGGAGGTGAGTCAACAGTGCTGCCCAGATGCCAGACAGTTGCCACTGCTGGAGCCGAAGGTTGTCCCGAATTTGCTGCCCCCTGTGCGGGTCTAGCTGAGCTTGGCTCCTCATGGGAAGCATAGGCAGCTCTTCGAGGTGGAGTAGAACAGTGCACCTGTCTGTCCAGAGCTACCTTGTGGGTCTTCGAGACACACACATCTCTCCTCACCCTGGGTTGCCGGGGCTGGAGCACTGAAGGAGGAGGTGGATGTGCAAGTGCTCAGCCTGGCGCATGGTGCAGAAGAGGAGCTTAACGACTGCTCATTCCCTTTGTGTTCGCCTTGAGGGAATCAGAGGAGAACACGCAGGCCTGGTCCCCTATGGGTGGTGACTTAGGATTGAGCAAAGCAGTGAAGCATCACACAGCTTAGTAAACTGATCCAAATAGCAGGTTTGGCAGGGTCTGAAGTCAGTAGACTCTCTCTTCATTTATAGTTCTCCACAATCCCTTCTCTCACCCCTGCATCTAACTGAGCCCCGACACTCATGGTTTGGGTCAATCTTGCTCCCCGCTGTAGTTCGGATCTGAAATGTCCCCCAAAGGCCTGTGTGACGAGGGCCTAGTTCCCAGGATGGCCCTGCTGGGAGGTGGAGGGGCCCAGTGGGTGGTTTCAGGTCACGGGGACAGGACTTTGGAGGGACAGTTGGAGCTCCCTTCCTGTCTTTCGCATCCTGGTCACATGGTGAGCTGCTTTGCCACGTACCTCCACGGCGAAGTACGCTGCTGGCCACAGGTTCAGAGCAGTGGGGCCGGCTGACCATGAACTAAAGCCTCCAAAGCTGTGAACCTAAGCAAACCTTGACTCACTTCAAGTTATCTCAGGTTCTTAAATTTTAAATAGCAACAGGAAGCTAAGCAGCACACTCCCTGTCTAGACTAGGAGCACCTTGCCGCTGAGACCATGCCTGGTCTGATCTGGTTCCACGTACTCTGCCTGGCTCAGGGTAGAGTCTTTGGTGGGCACTGCTTGCTAATGCCAAGTGTGCGGCTCCCTAAGGTGAAGCTCACAGGGGCTGAGTCAGTGAGCTACCCGGGCTCCCCTAAGCTTCTTTGTGGAGTTTCCGTCAGAGTTGGGAGCCTCCAAAGCAGCCCAGTTGAGAGATGGGTGGGAGTGATGTGGGGCAGCTGGGGTCTGTGTGGAGGAAGCGGAGTTCCTGTCGTTCCTCAAGGCAGTCTGCACCTGGTCAGCCTGAAGACCCTTGGCTGTCTTCGGCAAACCCCGGAGCATTGGCCTGGAGGTCTCGCCTGCACGCCCAGCTCTGATTACCCAGGCCCGGAGGCTGCTGCCCTCCTGTGTGGCCAGCTGCATGGCCACCACTCTGTGGGACCAGAGCTGCTTATGATTCCCGGGAGGGCAGAGCTCAGGTCCAGGGCGCGGACTCTGACGAATGATTGTTATTGCAAAGTGTGTGCAGTTGAATGAGATCATGCTATTGAGAGCAGGAATTTTTTTGCCAGTCTTTTAACACAAGTTTATGTTTTTCAGACCTTAAAACTGCAGGTCATTTTTTACATTTGCTATTGAGAGCAGATGTGACTGATCCCTGTCGAGTTCTACTGAAAACCGGCGGGGTTGTGGAAGGTCAAATGCAGAATGCCTTTCAATCTCCATTATTATTTCTTCCACTCAGTGGCCCCAGCAGGAAGGCGATGCTTGGTAGTGGTGGCCTTCTGAAGGTTCTCAAGCCTTTAGCCTGAGTCCCTGACCCTCTGTGAGGCATGGCTAGGTGCAGCAGCCTGCCAGGGAAGAGGGCCTGAGCCCCTTCTGAGTCTCAGCTCTTGGACTGGCAGAGGTCCAGGCTGGGGAGCATGTCTTTGGCATGACCGAGTGCCCCAGGATTTGGGGAAGTTCTGGGTGATGTTTCCTCCCTGCCGTGGTAGGTAGAGCGGTGGGGGAATAGATTTGGCGTTCCCTGAAACAGAATCGTGAGGGTGTCTTCCGTGTTCCCACCCATGACTGGGGCCCTGGTAACTCTTAGGGGCAGTTCTGTCTTCACAGGTCATTTTCCCATAGGAGAACTTCCAACTTAGACTTGAACAAATCTGCTCTATCTCTAGAATCAGAGTTCCTTCCTCTTGGAAGTGTTGGTGCTGAAGTGGGGTTTTCTGTGGTGGGCCCCGTCAGAGACCCTTTTTTGGTGTCCTTGGTTGTGTTGAGAAATAGAATCCAGGATCCTGATGCAAGGTGGTCAGTAGAGACCCCAGAAGAGGACCCCTGAGGGCACTGCAGCTTCTGAGCAGAAATACCACACTTGCTTATGAGAGCACAGCCAGATACGTTCTAGGCTGATGGGACACTGGGTACACCAGTAGTTTCCTCCCCTCAGCTGCTGCCTGGGTTCTTGTGACATTTTGGCAATGGCCTTTTGATTCAAAGAGGAGATATACCTTTGACTAGGTCCCACAGGCACCTACTTTCTAGCTGTGTGTCTTGGTGTTGCTGTGGAAATTCATGGATTCATTCATGGATTCGCTCATTCACTCATAGATTAGTCCATCCATCCATCCATCCATCCACCCATCCATCCAACAAGAATTTGTGGAGTGTCTTCTCATTAGAGATAGAAAATGGACAAGACAGTTCTTGGCCTGGAGTGCAGAGCAGACCCACTAAAGAGTGCAGCTGACTATGCTGAAGGTGTAAAGGGTGACCAGAATGGAACCGTGCTTGATGCTTAACTCCAGAAGGGAAATGGAATGTGCAGGGATGCAGGAGGTCAGGTGGGACAAGGAGGCGCTTGAAAGACAGGGCCCATGGGAGGCTGCTGCCTTCGAGTGTCCCATGTTCACTCGGGGCACCTCGGGTCTCTTTCTGCCTCACTTCTAGTGGCATTAGCACTCTGCAGGCTGAACCGTCATGGGTCTTGCTGAAAAGGGCAGTGGCCAAGGTGGGTGTGTTTGTGTGCATGCAAATGAGAAAGTCTGAGGTCTCAAGCGGCACTCCACAAATGGGGGTTGGCAAAGGGGTTCACATCAAAGGAGGTTCTGCATCACTTGGTCCACTTGTGTCTTAAAGAAAATGATTCTTCTTTTTGGCTCAGGAGCATCTGTTTGTCCACATCTGTATTCTTGGGAACTTGGCTGGTCAGGAAGACTTGCTGACCAGGTCGGGTCAGTTGTGGCAGCCAGGGCTGCAGGGATCTCAGCACTGGGGAGAAACCAAAGTCCCAGTCCTCAGCAGAGCATGGGAAGCAGCAGTAAGAATGGCAGCATGTTCACCTTGTCTCTGACTCTTTAGTGTCCATCTCTAAAAGTGGGACAGGCGGAGCCACCTCAAGCTGAAGCCAGAGGGCTTGTCATAGCTCATGCTGAGGGACGTGGTTCTTCTAGCTGTTTTTATGAACATCGCAGTGGCGGCCAATCCGTGACTCAGAGACTAGTGCTGTAAAATCTGTCATAGCTTCCCTTTCCCTGCTTCATGGGGACAGTATGGCATGGGAAGAACACGGGTAGAGCACCACTCTGACAGGTTATGAGCTCCTGCCCATTCTGCTTAGCCTAGCAGGGAGCAGGCAGTTAGAGGGAGTCAGGCATTTTGCAGGAAGTTGGCCCTTCATTTCCAAGGGAACCCTCCTCCGACTCCTCAGGTTGGCTTTACTTGAAGAGGAGCCAGCGGCTTTTAGCACGAGGCTGTGAGTGGAGGAAGGCCAGAGGGAGTCCTTCCTCAGGCTCATGGGAAACTTGGCAAACAGTGCTGCTAGAGGTGTCTCTCTCTTTCTTCCACGTGAAATGCCAGGTTACAGTTGGCTGGAGTGCTCCAGCTTGGGAGCCAGTTAATCTTCTGAGTCCATATTTTTTACTGGCACTGCAGGAGCTGTCTTGGGTTTTTGTTTCCAGCAGTGGGCCTTCAGGACTTGTATCCTATGGCATATCCTTCCCTTTGATGTGCCGTGGACATCTTGAGACACTTAGGGGTGTGCTCCTGGGAAGGTTGGAGGGCTGCGTCTCACGGTCCTCGTTATGCTGTTGAAGTAGACCTGGGGAGTGAGTGGGAAGCTGCACGCTAAATGGGAGCCTGGCTCGGAAGATGCTCCTTGCCCTGACTTCCTGAACCGGGAACTGTATTTTATTGCAGCTTGGGCAGGAGTAAGCTACTTTGCTGTCCATGTAATTGTCTCACAGTTGGAAGTTAGCACAGATGGCTTTTCCTGACATTTGAAAAATCACACTTTAAAGAAATGTAGTTTAGATTTAAAAAATCAAAAAGCACTGTCTTTCATAACCTTGGATTCCATTTCTAAAACACCACTGTTCCCTTGTGATGGTGCCAGGCCTCCTTAAGAGGCATTTCTTCTCCTAGGTCTTACGCATCAACCCAGCCATAATGCCGAGCTCTGTGCCCAGGGGAGGGTTCCCACACCTTGTTCTTCTGGCCAGAAGCCTGCATGGCTCCTGTCGTATCCAGAGGACAGCACGTGGGGCAAGCCCATCAGACCTTCCTGTCTACCGATGGGTGGACGCTTTCTTCAACACAGCAGCCTTGTTCCGCCCCAGCACAGCTGTTCATGTCCTGATATCTCTGGCCCATCCCATCCCCTGGCCTCAGCCCCCTTCACGGCATTCCGCATCCGATCGCCTCAGTCGAGTGCTTCCTCTTCATTCTCCAGTCTGTGCCGACAGGACAGAGTGGCAGTCAGCTCTGAGGGAGAGTCGTCACACGTACATGGGTTTGAAGCCTGACTCCTTTGTAAGCTGGCCACGTGATTTCAGACGGTTTGTTCAGCCCCTGACTCTCACTTTCCTCGTCCACATACCGGGGATGTACACATCTTCCTCACTAGCTTGCTGCGTGGCTCACAAAGTCATTCAAATGAAAACTGTTAGTTCAGGGCCGGGGATTTGGCTCAGTGGTTTCGCCGCCTGCTGCGCAAGTGCAAGGACCTGAGTTGGATCCTCGGTACAAAAAAAAAAACCTGTTAGTTCACCATCAGACACGTGACAGGCACACTGAGAATATTAGTTTTTTCTCATCTTGTGGACTTATTATGTTCAAATAACTGTACCAACTTGAGGATCTCCACTCTGTCCACAGGCTCCAAGCCCTGGGAGGGTGGGAGCTCACCTTGGATCTCCCATGATGCCTTGCGCCGAATGTAGTCCAGATGTTCTCCCTTCCGGATGAAGGGTTGAGAGGAAGGAAGGCTGATGGGCAGAGCCATGCCCAGGAAGGCTGTACCAGGGCCACTCAGGACCCAAGTCAAGGAGCTGACTGAATTGCTTTGCCTTTCTTCCCCAGATGGCAGGAACACAGCCCTGTGAGGTCAGAGCTGTCAGAAGCCCCTGAGAAGCAGTGTGCATTGGGAAGGGGCCCGAGACACCAATGGAAGAACCTGGAGCCATTTCTGGAGACCCGGGGTGAGAGGCTGGATGGGTTTGTGGGGTCACCTGAGCCCTTCCCACCCCGTGGACAGGGAGAAGAGCACAGGGTGGTGGAGAGGGAAGAAGGTGAGAGGTCAGGGCCAGAGCCATCTCCGGTGGGTGGGCAGAGGGAAGCCAGGGCGGCTCCTCAGGCCTCCGGAGCTCCAGCGCTGCATGTGTGCATGGTAGAGCGGGCCAGGAGCAAGTGTGGGCGAAGAGCAAGTCTGCACTCAGATGCAGGCCACACTGCGCGGCAGTGCGAGGTCCGGGATGTCACCTGTGCCTGGCAGAGATGATCTCCGCTCTGCTCGGCACCCTTCTCTGGCACAGTGTCGATTGCCTGAATCTCTCTAACTGCTGCTGCAGGATCAAGACCTGGGCACCGAATCATGGCTCTTCGTCCCCAGCACAGAATCATAAAGTCTTAGGCAGTACCCTCTCTTTGATCCTCACCTTATTCGTCTGTAAAATGGGTAGAAGGACACAGTTCATAGGGTTTTCCTGAGAATTACATCACGTAGTGTTCTGAAGGGGCTCAAACACCGTGCAAATGTGTTTAGAAGTCCATTCATCTTCCAACACACGTTCTTGTGATGTGGTCCTCATGAGGATCAGCATCACGTGAGAACTTGTTAAACATGAAAATCCTCGGTCTGCCTAGGGAATCCACTGATGCTGATTGTACAGACTGTGGAACTCGGGCGGGCCGTGGGCTGTGCTCTGATGAGCCCTCAAGGTCTTTCCGCTCATCACCCGCTGAGCAGGAGATGCCGAGTACCCGACAGCTTGCCTTGCCTCCTCTCTGGGCAAGGCTGGCTCCAAGGCTTACCCGAAGAGGTTAATGCTACTGCGGACCTCCGGGAGGTGAAAGGGCCTTGTTCCTCTGGAGGATACACACGTTATAACGGCTTCATTTGATTAAAAGGGGATGTTGATCATTAGTTATGACCCAAATTTCTTTTCTCCCTGGCAATCACTCAAAGTGCTCCCAGATGCACAGGGGGCTGTTGGTTACCTGTGAATACAACATCCCTTTATAACGAGGGTGTCCTTTTGAGAGGAAACCCTGGAACAGGGCTGCGGGCCTCTACCCCCTCGGGCCTGCCCCGGGGGTGGAGAGGGTGACTGAAGGGAAACATATGCATTCCAGATTGGACCCTCAGAGCTGGGCCTGGAGACCCCACCTGCTTCCAGCGGCTGCCAGGAGCAGTGGGGGAGCTCTGCAAGCATTTGTTGTTCCCATGGGGCTAATTATGGACTTGTAGGGGCAGTAGCCGCCCGATTTCAGTTAGCAGAGTTGTTAGTTACTGCATAATTAAGAGGAGGACAGGAGGGCTTGTGGGCCAAGGCGAGGGAGGGGAAGGGCAAATGCAAATAGCTCGGATGCTTTTGTCTAAGGAACCCAGGCAGGAGTGGCCGAGTCAAATGTTCTACTCCTGGGGAGGCTCTGGGTCTGCCAGGGCAGCTGGAGGATGAAGGTGGGCAGGAGGGGAGGAACCAGAGTCCCGGGCCTAGGCAGACTGAGGTGGTTCTCAGGGGCAGGTGTGGTTTTGGAACAAATGAACTCTGCTCCCCACACCCTGGACTTGCTGGAGGAATCTCCATCTGAGCCGGCCGGGCAGGGCCTCTGATGGTGTGATGATGCTTAAAGAAAGTTCCCCAATGCTGGGATACGGACAGAGCGCCACTGGCCTGGGAAGTGAGGCAGGGCTTGCTGGGTGCTGCAGAGCACGGTGCCGCCGAGGACTGGGGGGCTCGGGTCTGGCCAATCCCACAGCGACCTGCGCCCCCTCCATGCTGGGGCCAAGCCAGGTCTTCCACCTATGAGCTAATGCTTGCTAAGCCCTCTGTGCTGCCTGCGCAGACCAAGGCAGCTCCAGGCCGGGACTCCGTGGAGGACCCGAGTGCTGGTGCACCTCAAGGGAGAAGGGTGGAAAGGTGCCAGAGTGGGAGGTGGAGAGCAGGAGGGTGCACGGCAGAGGCGACATTCACAGCATGAGCCTCTGTGCTGTGGGCCCGGAGGGTCCCAGAATGTGCACAGAGTGTGGAGCCCTGGCCTGCATCCGGAGCCTCGGTTCTGGCCCAGTCTCGTCACTGCCTGGCTGTGCCCTTGAGGCTGGCCTGCCCTTCTGGGTCTGCCCTCCTCATCTGCAGAGCCACAGAAGGGTGCCAAGGAGTGTGGCCAAGGACCCCTGGGAATGTGGCTCTTGCTCTGTACTGCTGTGGCAGAGGAGGCAGAATTCGCCTGTGTTTTGTCCTCCATCAAATGCTTTCCCCACCCTGGGTCACAGATGAAAACTAAATTTGGAATGAGAGCTGCAGGAGGAGTCATGTTGACTGCACAGCCCTTGGAAGCTGGTGCCCGGGATCCGGAGAATGAGGGTCTGGGGAGAGGCCTTCCATGCTGCACAAACCTGCATGGAACAGGCCTCCTTCCCCAGACCTCCGTCCTCATCCTCGGCAGTCTTTTCCTGGGCACTTGGGGGCTGGAGGAAGGAAGACTTTTATGCTAATTTCCTACTGCCCCTGAGAAGGTTGTCACCAGCAGGGGACGGAAACTTCACAAATGCCCTGTCTTGCAGTTGTAGCAGTCAGAAGTCCAGGATGGCCTTCCCGGGCCAAGGAGGTGTTAGCAGGTTGCCTTCCCTTCTAGAGGTGCCAGGGAAGGAGCCCTCTTGCTGTCCAGACTCCATGGCTCACTTCCCTTTCCCCATCTTCAGCTGGACATGTATTTCCCAGGCTGCATCTCTGCAACGCTGCCTCTCGGGCCTCCCGCTTCCGCAGCGGGGACCTGGTGATGACATTGGGCCCACGCTGGGAATTTGGGACACGACCCCATTTTTGGTGTGATTGGTTAGCAACCTCGGTTCCTCTGCAGCCTTAATTTCTCTTTGCTGTGTGATGTCATGTGGGCGGCAGCTATAGGCACCAGGCAGTGGCCATTCTGCCTGCATAGATATTAGCTTAAAAGTTCGGTGACAAGCCCCGGTTGCCACCAGTCTCCATGACGATGGCTTCATTCCTAGAGGTTGTCCTGGATGGCTTTTGAAATACTTAGCTTCAGAGTTGGGGGTGTGGCCAGGTATCTTTCTCAGATGTCCCTTTCCTGCACTACCACTTAGGTAATGTACAGTGCTAGGAATATAGTGTATTCCTACTAGCACGGAGGGGTCGAGACCCCTAGAAATCAACTTCCCCCAGCTGCAGGGGATCTTTCACTTAGTGGTGTCCTGTTTTGGGGTGTATGTGTGGGGTGAGATTGATCATTCTATGCAGAAACACTCTCACGAAAGACTCCTAGAAGTCTGTTCACCTGTTCCCTCCTGTGTGGAATCTGAACTCCTTTCACAATGTTGGGCCTGTGAGATGCTCACCGGGAGCCTTTTCTCAGCAAAGCTGAGTGTGTGAGAGACACCGGAAAGCTTCCCCAGGCCCCAGACTTGTCTTGGTCCCTGGCCTCTTTTCCAGTCCCTTCAGTAAGAAATGAGCATCCAGTGTTGGTTTACCGTTCCCTGAGGGTACAGGAGGAGCCTCAGTAGGCGTGTGCAACCCTTCCTCTTTCTCTTCACCTAATAGATGTATCTGGCATTCCCAGAGGGCTGGCAGCTGCTTTCTCTTGAGCCCGAGCTGGCCGTGGTGGAGGAGTCTTGCCCACGAGCCATGCCTGGGAGCGCCTGGGAGCTCAGCCTCTATGTGAAGGGCTGCACTCCAGCTCCGAGGCAGGGGCCACCATGGCAGACTGGTGTTTCTGCGACATCCAAAGGCGGGGAGCTTCCCACTGGCCCAGATGGTGCTTTGGGGGAAGCTGCTGGACTCCCTTGGAAACGCAGTGTGTGACATTGCCTGGGGAAGGGTGAGTCTCTTCAGGAGAAGACATGAGATTATCTGAACGGAGCAACATGGGGTCCTTGAGCTGGTCCTGAAATTTAGTCTTCTGGTTAGTGTTCTGGGCTGTGATCTGCTGTGGGTTCTTGGGTCAAGGATGTCCCTGGCTTTGTGACCCAGAGCCTGCTCCTCCGCGTCCCAGGGCCAGGCTGGGAAACGAAGAGCTCTTCTCTCCCACAGTGCTACAGTGTCGCTCCTGTTGAACTCAAACCGGGCCAGTCATTATGTTAGAAGTTCAGTTCTGCTGGACAGCAGCCTTGTTTAATAGAAATATAATGTGAGCTAGGTATGCATTAAATTTTTCTAGTAGCCACATTAAAAAGTAAAAAGATACAGGTGAAATGAATTTTAATAATGTATTTTATTTAACTCAATATATCCAAAATATTATCATGTCGACATGTTATCCATATAAAAACAGTAATGAAGTATTTTACCCTCTCTTTTTGTTCTCAGTCTTCAAAATCCAGTGTATGTTTTATACTTAAAACATACTTCAAGGCAGATGCTAAATTTTCATTGGCAATACTCGATCTGTATTTAGAGTTCATAAAATTGAGTGTTGAAAAAATAGATTCACATATCCACATTGTTCCAACCATACCTAAAAGTTTTCCAATAACTGACTTGGGTATCAGTTTTTAATTTAAAATTCATTAAAATGAAATCAGATGAGAAGTTTACCTCCCCAATTGCAGTAGCCAGGATCCATGAGCCGCCCCCTGGGCACATGTGGCTGGTGACAGTGCACTCGGACTCGCAGAAGGAAGGCACCTACTGCAGCCCCAAAGGGAAACCATGCTTGGGGCTGGGGGTGTGGGCAGCTGCAGCAGGAGCCTGAGCTCCTGCGCCACGCCTCTTAGTCCAAGTGTGTCTGGAGGCCGGACCCCTGCCCTGGGGCTTTCCTTTCCCTCACAAAATCATTACTTCACAGGTTCGGTGACATCACCTGAGTGCCTAACTGAGCCGGGTACTCTTCTGGACCTGGCGGTAGCTCCCTGGCCTCCAAGGAGCTTAGTTCACTGTGGCGTTGGAGGAGCTAACAATAGGTGAGCACATAAGCAGATATTTCTTGTGATGATGACCACACTGAAAATAGAGACAATGGCAGTGAGGGGGAGGCTGGAGTGGAAACTTGTAGAGCAGCAGTCCCCAGCATTTTTGGCACCAAGGACTGGTTTCCATGGATGGGAGTGCAGTGGGCAGTGGTTTCAGGGTTAGAGTTGCATAAGGATCAAGCAACCTAGGATCCTCGCATGCCCGGTTCAAGTAGGGTTCGTGCTTCTCTGAGAATCTGTCAGTACTGATTGGCCAGGAGTCAGAGCTCAGGCAGTGACGCAGGAGCTCAAGGTGCCTGCTGCAGCCAACAGGGATGCTGAGCAGGAAGCAGACATCTGCAGCCCTGGGAGCCCCGCTCGCCCCTGTGCTCACGAGGAGTGGGCTGGCCTGATGGTTCCAGGGTTAGGCTCCATATTAAATCGCCTGTGCCCAAACCCCAGTCCCACCCCCGGTCTCTGCCCTGGGCCTGTTACTTAGTCTTCCAGCCTCTCTGCTTCCACAACTGTAAAATGGGGGTAATAACCCTGCCTAGGGCTGCTGGGATGATTCAATGTGTTATCGCCTGTAGATCCCGGGAAATTCAAGGTGTGTCAACATGCTAGCTGCTGTAGTGGCTCCATCATCACATACATCCAGGGCTGGAGCTCTGGGATGGAGACAGATACATGACAGGGAACTGAGGGAGGTTGAGCCTGGGTGCTGGTGCTGATCGAAAGCCTCTGCAGACCCCTCTCCCCGGGGACACTGCTCTGTGGTCGGTGAGAGCATCCTGCAGGGAGGCACAGAGGGCATTGGCCCCAGGAAGCTCCCCACACAGGCTGGCCCATGCACTGGGTGCCCGGGTGATGGAACGGCTCAGCCTGGAGTTCGCCCACGGGCCCTGAGCCTCTCAGTCATGTGTTCAATGGCAGGTTACCATGGCAATAGCACGGGCACAGAAAAAGTTAGTTATTAATGCTGAACAAAGTAGAACAATCTGGACTTGAGTGTAGCATGATTAAAATTGTGTTCTCTGCCTCTAGTGTCTCTCTCAGATCTTGGCTCCTTTCTTCAGTCTTGTACATTTGCATTGCCTGCTTAGAGATTAGGATAACTTAAAAATAACTCCCCCTTAGCTCTAGAAAAACCAGCACTTCTCTTTCCCATGTAGAATGCACGTCAAGGGAAGACAGGCTCTCCCGGGGCTGGAGGATTAGAGGGTCTTTCCATTCAGCTGTGGCGCATCGGGCCTGTGGGGGAGGGATGTGAAGATCCCATGCTGTCAGCATCACTTTGTTTGCAAAACCTCAATCAAGCCCTGCAGTGCTCAGCATTTCCAGTGAGTGTCTGGAATGTCTTAGAGATTAGGCAGAGGCCTGGGGAGGAGTTTTTTCCGAGACTTTAATTACAAGTGCGTGTGACACTCAGGACTTGTATTTGGTACCCTGCCAAGGGTGACACACAGAGGGAGGGTTCACTGCCAGCCCTGAGCTCTCCCCTGCCTCCATGCCAGGAAGAAGATGAGCTCGGTCCATACAGACTCAGAACTGAAGTGGTCCACGGAGCAGGATCAAAGAGATCCTGCACTGTCCATGCCAGATGTCACTCTTTCATTTGTCAGTGCATGTTTATCGAATGCTGCTGTAGTCTGAGTGTGTCTTCTCCACCCATATGCTGGAGTCCGGCACCCCTAGGTGAAGGTATTAGGTAGTGGGGCCTTTGGGAGTGAGTGGGCCATGAGGACAGAACCTTCCTGAACGGGATTAGCATCCATTAGAAGAGACCGGCGATCCCCTCAGCCTTCCTTTGTGTGAGGTTACAGGGAGGAAATGGCTGCCTATAGGGAAGCAGCCCCCACCAGACACCTCTGTCAGCACCTCCATAGGACTCCCAGTCCCCAGACATGAGACATAAATTCCCACTGTTAATAGGCTGCCCACTCAATGACCTTTAGTTATAGTGGCTCTAGTGGACTAAGACAAATGCATCCACTTCCTGGGCACTGTTTAGGACCCAGGAGAGAGCAATAAACAAGAGACTCAGGAAAGAGCAGTCCAAGAAGACGAAAGAGTGGTGGAAAGCCTCAGGGTGGGATGTGACTGTGTTCAAGGAATTGCAAGAAGTGGCTGTAGCAGGAGGGGTGTGCACATGAGAGGGATTCAGAGAGAGGAGGAAGGCAAAGGAAATACTGTCCAGCGCCACGTAGAGACATCATGTCTAGCTCTAGCTCTGTCTCTATTTCTCTCTCTCTCTCACCTGTCTGCCTGCCTGTCTGTCATCATTGTTGTCTTCTTTGTCTTCATCATCATCATCATCATCTATAGAGAAATTACATGACATAATTGGCTCACAGGTGTGTAGCCAGTGACAAGTCTAAAACGCATAGTGTGGGCCAGAGCCAATGTTGTAGTCCACATCTACAGGCAATCCGCTGGAAAAATTCCTTCCTGCTTGGGGTGATCAGATTTTTAGTATACTCAGGCCTTCAACTGACTGGGTAAGGCCCGCTTGTGTTACGGGAGACACCTGGCTTTGTTCAAAGTCTGCTAATTTAAATGTTAATCTAATAAAAAAAGTCATCTCCAAAACATCCAGAATAATGTTTGACCAAATATTGAGGCATGGTGGCTCAGCCATGGTAACACATGGAATGAACTGCAACACCTTGGTCCCGGAGGGAGGAATGGCCTTGCAGTCGATTTCGGGCTGCATGGAGGGCCAGGAGCTTGCCTTGGAGTACATTAAGTTTGAGATGCTTATTAGATATCCAGATAGTAGCTGGTCATACAGGGCTAAGCTTCAGTGACATGGAGCAGGCCAGGCAGAGACACAGGGAAGTTAGAATCTCCTGGATATGGCATTTAAAGCTACAAAAAAGAATGCAATCCCCAAGGAAGGAGGCGGAGCAGGAAGCCGTCCCTGTGGGCTACTTTCTTGTCTGGAGATCAGTGTCTGAGGCAGCTGCCTACCTGCCTAGTCACAAGAACTTTTCCCTTTGGGCTGTGCCCTGAGCTGCTCTGAGAGCTGGGGGCTGGAGGAGTCCTGATGCCCAGGAAGCGCTGCTGGGGTGGGTGGGGACCTTGGAGAATGTGGCTCAGCCTGATGTGTCTCAGGCATCAGCTCTGCTGCTCTGGTGAAGCTTGTGTCACGTATTCATTCACTCAACACCCTCTTTCTGAGCCCTGATTCTACTTGCATGCGCGCGTGCGCACAAACACACACACACACACCCACCCACTCACACCAGGCACTGTTGGGGTGGGATGCAGCTCCAGCAACCAGAGTGAGGCAGGGTGGCAAAGAAAGGCACTGGGAGTGCAGAGGCAGGGGGTTGGGGGCAGAGGGCCACAGTTCCCTGGGCTGCACTGTGCTCAGAGCGAGCTCCGTCCTTGCCATGATAGCGCCTGAGAGCTGCTGTCACCCTCTACTTCGGCTCTGTCACTGCCTGGACTCCTTCATTTCCCCTGTGGCTGGGCACTGGACCTTCTTGCCTGCTCACCTCTTGGGTGTTGGCTCCCTGCTCCCTTTGTGTCCTGCCTAGAGGGACCTTCCTGCCTCAGGCTCAGGCCCGTTCGCATGTCGGATTTCCTTCTTCCTCTTCTGAGAGTCGTCATTTCTCCTCTTTCTGCGTGAAGATTAAACTTCTGCCATAACTTCCAAGGTCAGCAGTAGGCAAATGGCTCAGGTTGGACATGGCCCTGGCCTGGACTGGCACCCTTGGTGGCCATGTGGAAGGTTCTCCCAGGCTCCCAGGACCTTTGGAGCTGTGGTGTGGGCAGAGCTTGGGGTAGAGCTGGGCTCGGGTGGCAGACACTTCGGGAAGCTCGCACCCCATGGCAGGGGCTGCTCTCCCATTGATCAGTGCCTTGGACTCCCCAGCGGGAAGCCTCAGGCTAACTTGGCAATCCTGGCAACACTGGGAGCCTTGTCACCATGTTCAGATGCTCTCCCCGTGATGGGGCTCCAGCACTGTGCGACCCTGGCATTTGCACCCCTGAACGCCTCTGCCCTCCCCCAGCCTGGATTGTCATCTTGCTCACATTTCAAGGGTAATTTCATCCATCTGGCCCTGATTCGTGTATTCCAAGTGGGCCCGATGGAGATTCAGGTGCCAAGATTTCCCCTTGAACTAGTTCCAAGTGGACCCCGCATGGGTCCCAAGCTAGAGGCTCCTGGCATTTTCTGCTTTAGATGCTTTCTTCCCACCAGAGCGTTTAGTGGCCTCTTCTGGGGAGGCCAAGGTGAGCTCTCCTTGCTGGGGAATGCTGCGGCCAGGACGTGTCCCAGGCAGAGAGCTGGACTCAGGTGCTGTGCCTGAGACCATGGGTCTGGGGCCTGGCTGACCAAGGGATGGGAGATTAAGGCTGTGGGGCGGGAAGGAACACTGGCCCGTGCCCTATGAGCCTCCTCTTCGGTGCAATGTCCCTTTCTCTGGCCCTTCCTGTTGTACTGCAGCACACGCATGGTGTCTGGTGCCGGGCCATGGAGACAGAAGGTGGAAGGAGAACCAGCAGGGGCTAGCAAGGAGCGACCTGTCACTAAGGGCCCAGCCCCGGCTCCCACGGTTTTCCTCCTGCATAGAAGCTGCTTCAGGCCTCTGTTGGGGATGAGCCCTGCTGTGTCAGGTGCAAGCGGCTTCTGGCCAAGCCCTGGCCTTCTAACTCAATGTCCAGCTCGAAGGCAGCTCACAGGTGGTCCTGAGCCTGGGGGAAGCCGCCTCTGGCCAAAGCTCAGGGCCTCTATGCCAGTCTTGGTGTCTGCCCACACCCCTTCCTCCTTCCGCCAGCTGGGTCCCCGGGAACCCCAGGACTCCGGTGGCCCTGAGCACTCAGATAACATGCTTTCTGGTGATGTCATGCCAAGAGGCAGGGACACAAGGTCACGCTGGGGCTCGTGTGCTGGCAGAGCTCGCACAATCGAATGGGGACTCTGAGATACCAAAAGGTCTTGGCATAAAATTCAGCAGGAGGAGTCGTTCATCAAATCATTGATGATCAGAAATTTTAAAGCTGCAGTTTGGATATGAACTAGGGGTGGGTCCAAGAGTTCCCTCCCGTGCTTTGGAAGACAGTGGTAGAAGGGGAATATTGTTTACAAGAAATTAAAATAATTTTACTTATATTCCATGCAGGCCTCTAAAGTCCTTGAAATTGTTGGTTTTCTATTGTCGAATAGTGTTGCTGGCTTGTTTGCACTTGTTAAAACCACCACCTTGTGTCATTCATGAGTCTGTGGTACAAAGTGTGAGTTCCGATCTAACTTCAGAGAAATTCTGGTGTCTCCTGGAAGAATGCACGTGCACACAAGCGATGGGTGCGCGGATTCACACGCTTCACCTGCTCAGTGCAGACCCCTGCTCGTTCTGACCATTCCTCTTCATCTGCCTGCTCCCCCAGGTTGTCAGAGAAAGACTGCATAACCCAGGGGGCTAACTGGGTGTCATGAGCAACAGAAATTATTTCTCATAGTTCTGATGATTGAATGGTCAAGGTATTGGTGGCAGAGTCGGCACCTTCGCGAGGCCGTGAGGGATGAACTGCTGCAGACCTTGCCCACGGCTCCTGGTGTTAGGTGGCCATCACGGCTGTCCTGGGCTTTGGCCATAGCCCCTTCTTTCTGCCTTCATCTTTGTGTGCTTTCTCCCTGTTGCACGCCTCTGTGTTCAGGTCCCTCTTCATAAGGACACCTGTCCTGCTGGGTCAGGGTGGCCTCTGCTGCACCATGTGCTCTTCACTGCACACCTGTGGCTGCAGGGGGAAGGCACACGCACCTCCATGGGATGCTGGCCCGGAGCTCTGCTCTTCTCTCTTCTGTGTGTCTTTCTGCACACACTTCGGTCATTGTCTTCTCAAGCTCTGATAGGAGATTTCTGATGGGGAGAGAGGTCAGGGAGTCTGGTCGTAAGGGGCTGGGGTCCCCACAAGTGGTCAAGAATCCCTGTGAAATGTCTTTGCTCTGCCCTCACAGGACAGACCATTGCCCTGTCTGTGGGTCCATCCACTTTACATCTTAAAAGAGCTGAGAAGCCACAGTGTCCTTTTAAAAGTTTTAAAAACCAGGGGCAGTCAGTGAAGAGAAGCTCTTCCGAATGTGGTGAGAGGCTGCTGTCTTGTTGAGTGAATGTTTACGTCTTGTGGTGTGGATAAGAAATGTAGTCACAATGCCCAAACCTCTCCCTTGGCTGGTAGGCACCTACATTATCTGACAAGTGGGGCACTGGATGTAACCCTTTGACCTTGAACCGCCTCTTCCCTAATGCTCTCTCTGCAGCCCGAAGTGCCCCACATTTTCCTCCTGGGAAATCCCCACAGTTTGCTGGGACTCAAAGGCACATGCACGGGAAGAACTGGCTGCTATCTAAGGGGCAAGGGTTGGGGTTTGTGTCCCCCAGTGCATACCAGGCCCAGCACACAGTGGTGTTCTCAATGCTTGCTCGGTTTGGTGGGATGAACTGCACAGACTGAACGAGGACCCTGAGTGAAGTCAGCCCCGAGCTCTGTGTGACTTCTGCAGGGGCCTTGTGGTTCATTAGGAGACACTCGCTTTTCACAAGGGTATCTTTCAGGAGCTCGGCAGGGCAGGAGCTGAAGCAGAGTGGCAGTGAGGAGAATCCAGGGCCTTAGACAGGTAAGGGAGAGGATGTCAGAAGGACTCCTGGCCCGTGGGAAGTGATGCCAGAGGGTTTGTTAAAGAGGTTAGACCAGGACTAGGATAGGTTGGGTGTCAGTGCGGCTCCATTTGTTAGCAGCTGTGGTCCTGCTAGGTTACTCAACCTTCCTGCAGCTCAGACTGGCTGTTTCACGTGGAGACTGATAATGGTTGCCGCTCCTGCTCCTCCTCCAAACAGTGAATGCAGAGCTCGGCGTGAGCTGTGTACCCCCGTGAGGGCACTGTGTGATCCAGTTGTGGGAACCTGGAAATCTTCTCATCTCGGCTGTTGCTGCTTCACTGGGGCCTCCCTCCTGGCCTTTCCGGACACCAACCTCTTCCCTCCCCTCCTCTCTTCTCATCCTTGACCTTCCTCTTCTATTTTTCTCCCCAAAGCTAAAATTGATTATTTGCTAATGCTTCCCCTAGCCCATCCTGGTGTTGCCGGGGACGAGGGGTCAGAACACTGCTTTCATCACAGGCAGAGTCAGGAGGCCAGGACCATGGCTGGATCGCATGTCGGTCCCTCATGTGCCGCCAGTGGGCAATGATGCTGGTGTTTTGACACGCGTCAGATGGTTTTGATTCCAACAATTACTCCTCAAAGCAGCGGGACATGTTTGGGTAAATCAGAACCAGCCCAAATCTGAACTCTTTCCTTTTACCCAGCAATGGAGCTTGGCCTCTTTGGGCTTTTCCTACATTTTCACCCTGCCTGTGCGCAGGGCAGTGCGTCCATGTGAGAGCGAAGCTGTTCTCCTTCTCTTCTCTCCAGACTACCGATGGGTCCTGTCTGAGGCCCGGGCTGTGGACAGACTTTGTGCAGGTGTGGGTGATGGCGTGCTTTCCTCTCAGAAGACACCGAGGAAGCAATGAGCTCTGTGCATCTCTTTCCCTGCCTCTTCCTGTGCTGGCAGAGCTTTGTAAGAGGACCCTACAGACAACATTCCCAGCAGTTTTTAAGGAGGGCAGTAAAGATGTCAGTGGACCTAGATCCCAGCAGCAGAGCGATTTGGGTCAGATTTGTACCTATGAGACCGCATGGGGCCCATGGATTCCAAGGAGAGCAGCCATTTGGGTCATGCTTCTGCCTGTGAAATTCGGGAAATGACCTACTCTTGAATTTTTTGGCTGCAAAGTTATTCTTGGAAACTACTTTTGGAGGAGACAGTAGCCCCCGGTTACCTATACAGCAGCCTTATCAGAGTTTCCTGTTCAGTGAAAGACAACGGTGTAGCCCTACTCTGTCCAGCCCTGGGGCCACAGAGGCGGGGGGCGCTTGGTCCCAACACGCAGCAGTCGTTCTCCAGCAGGAATGAACAGGTCTCCTCGACGGTCATTTGTTGGGGTGGAGTTGGGCAGGACAGAGGAAACACACTTCTCTGGTCCAGGTGGCCTTGTGAGCGAGGGTGGTCTGGTCTCCCACGTGTGAAGGAGCACACGAGAGACGGCAGCCAGGTATGTGATAGGCAGCCAGCCTTCCAGGTTTGCTGGGGCCTGACAGGTTCCCCAGGACCTGGGACTCAGTGCTAAGACAGATGGTCGTGGGTCAACAGTTTGGGTTGGTCACTCTAGCTAGTAGAAGGGCTATGGGTTTAATAGTTAGAAAGACATGGGTTTGAATCCTAGCTCTGCTACTTAAAAGCTGTGTGACCTGAGGTAAATTGTTTAGCTTCCCTGAGTCCTGATTTCCTTATATAAAACAATGAGCTATCTATCTATCTATTCGTCCATCCGTCCATCTATCTATCTATCTGTCTAACTATGGCACCTTCATAAGATGCTGCCTGTCCTAGCAATATCATGAAGTAGTTATTTTTTGCCGGGGATTTAGCTCAGTGGTTTGCCACCTGCTGCGCAAGCACAAGGACCCGAGTTCAATCCCTGGTACCAAACAAACAAACAAAAAAAGAAGTAGTTATTATTTTAGATGAAAAAGCAGAGTTTTAGAATATAGTTGGGGTAGCATTTAAAGAAAGGCATGATTAGAGGTGATAGAAAATAGGAGCAGGGGCCGTATCATGAAGAATGTAGGCGTTTTTCCCCTTAGTGCTCAATCACTGAAGTTATTTTACAAGACGCATAAGGCAGTCTGTGCTTGCCTTGGAGAAGCCAACTGGAAGTAGAGGGCAGAGTATATTAGAACCGGAGGGGAGAGGGACAGGGAGGGAGGGATGATGTCCCGTGACTGGGTCAGGGAGCCACATTCTGTGATGAAAAAGGGAAACAGAGCTGAGGATTCTGCAGGAGGACTCTCACCAGGTCGGGGCCGAGCTGGGAGCTCTGCAGCTTGGGAGGGGCTGGAGCTCTCTGAGAGTGGGTGTTGCTCACGGGCTCTCTCGACAAGCTGGGTTGGGGAGTTACTCACTTCCAGACAGATCTGACACTTGGGACAGTGTGGCCGAGGGTGACCTCAGGGTCTCTTCCCTTCTATTCCTCCCTTCGTTCTGTCCTGCCCAGGAGGCTTCTAGCCAGTGCCTGGACATCTTTTCATCTCCATGGTGACGGAGCAGTGGAATCCTAAACACATGACCTCACCTAGTGATTATGCGAGAGAGTGAGCTGGAAGGGAGGAGCCTGAGGCTGGCTGCGGCTGACTGGATGGGAGCCTTCTGGATCAGAGGCGGGGAGGCTGGCCTCGTGGACTGGGGGACCAGCCCTGTCGGGGGGTGACTGGGCCCGCCACCATGCTGAGAGGTGCTGAGCCTCTTCTCTCCGTGGAGCCAGAAGGGACTTCCTGTAAGGGCTGACAGAAGTTATCAGATAAAATTGAATTAACTGGCTGGGTTCACACAAGTTTTTTGAATTTAAATAATTCATGTATGTAAATACATGAAAGGAAAAAGACAAATTTGAGAAATTATTTGTGCTCAGTGTAATATGCAGAGAGTTATTATCCTTAATAATAAGGAATTTAAAAAAATTATCATAACTAAAGAAAAAAAAGCCCTAGTAGAAAATGTGCAAAGATATAATCAGAAAACTTACAAGGGAGAAAGATTCATTTATTCATTCATTTATTGTTTCAAAGACTACACGGAGCACTCACTGTGTGCAGTTGGAGTTCTGGATGCTGGACATACAGCAATAAACAAAACATAAAAATCCATGCCTTTCTGGAGTTTCAAAGCATTCTGCTGCTTTTTTATATTTTTTTCTAATGAGTTTTTAACATTAACTTAATTTTAGATATTTTTTTTATTTATCTGGGATTATTTTCCCATAAACTGAATTGTGATTTCTCCTTCTCAAAAGTAAACTGCCTGCTCTGAGCATCGACTAACGAGTCCTTTCGTGCCTCCTTGGCATATGGTGCTACCTTCTCAGTACTAGCAAATCATGCATTCTAATGCTGGATGTGTGCGTGCTGGCTGATTGATTCCTCTCCCAGCTCCTAGAGCAGGCAGCGCTGAACTGTTTTTAATCACATGGCTTCAAAACGTGTTCGATGCTACAGGCTTCACACGGCTGGCAAGGGGCTGATGAAGGTGACTCAGACTGCGGCTGGCTGCTTTCTCCATAAGAAGGCACTCACAGTCTGACTTAGTTTTATCTTAATAAATAACTAGTAATGTTTGAACAGTGCTATAAGAAAGAGAACTTAAGTTACACTATCTCCAGAACTGGCTTCAAATGCTCTCGTGCTGTTTCCAGCTGTGTCTGCAGCCCGTGTCTTCTCCCTGGGGAGCAGGACTGCTGTGCATGGCCATGGCCGGGGGCAGGGGCCTGTGCTTCCGGAGTCCATCTCTAGGACCCGGAGGGTCCGTAAGGTCACGTTCTGTGGATGCTGCCTCCCCTCGGCATGAATAATTTCCCTTTTAAAAATTTTCCTGTCCAGAACATATTTCTTCACCTCTGCTTTATGCCTCCCAGGATACTTTCTATGAGTGCTTTTAATAGACTTTGCATATTTAGAAAATATTATCTTTAGATTTATGATTATTATTTCACTGCTAATGTAAATAGGCTCTTCTGCCCCACTGTGTCTTCTAATCAGCTATTTCTGGTGTGTAGGCAACCTATAGATTTGTGGGTTTTAATCATCGCTTTATTAAACTGTTGTTCTCACAGGTTTTTCTCTTGGATTTTTTTCTTTTATGGACTGTGGCATCTTCAAATAATTATATGTCAATGTCTGGCTTTAAAATATCACATTCTTAAGTTATAGTTGGATGTAGAAAGTGTAGAGTTCCTGTAGAAGTCTTATGGAGTCACCTTGTTTCTCAGTTTTGTGGGCATGCACCTGTTTCGTAAGCAAGGGGATGTTGATCACAGCTGGAAGGTCCTGTCTTGTAGTTTGCTAAGGTTTTTTTCTTTTTTTAACTCACAAAAATATTACATTAAAAAATTCTTAGACTCTATGAAGATGAACTTATGGTCTTATCTTTTGTGACACGGTGATGTGGAGTCATGCATATCTCCGTAGCTTAAGTCATTACATTCCAGAGATAAATGCAGTGTTAGTCATATTGAATTATTTTTTTACTATCTCCTGGATATCATTTAGTAGTTTTTTATTTGAGACTTTTGCATTTATATTCAAAATTAAGATTGGTCTGTGCATGCATTACATGTATATTTTAAGACATCTTACATGTCTTTGTTTAGTTCTGCATTATCTTTATCTGACTTTATCATGAAATTCTGTCAGGGTTACAGAGGAGCTGGGACACGTTCTGTCTTCTCTGCTCTAGAGCCATCTGAAACAGCTCACCAACAGAACTGTCTGAGCTCAGAGCCTTTTGGAGAAATAATTCTTCCACCATTTTTCTCAATTTATTTCATGCCTAATGAGTCTGTTCAAATAGTAGTCTTCCTGAGTCAACTTTCTTACCTTAGAAAGTTGTGTTTCGCCAAGATGTTCATGGTGATAAGCATAGCTGTTCCTCCTGAGCACTCTGCCCACGCAGTGGACCTTAGCTGAGCTTACTCTATTTCCCTAGAGCAGCTGCGGCACACCAGAGTTTTCAGAGGATACTAACAGACCGTCAAAAGAGAGTGACAAGGGAAAACTGCACAAATATGCAAGAAGCACATCCTGCAAGTTCACAGCTTCTACCGCCTGGACCTAAACCGGGGCGAGTTTTAGACTCCTTGCTGTAGATTCAAGTTTCTAGTCCTAGGAAGGTTCCAGTGGGAAGATCCCAGTTTAGTGTTCCTCTGAGACACTGGATTCCCTCTCAGACACCTTGACATTCTTGTGGCAAAGGCCACAGATACCAGAGGTGTTCTGAGCCACCTGCGGCCCTCCTTCCTTCCTTTCTGGGGTCCCACATGAGGGAACCCCCTACTTACCGGTCACAATACCCTGTCATGCCCGGGGAAAGCTTTGTTCCAACATAGAACCAAATCCTATCACTAGTCACTTAACCGGATGATAAACGTAGGCACAAGAGCACCGCATTTTCTGACAGGCCACAGAAAATGCAATCCTGAAGGCCAGGCTCAGGCAACCAACTAGCATCTGTGCAGTGCTGAGGATGTTCACCGGGAGCAGCCCAGTCTGAGTGCCTCATCTGGACCAAAAGGTGAATGAGGACGTGTTTCTTCCCCTCACTCCTAGGTGCTGCCTCGGAACTTTCAGGGATGCTGGGAGACAGTGGAGAGTTTCAGAGAGTCCAGTGATCACATTCACATCACAAGGCTCTGCTGGAGAGAACTAAACATGACTTCACAGAGCTTGATCTTGCTGCTCAGACTACAAATTCCTTCTGGCAAGGACAGTGTCTTCTCTTCTGCTCTTTGCTCCAGGCAGAGACTTGTCGGTCATCAGCATGGTGGCAGAGCCGCACAGCTGGACCTGGGAAGCGAACACAGTGATGTGGTGGACACCGGAAATGGGCTCTGACCAGGGGCTGCCACCTTTCCATGGCGGGGCCTCCAGAAGGCTGTGTCTCATCAGCCGGCCCAAACGGGGCTCCTCTTTCCTTAGACTTCCAGACCATTGGCTTCATCCGGGCATCTACATTGGGTACAACAAATACATTAGTGAGTGCGAAACAATGAGGAGAAATGGAATCAAAATTTACCACTGATTTAGGCAACCCGGCTCGCAGTAAGAGGCTGTGGTGTTCAGGGTTAGGTCTGGATCACTGCCACTCTCCGCCTCCTTTATTTTCTCTTCACAGCCTCCCAAATGGCTCTAGGTTGTAGATTTCTGCTGTCAGCCCAGATTCTTGCGGGAATCCTTAGGGCTGCCTGTGGCCGTACCCAGGGGTTGCTAGGGGTACCCAGGGGTACCCAGGCAGGCCATCAGGGCCTTTGTGTCTGCCACTCAGATTCAGCCTCAGAGTGGGCAGGGCGGCGTACCACTGGGAACTCCCCTGCCTTTGCTCAGCTTAGGTGCCAAGCCCATCCCACTAGGCCTCAGCTTCCCTTTGACCAAAATGACCCTGGGGAGGCTCGGTGGCCGCCTCCTGCATGGCTGTGTCCCACCCCTTCCCTTCCCTGGGCCTTGAAGTGGCATCTGGAAAACAGGGACACTAGCTCAGCAGTCCCCGGCTCTGTCCACTTTGGTGTTGGGAGCCACACTGACTGAGGTGGAGGGACAAACACTAGGTGCATTTGTTTGCTAGGGCTGCCACAATGAGGCCACGGACTGGACAGTTTGAAGAACACAAGTTTATTTTCTCATGATTCTGGAGGGTAGAAGTTCAAGATTTGTATTTCATGCTAAGGCCTCTCTTTCTGACTTGTGCTTCTCTTGTCTCTCTGTTTTTACATGGTCTTTACCCCCTTTTCTGACTCTGCCCTAAAAATCTCCCCCTTTTTTTTGGTACCAAGGATTGAACTTGGGACCTTGTGCTTACAAGGCAGGCACCAGAACGCGTGAACTAAATCCCCAGCCCCCAAATCCCCTTGTTTTAACTTAATCACCTCTTTAAAGACTGTATCTCCTCAATGCAGTCCAGTCTCACATAGGTCCTGAGGTCTAGGACTTCTAGGCGGGGACACAATTCAGCCCACAATACTAGCAAAGAGAGGGCCAGCTCTGAGTAGTGACAACTCTGGGTCGAAGAGATGCTTTCATTTCAAGAATTAATAGCAAGTAGCAGAGTGAGCGAGGCTTTAAGATGCCATGTGGGAGTCCTTCGGGCCTCCTTCAGTGAATCGAGACTGATCTGGAGTGTGTCTTTTGCATTCTCTATAAAGCGATATGGGAAGGCACGTTCAGGAGGACTGAGCCTCCCTGTGTCTGGGGCTGAAGATCCAAAAAGGGCGGAAGCAATGAAAGGTTGAAAAAGCAAAGTGAAGCCAGGTTCCGCATAGCGTGAAGTTGTAGACAACGGAGTTTAGCTTCTCCAGTAAGAGATAGGAGCCGAGAGAGCAAAATGTCGTCCTTTCTGGTGGAGGTGCCTTATGAAAGCCATCGTCCACACCACAGGTGAGCATTCTGCCCAGGACTCTGGTCTTTCTCAGCGACTGCAGGACCTGGCGGGGAAAGCCAGGATGATGGAAATGGCCAGAATCCGCTACAGCTCATCAGAGGTCCCTTGCTTTGGGAATGTTCTCTCTGTGCCTTCAGAATTTGGAGTAAGTTCATCTGGGGAAGTCTGGAGGGGCAGCCAGGACCCTGGATGAGTCCAAGGAGCTCAACTTAGAGAGGGAGGAAACTGACAAAGAAGCAGAAACGGGCATCCAAGATTGCTCGTATGTGGAAGAACTAAGGAAGAACCCAGGGTTCCTGACCTGAGGCCAGGGTTTCCGCATAGCTGTCAGGGCGTAAGGTTCAGTGGGCCAGATGGGGCCTGGACAGGGAGGCCCAGTACAACACCAGGAGGCTGGCGGGGCTGAGTTCATGGTGTGTCTCAGCTCAGAGTACAGAGCGCTTTCGCTTGTCGCGTGCAGCACTAAATGGGACACTGAGTCGGGTCAGCAAGGAGCTCCCACGTGTCACCTGTCCCCGCACCTCCTTGGGTGGAGGCAGGTGGAACCATTCAGAACCAGCACTCCAGGAGAGCTGCTGCAGACACAGCTCCCAGGACAGACAGAGCTGCCTCCTAGGGGCAGTGGCTTTGTAAAGGCCCCTTCCCGTCTCCAGGCCTCTGGTCCCAGCCAATAGTAAGTGAGGCTCACTGTGACAGCACTGGAGTCAACAGCAGGGGAGGAGCAGAGACGTGTAGGGTGGTGGGGTGTCCTTGGCCTGGCATTTTGCTTCTCCCAGAAGGCCAGAGTCAGTTTGAGCTGGGTGTGCAAATGGGGGCCCAGCCCCTGTGCCTGAGAACAGAGTGCTCCCCCTTCTCTGGGCAGCACAGCGGGCTGGGCCACGAGTGGTGGTAGGGCCAGGTGCTGTTGCACTGGGAATTGGTTCTGCTCTTATGAGCATGGGCTAATGCATGTCGGACCCCATTTAGGCCACTGGGAGAGCAGGCGCAATCATACCCAGCCGAGGGCTCAGCTCCGAAAACAAGGGCCAACCCTGCCTGGTGGCCGTTGGCATGCAGGGTTGACACTGGTCAGGGCGCAGAATCTCTCCCTGGATCTTAGGGCCAAGAGCTGAGTATGTGTTGTGGTTCAGGGACAGAGGCCTCATCAGTGGGTCTGCTGGACCACGCAGGCAGGCCAGGGCCATGTGCGCACAGCCCTCAGAGGTGTGGTGGCTGGAACTCGGGGTAGTGGCAAGGCAGCCACGGGACAGGGCAAGCGCACACTGCTGGCTGGCGCTGCTGGAGCCTTTCTGCCAGGAAGCTTCGGTGTGGCCACAGTGTGCGTGTAGCTGGCCTGAGAGCTGAGTCACTTCACAGTTATTAGTTCTTTTGTTACTTTTTAGTGGCTGTTCATTTAATCTAATACTGTAGTAACTGTTTCAGGCTTAATTCATTGCAAATATTTTAATGTTTTATTTACATGAGAAGTACAGATTAGCTGGAGGGCAACTGAACCTCTGCACGTTACCATGTCCAAGCTGGGAGGCCTCCCAGAGACTGTCCAGACCCATTTCCCCACGGATGCATCCAAAACCGGGGCCTAGACAGGGCTGTGTCTGGCCCTGTGTCTCCCGGGGAGGCGGCCGAAGGGACTCGGTCTGCCACTCCGCCTGCACTGCAGTGTGCGAGAAGTGCACACACAGCTGGGTGCACCTGAGTGCCTCGCAGCCAGCCACAGCGGCTGGCGAGGACCCTGCTTTGTTGGCCACAGCCAGAGGCAGTGGACTCTCTGGGTAAAGCACCCCAAACAGAGGTGAGCAGCCAGCGTCCCGTCGTGTGTCCACAGGGCTTTACAGTTTGTATCAGGTTGCTATTCACAGGCCTGTGACCTCCCCCGCGACCCTGTGCTGCAAGGGTGTGGAAACCCATGTGCATCGAAGTCGGTCCCCAGGAACCTCCCAACTGCCCTGTTCCCTCCGGAGCAAGCGTCTTTCCACCAGTTCCCTCGCTCTTCCCGCTGCCTTTCCACGAGCCCCTCTGCGTTCTGCACTTCCCAGACCCCACCATTTCCACTCAGTCCCCTACCCTCAGTCAGCTCTGGGAGCGGAGCGGAGCAAGTGTGGGATGAGGTGGGAAGGCTTGCAGTGCAGGGAGGCCCAGCTCTTGCTTCTGCTTCCCAGCCAGATGGAGAAGCCAGGCGCACGGCGAGTCAGAGCACCATTTATATGCCCTTCATTTCTCCAGGTGACTCCCCCTGAACAGGCTGAAATTTTCTCCCTCCCACTAGCCCCCAGGTTGCCTGACGTTTCTGATATTCCCCAAACATTGAAAAGAGCAATCTGCATTTTCTGCCTTCTGTGTTTCCTTTCTTAAGGCCTCGCTGGTTGTTCCCAGCACCCAAGCTTGAGGACCCTTGAGATCCACTTGTTTGTGGACCAACCACCTTCCTACTTCCCCATGCCCCCTCTTCCTGCTCATCCTACTTCCTGGATGCCCCTGCTGTGCTTTCTTCTCTGGCTGCTCTGCCTTCTCTAAACTCTGGAATGCAGGCATTCCCTGTAAGCCCCAGTATGCTCTCCAGATTTTTCCCCATCATCTATTTCAACCTTTTTCTTCCATCTTTCTTTTCAAACATCTCCCAAGTAAAGTATCTTCTCACCAAAACAGATCTCTCTACTTTCTAATATAAATCTTTTATTTTGCTCTTTATTTAAATTCTTTTGGGTTTTTCATATAAGAGAAACCATGTGCTATGTAAGCTTGTGTGTCTGATTTGTTTTACTTAATATTATGGTCTCAAGGTGCATCCATTTATTTACAAATGCCCCAAGATTATCTTTGTTTATGGCAGAGTAGCACTCTACCGTGTATAAACGCCACATTTTCCTTATCCATTCATCTGTTGGTGGACATATAGGCTGCTTCTGAGATTTAGCTATTATGAGTTGTGCTGCTACAGACATGGGTGTGCATGGATCACTGTAATATGATGACTCTTTGGGGAAGATAGCTGGAAGAGGAACAGGTGGGTCGAATGGAATTTCTAGTTTTAGTTTTTTGAGGAATCTCCACACTGATCTCTATAGTGATTGTATTAGTTTACATTTTCACTAACAATGTAGAAGGGTTTCTTTTTTCCTGCAGCCTCATTAGTATAGGTTATTATTTGATTTCTTGACAATAACCTTTCTTTCTGGATGAAAATGATATCTCAGTGTTGTCTTTATTTGCATTTCTCTAATGGCCAGTGATGTTGAGCATTTTTTCATGTATTTAGTGGCCATTTGTACTTTTTCTGAGAAGTATCTGTTCATTTCAGTTGCTTATTTTCTGGTTTGGTCTTTTATTTGGAGGAGTCTAATTTCTTTAAGTTCTGTATTATTCTAGATGTTAGTCTGAAGAACAGCTGGTAATTTTTTTCCCCATTCTGTAGGCTGTCTCATCACTTTGTTGGTTGACTTCTTTGCTGCATAGAAGCTTTCTAATTTGGTGTGATCCCATTTATTGATTCTCAGTGTTGTTTCTTATGCCATTGGGGTTCTGTTCAGAAAGTCCTTGCCTATGCCTATGTCTCCAAGAGTTTTACCTATTATTTCTTTCAGCAGATTAAGTGTTTTTGTTTTAACATTTAGATCTTTGGTCCATTTTGATTTTTGGCTTAGTACATGGTGAGAGATATGGGTCTAGATTTAATCTGCGTGTAGATATTCAATTTTCCCAGGCACCATGTATTAAAGAAGCTATCTTTCTTCCAGTGTATATTTTTGGCCTTTTTGTCAAAGATCAAATAGCTGAATATGCCTGGGGTTGTTTCTGCTTTCTTGATGCTGTTCCATTGATCCACATTTGTTTTTGTGCCAGTGCCATGCTGTTTTTATCATTGTAGTTTTGGAATATAACTTCAAATCTGTGATTGAGATGCTTCTTGCTTTCCTTTTGTTACCCAGGATTCATTTTGCTATTCTGAGTCTCTTCTGGTTCCATATGAAATTCACATTTTTTCCTGAAATCTGTGAGGCATGCTGTTGGTATTTTGACTGGGATTGTGTTAAATCATTATATCAGATTTGGAAATATAGCCATTTTGACCATACTGCTTCTGCCTATCCAGGAACATTTTTCCATTTTCTGATGCCCTCTTTGATCTCTTTTTTTGAGAGTTTGTAATTTTTTAGGTCTTTCCTTCCTTGGTTAGGTTAATTCCTAAATATTTAATTTCTTGATGCTATTGTGAATGGTATTTTTTTTCCTAATTTCTTTCTCAGTGAGTTCATTATTAGTGTATAGGAGCACTACTGATTTTTGTGTCTTGATTTTGTATCCTGCTACTGAATTTGGGTACTAATTCTAGGAGTCTTTTGGTGGAATTCTTTGTGGCTTGTAAGTAGAGGATCATGTCATATGATGCTTTGAGTTTGTCCTTTCCTATACGTATCCCGTGTATTTCTTTATCTTGCCTGATTGCTCTGCCTAATGTTTTGTGGACTATATTGAACAGAAGTAGTGATAGAGGATATTCTTGTCTTGTTCTTGATTTTAGAGAGAAAGCTTTTAGTTTTTCCTCATTTAATATATTGGTAGTAAGTTTGTCATAAATGACTCTTATCAGATTGAGATAAGGTCCTTCTATATCTATTTTCTTCAGTTTTTTGAAATCATGAATGAATGTTGGATTCTGTCAAAGGCTTTTTCTACATCTATTGAGATGATCATGTGATTTTTGTCCTTGCTTCTGTTTAGATGATGTATTACATTTATTGACTTGCATACGTTGAACCATCCTTGCATCCCTGGGAAGTGTCCTAACTGGCTTTGACATATGTTCTTTTTGATCATTTGCTGCATTCTGTTTGCTGTATCTTATTGAGAATTTTACATCTATGTTAATTAGAAAAATTGGCCTATGGTTCTCTCTTTTCAGTTGGATCCTTGTCTGGTTTTGGGGTAAAGGTAACGCTAGCTTCCAAGAATGACTTTGGGAATACTCCTTCACATTCAATTTCATTGGAGATTTTGGGGAATATTGGTGTTCCCTGATGTTCTTGTAGAGTTCAGCAGTGAATCCATCAGGTCCTCGGCCTTTGCGAGGCTTTCTTTGTTTCCCTTCTACTCAGTCACTTGCTCTACCAGTTGTATTCATTCCATTGGACCTTTTAGCATTGCTAGCTTAACTGTCTTTTTCTAGGATATCATTGTGAATATTTTGGAGTGTTGACTTGGTGGGCATAGATTTCTTTAAGTGCTCTTTGTCATAGAAATATCTAATTTCTCCATCATTATTTTGAAAGATAATTTTTCAGGATGCATCAGTCTAGTTTGGAAATTGTTTGCTTTTAGAATGTGAAACATTTCACTCCCTGCTCTCCTTGCCTTTAGGGTTTGTGCTGAGAAGTCTTCTGTAATTATGAGAGTTTTTCTTTGTAAGTGATGTGTTGCTCATCTCTAACAGCTTCTAAGATTTTGTTCTTGTGTTGGATTTCTGACTATGATGTGTCATGGAATGGTTAATCATGGCTATTTGTGGTTCTATATGTCCTGGTATGTTAATCTCTTTTTCCACATTTGGAAAGTTTTCTGCTTTTACTTCTGTAAATAGGTTTATTATGCCACCACGCTCTTTCTTGACTTCTCAGCTATGGTTTACATGTGTTCCCCAAAGTTCATGTGTTGAAAACTGTGGAGAAGTGGGATCTTTAGAGGTGATTAGGTCATGAGGGCTCTGTCCTTATGAATGGATCAGCACTACTGTCTTGGGATTGTGTTAGTTATCCTTGGAGTGGGTTTCTGATAAGAGAATAAGTTTGGGACCCTACTCTCTCTTGTGCTCTTTTTTGCCATCTTATGATGCAGTAAGAGGGCCCTCGCCAGAAGTGGTCCCAGCCTCCTGATTCATGGATCTGGAATTTTTGCCATTGGCTGATGCAGCAAGAAGACCTTTGTCAGATGTGAGTCCCTTGACCTTCATACCCATAAGAATCAAATATCTTTTCTTTATGAATTCCTCAGTCTCAGAGATTCTTTTATAGCAGCATAAAACAGACGAAGACAAGGTCTAAACTTGGGGTATGTGTAAAGCCAGACTTTTTGTCCTTCTCCTCTGAAGTCAGTTCCCTCCAGTATTTTTCCTGCTTCAGTCCACAGTGATGAAGGTGTGGTCCACACCAGTATCCCTCTGCAGCAGCTTCTTGCAGTTTCTTTCATGGACAGCAACGTTTTGGGGTCTTCCTCCCTTTGGCAGCTGTGCTCTTACTGCTCCGGACAACTGGAATTCCAAGTCTTCCTCTTCACTGACACTGGCCCAGAGAATGGGGTGTGGTGGCGGCAGATCTTGAGGGGAAAGCGAGGTGCATCCTGGGAGAGCCAATGGCTCGTTCTCGCATCCCATTTTGTTATGTCCCAATGTCAGTCTTCTACTTTAGTCCTGAATATATTGGAACCCTAAACCAAAAGACAACCCTTGTGAGGCTTCTTCTCTCCTGGGCCCCTCTTGTTTCTTGCTGCTGAATCTTAGCAGCAGTTCAGATCTTGGCCACTGAATCTCTTCAGTTCTTCCTTTTGAAGTCCTTCCTAGCTCTCAAAGCCGAGCAGTAAATTATCCCCCTAATGGTTGTATTAGGCCTTACCGTGATTATTTGAAGCCCCATAATCTTATAAGAATGGGGTCTGGGGTCAGAGAGAGCCAGTGACTGCTCTAAGCATCTCCCACTGTGCCCCTTCCTCTGGAGGCTTTCGGGCTCTGCACTGACACGGCGCTGAGGATGGCTGTGTGTCGGGAGCGCGAGGAGGAGAAGCTCGCAGGCAGCCTGGTGTCTGCTGACTGAGTGTGGCCACTGGACACTCGGGTTTAGGTCAGCCGCCCCTGGCTGCACCACACAAGACATTTGGCTGGCAATACATAGAGTCATTTAGCTCTGGCATGCTGAGCCCAAGGGCAGGGACGGCACTGGAGGAAGAGTGGGTCCAAGCAGCTCCTGGCACGTCTTGGGCTTGGTAATGTTCTCTGTCCCTCTTTGTGAAGGCTTGATTGAGTGGGCCTGGGCAGCTGGGCAGCTTTGCCTCAGACGCCTCCTTCGGACCTGTGCCCTGGCCATCAGGCCTTGGCTGTCTGCTCTCTGATTGGCCTCGGGGAGCCTGGCCAGATGGCTCTAGGCCCTGCTCTGCAGGAGGTGAGAACCCCATGTCCTGCGCCTGGCCTGCCCCTACCTCTCGGGTGCCAGCGTTTGATTGAGAGATCCCAGGAGCCTGGATCTGTAATCTGAGGTTGCTGAGCCTTGAATGAATTCAGTTCTTCGCAGTCGACAGTCTTCTTGCCAGGGTGGCACAGGCAGGCCCAGGATTGAGGCAGTTTCTCAGGCACAGTAAGTTGCCTCTGGGTACTGGCCTGCTGCTGGGCGGTGGGGGCACTGACGATGCAGGAGGGGGCTACTGGGATGGGAAGGTCTCTTTTTACCATGACTCTGCAGGGGCCATACCTGGGGCCCAGAATGAGGGGCTTGTGCTCGGCGTGCTCCATGGAAGACGTCACCCCTTGGCTGAAGGTGGCAGCAGTTCCTTCTGATAGGAGCATTGGTGCTGTCCAGCTTCCTGCCCACACTGGCTTACTCTTGCTTTCTCTGCCGTTGCCCCAGGAGCCCAGCTCTTCCCCACAGGGGTCAAGCGCGCTGTACCCCAGGGCCTTTGTCCTGGCTGTTCCTTTGCAGGAACACTGTCCTTCCTGTCTACTTAGCTTGCCCCTGCTTTCTCCTGGTGTTTTCTCAACCTTCCCTGACCAGTGAAGCCCACCTTGACCACCCACTCGAAGTCTGTAAGTTGCCTTCTCCTCCAGTGTACCTGACTCCCTCTCACCCTGCCGTCTTCCTTTTTTCCTGTAACACTTAGGACTTTGTAGCACACCCCAGGATTTGTACTACCTGCCTGTTTAGCATTCTTATTTTTAAAAAGCCTTTCTGCCCTCACAGGATATAAGCTCCCCTGGGACAAGCATCTTTGTTCCATTCAGTATTAGAAGAGTGTCTGGTACATACATAACAACTGCTCAACCAGAGTCTGTTCCCGGGGCTGTGGGCGGGTCCCTGGGCACCAAGTGGAGCCCGCTTCACACCTGACCAAGCTCTGTTGCACTTCACTCTCCAGGCTGCTGATCCACCTCCAGGGAGCGACGTCACAGTGGCTCTGAGGCCCTGCTGGCTGGCGGGAGCCTTGCTGGAATGGGCACAGAAGGGCCTTGAGTCTGACATAGGCCTGGGCTGTGGGCTGGCAGTGGGCAGCCTGATGGTGACACCGTCCACGACTGGGTCCTGGCACTGTAGTAGAGCTGCAGGCGTTCTGTTAGAGATGTGCCGAGTTGCAGGGTGTGACTGCTTTCCTAGGTGGTGTGGAAAGGGGTGGAGTTGCAGGCACCTCTGGGTGGTGGTGCAGTCCTCGAGAGTCCCGGCCGTGCTGGAGCCTGCAGCCCACACTGATGAATGGCAGGTCTTCAGGGGCTGGAAAGTATCATCCTTGCCTGCGGTCGTGCTTCACAGGTAGGGCGCTACGAGTTCAAAATGCAGAATGGGAGATCAGCAGCTTGACCAGCACCAGATAGTGTGTCTCTTAATTGGTTGCTTGTAGGTGACAGCCACTTAGAGACTCAGCTTTTCCTGCTACATCCAGCACTGTCTTTCCCTGACCCTACTGGGCTTAAAGTCTTCCCTCCACAGTGTCCTGCTATGTGAGGCCCTGGGTTCTACACAGGTCCAGAATGCGTGTAAGCCAACTAAGCTGTACGCATGGGCTGGTGCTTAGCATTGCCAGTAGCTCTTAAACACAGTCCCAGTTATCTAGGAAGAGGAGACCTGCAGACCGAGGCTGACCTAATCTGTATAATCAGGAGGGACTTCACAGCGAGTAAAGAACTGTTTCTTGTTGACAGAGTGATGCCAGCAGGTTTCACCCTTGAGAGGAGCTGACAGTCAGGGCCCTGGGAGAGCAGCAGGTCATGGCCAGGGCCTGGGCCGGGTCGTCTGCATTGGGGGGTGGCTGTCCTGTGACGACTGCTTGCTGGTCCTTCTCTCCATAGTGAGTGCAGTAGTGGATCACTCACTGCGGTGGTCAGGTCGGGCCACGGGTGAGGCGGCCCGAACAGGACTGAGTCTGAGCAGAGACAGCTGCCGTGTGAGCCACTGTTACTTTCTGATTGTTTCCAAAGTCTGGAGGGCCCAGGAAGCAGAGAGCAGCTTTCCCATCCCTTCGAATCCCAGGACAAGAGGGTGGATTTAGCTATTTCCAGGGGGTCTTTCTTCTTGAAGGAAGCAAGGGCCCATGGAAGGCCAGCCCCAGATGACAGCAAAGAGCTTAGGGAGAAAAATGGGACTGTATTAAGATGCTTTCAGATGCAAGTGATAAAAATTCAACCCAAAATATCTTAAGCGAAGTAGGGATTTATTATTGGATTAAATCCCAGGGAAGAGGCCTGACTAGAATGACATCATTGCAGCTCTGTTCCCTCGAGTCCCTGGCTCTGCTCCCCGTCGCTGGCATTGCTCTGCAGACAGCTCTGTCCTGGGCTGGAGCAGTTGATGGCTGCTGACAGCCCCAACTCATGTGCTTCCTGCTTGGCACCAACCCTGGATCCAGAGAAACTTCCATATCCTGACTTACGCAGAGAAGACAAAACCCTGCTGCCCTGTGGGCTGATGGACATCACTAGCCCAATGTCAGTGGCCAGGAGGTTGACCCAGGGAGGGGGTGAGGGTGACACCCTGAGTGATAAGCCCCACTACTGTGTGCAGAACCCAGGAGGAGCCATGGCCCTACATCTGCCCCACACTGGAGATTCCTCTTTCTTTACTTTACCACTCCCCAGGGCTCAGGGTCACCAGCTTTGGGGTAGAATGAGAAGCCGAAAATTTATAAGCATTAGGTCTTTTACGTTTTCAAATCAACTGCACATGTGGGGAGGAAGCTGCTGAGAAGCCGCTGCAGTTCCCTTGCTGCAGGGCACCTCTGCCCACACCCCTCTCAAACTGGAGCGTGGATGGAAGCCATCCAGTGCCCGTCCTTCCATGGTAAGTTGGTGTAGGGGGCAATAATGAGTCCCTCTTACTCACAGGTCGTTAGACTTGGGCACAGCGGAAGAGGAACCTCCCCCGAGGGAGCCTCAGTGACATCTGGACCTGATCAGATGACGAGAGCCTGATGTTGAGCTGGTGCCACGGCAGGGTGAGACCTGGGCGCCTCGAGGGGCACGCAGCGGGCGGGGGCGCTGTGCAGGATGGAGGGTGTGAGCTGGGTAATGGCGCTGGGCAGAGGCCTTGCGGCAGGGGCAGGCTGTCTTTTTGACAGTCGCCGTCATAATAGTGACAGTCCCACATGTTCCTCTCGCAACATGACCTTGCTAGTCCGCTGTTAAGAGGACTCTCTGGCCCCACCTTGAACTGGGTGACCTGTGAAATTACTTTGGGCCACAGGGCAGAGTGCGGTGATGAGAAGACCTCTAGGCCAGGTGGCAGGGATGCTGGGACTTTGCGCGGGGGTCGCCTCTTCTGGACACTTGGTGTGAGAGCCCAGGCCGCGGGGAGAGGCCACACAGGTGTGTGGCCGCAGTCTCATGCCGGATGTGATCTCCTGCTTCTCCTGGTTGCAGCTGCATGAGAGAGCCTCAAAGAGCACTGCTGGCTGAGCCCAGTCGACCTCCCAAGCTGCAGGCGATGACGACATAACGGTAACCATCCTCATGATGCACTGCTGTTTCCGGCCCAAAGTCTGGGGTGCTGTTTCACCTAACGGTGAGTAATAAGAACCGTCAGTATGGAGGTCTCAGGAGACTCCGAATGGTCCACAATTTGAGGTAAGCTGGAGCTACGGCAACTTAAGCTCTAAAATACTTCCAAAGACCAACAGTTTGGGTTGGGAAGAGACAGGGGGTTAAGGAAGTCAAATGGCATTAAACTGGTGGTTGAACGTTGGAGGTGGAAGAACACAGGGAGTGGGACATTTTAGGTACGGTGGCCTTAGCAGCCTTGCCGGAAAGATCCACGTGTCCGGAAACTTCCCTCCCGAGGGTGAAGCCCGTGCCTGGCTCTCAGGAGCACAGCGCTGTGAGCCTTGAGGATTCTGTCACTTCTCGGGGCAGGAGACATTTCTGCTGGTAATCTTTCCAGTCCCGCGCCTCCAAGCCTGCCTCTGTGCCCTGCTCTCAGCGTGTCTGGCATTGTGTCGGTGTTTGATCACAGCAGCAGCGTTTCCCTCCACTGCCGCAGGGCAAGGCCTCCGCGCCAGAGGACAGGCGGGCCGCTCGCCCCCAGCTGCCTTCCCTCCGCAGCCTTCCCTCGAGGTCCGTGGCTCCAGGGACGCGCTGCCTGCTCTCTGGAGCGGCGGCCCTCGCTGGCGCTGATCTTTCTGTCAGAGCGCTGCCCCTCGCCGGTCCATCCTCTTCCCACCCCCGCTTCCCACGCCTGGGTGCCCAGGAACCGCGGCCCCCTCCAGGAACCGCCCACTGCCGCAGGCCGGGCCGGGCCTCGGTGCTCACCGCCTGCCCTGCCCTCCTCCTTCCTAACGGTCAGTGCTGGTTCTCTCTGGGGTGCGGTGTCTCCGAACCGTGTTCCGTTTGTCTCCGCACCTGTTTTTGTCAGTCTTGGGTCCCTCATCCCCCGGGCCCTGGGGCACGCTCCTGACAGACACCGAGACCCGGTCATCCACGGAGTGGTCGGTTCAGGCCGTTGGACCAGAGGTGGGCTCTGGAGTCAGCAGGAGACCTGGTGTGGGCCTCGGCTCCTGGGTGCGGCCTCTGAGAGGTGGGGAGCTCGGACCTCCCGCACCGGGAGGACTGGGAGGAATGTGAGGAGGCAGGAGCTGTGGCAGCACCTCTGGGGTCCTTCCGGTTCCAGCCAAAGCCCCTCCAAGCCCCGATTCTCTCAGATAACGGCCGAGCACGGCAGGGTCCGGGGCTGCTGTCCCCTCTCCCTGTGGGCCCCATCGGGCCATCTCTGCCCTGGTGCTGTCTGCTGAACGCTCTCGGGGATTTCCTCTTGGGATTCCTGCAGGTCCCTCTGTGCTCCATCTTCCCCACCGTGGTTCTTTGTGCAGATGGTAGACCCATGCTGCAGTCGGAGCCCCTGGACTCCTGGTGGCTCTTCCCTCTGCCTCTCCGATGTCCAAGGGACATCTCAATGGCCTCTCCTATGCCTAGAGCACCAGCTGACATCTGCTGGAACCTGAGGCAAGCGTCTTCTCTGGCCCCTGCCTCAGTTTCCTCATCCAGGAAGTGGATGTAGTCACAGTAGTGTTTCATAGATCAGTAATGAGGATCCAGTGCATCACATGGTAAGAGCGCTCTGCGTTTTCTGGCAGGTAGAAAGTATGCCCCTTACCCCAAAGTCAGCAGCCGCTCTGTGTTAAACCCTAACCTCTGGCCAAGCTGTCCCAGCACAAGCTCCGTGAGCCGTTGAGCTCAGCAAGGCCTGGGGGCTCACCTGGACCCGTGCCGAAGGTCCCTGAAGCACTCTGCTTCTGGAGCCAGTACCCACCAGGTGAGGACGCCCACCGGGGGCTGGATGTGAGCATCACATGCCGTGTGCATGCCTGGAAATGTTGCAGTGAGATGAGTTAATTTTGTACAGTTAATATGTGTACTCCCAGGCGAGGTGGCACACACCTATGATTCCAGCCCTTGTGAGGCTGAGGCAGCAGGATCACCATGAGTTCAAGGCCAGCCTGAACTGTACAACAAGATCCTGTCTTAAAAAGGGATAATAGTGATAATAATAAAAATAATAAGCAAAGCCAATTGACAATGAAAAATAAGTGAGATACTTCCAGGTAACACACTTTCCTGAAAGGTTAAGGACTCCTGTGAGCTTGACTGGGGTGAAATGTGCCCCAGTACGGCTCCTCTGCCAGTTGGTCGGTCCTGCTGGAGGATAAGTTTCCGGACCCCAGAGCCCCTGTCACCTGGAGGGCAGGAGGGGCATGGCATGGGGAACTTGTCCCTCTCTGTGGGAAGCATCCACGTGTCCATCCCGGGAAAGGCTTGGCTCTGGGCCCCCTCCCAAGGGCGCGGCAGGTGCATGGGCCAAAGACAACATCAGGCCTTTCCGTGGCCGGGGCCGCTTCTTAGGGGTCGGGAGGCAGTGGGGGGAGGTGAGGCCCGGAGGCGTCAGCATTGTGGGGCCCCCGGCAGCGCTCTGTGCGGATTGCAGAGCCCAGGCGTCTGCCTTGGTGGGGAGCTGGGAGTGCTGGGAACCAGGGTCCATGCACCCGGCCTGGGGCAGGGGAAGCCACAGCCTGAAGTGGCTGCAATTAGATGTCCTTGGACAGTTCACTTACGGGGCATTGGAAGTGACCTTTGCTGAATACAGATGCTGCAGAAGCACTTTCCTCCTGTGAGTCTTTCCTGGCACGAACGGCCAGAGCTTTCCCAGGCTGGCCCCTGTGACGGAGAGAAGAAGCCACTCTTCCATGCGGTTTCCTTGGAGCCCGAGGCTGGTCTCAGAATCAAGGAGTTAGCAGCTGGTCACCCCATTCACTGCACACCACGTTCTCCGTGGACGTGGCGCTGATGGACGCTCACCGCAGCTCTGCAGGGAGGAGCTCTGGGCAGCTGCTTTGTGGACCGAGGTCTAGCTGAGCCTCAGAAACACCGGGGTGGCAATGCCGCGTTGGATCTCAGGGCAGAGTGTCCATCTGTGTGCGCTGTCTCTCAGTGTGATGGGAGGGAGAGAGCCAGGAGGCGAAGGCATCCTGTAGATCACCAGAGGGCTCCGCAGGGTCTCCCTGCATCACACAGCGAAGTTCTCCTGAACAGAGACTGGCCCGGTCACTCGCCTCATTAGTTCCAGCTATGAGAAAGCTCCAGGACCAAGAATGTTAAGAGTGATGTGTTTTCAAGGCTATGAAAGTTTCTTTCAATCTCATCTACAGCGCATGCTGTAGTTATGACCAGCCTGACCTACGAACAGCTTAGGTTATGACTGGAATTTTAGTTTTAACTTATGAACAAAGTCTTGAGTTACAACCCGAATGCTTGTGCTTATACTTCCAGATGATCTCAGATACAGAGTTAACCCTAAAGAGTTCTGGAAGGAACATGGCAGCATCCTCTCCTGGATGGGGTTCATTGAGAAATCCTGGGCCAGTGTCTCTCTACACTGAGATCTGGCTGTGTGCAGGAGAGAGACTGAAGGCTGTGGGGAGGAGCCTGAGCCCTCATTGACCAAACTGAGTTACAACCAGCCTTCTGGAAGGAATTGAGTTTGTAAGTCAAGGGTCCGCTGCACTTATGTGCTTTCCTGTGGGTATTTATGAACATAAATACCCAAATAAAATGAATTTTGGAGGCTAGGGTACTGTCAGGTGACACAAACGTGGGTCAAGACCAGAGCGTGGCCCACAGCAGGCTGGAAATGAGTGGGCTGGGGACAGCCACGTGCAGATGCAGGAGAGAGGCCTCTCTGAAGCACACGCATGTTGAGTGGGCTGGCTTTGCCAGCATGAGACCCACAGTCACAGAGGCTCAGATGGCCCTGCACTCACTGACATGGAATTCTTCATAATTTTCTCTCTTCACCTGTGTTTACAAGTCAAGTCCAATGAGGCCACAGAGCTTATGCTTGTAGCCCTGCATCACGAGAGCATCTCGCCGCCCTGCTATCCTGTTGTGTTCTGTCGCAGGGGATGCAGGATCCATGTGGGTGGGAGGCCCACAGGAAGAGAGGCTGCTCTTCACTGGGAACCTGGAGCTTGAGGCCCAGCACTGCTGAGCATAAAAAATACCAAATGTAGAAAAAAATCTTCCTAACGGTGCAGGGTTATGATTCTGACCCTGCTCTGCATGCATTCTGGAACTGAATGATGAAGTCCATGGCAAGTTTATCACTGTGAAGGAGAAGCTTACAGAGAAACAAAGGGGGAGCTGGTATGGTCCCTGTCCTAATGGACCAGAGTTGGGGAAATCACTGTAGGTAAAGTGGATGTGGATAGAAAGTTTTAGATAAGTGTAGACACACGGCTCAGGGGACACACATGCATTTACCTGCTCTGTCGGCTGAAAGAGCCTGCAAACAACAATCCTCCAGTAGTAACGAACACATCTGGAGCGCATTCTAATACCATGCTCTAGTAGCTCTAGTAGAAGGCTGGTTCTGGGACTGGGGTAAGGGATATGTAAGCACATTTATTTCTAGAGCATGTTCGAGTGCCAGAAAACAGGAATGTGTGCAAAACAACTTATCAGCCAGTGGTGAGAGTGTGAAACAGGGTGCTGTAGTTAGCTGAAAACACTCTTGCCAGTCAAAGCTGGAGCAGTGTGAACAAGGAAGCAAAGTAGTAATGAATTATAACCCAAGGTGTAAAATAAATATCTCTGAGACCATGTTAATGTAAGTAAATAATTGAATACACAAATAAACGCGAAGAGACACATCTCCTGTGCAGAATTCCAAATAACTCATATAGACGCTCTGCTCTCGAGGAGGTGGAGCTAAGCTCGTATCCACAGGTGTGGGCTGCACACAGCAGTTCCTTTCAAACACAAAGTGTGGAAGGGCAGGGAGCAGACTAAGTTCTCAGCGGAGAAACCTCACACGCACGGCTCCACCGGAGATCGCGGTCAACGTCAGCAGCGACAGTCATTCTGATGTATGTGCCTTTGATCTGAGGTCATGAACATGGTCCTCTACCTCTGCGGTCCCCATAACTCCCAGTCTTAGTCTAATCGTGAGGACGAGACAGAGACATCTTACCAAAGATGTGGCTGGGACTCCTCAGACCTGCCACGGTCCTCTGCAAAGGGCACTTTGAGAAACCATCGCAGCAAGGGGAGCCCGAGGAGACACAACGACTAAACGCACTGTGTCCAGACAGGCTCCTGGGACATAAAACTCATTGGGTTCAAAGGATAAGGAGACCCTAAGAAATGCACCATAATAACCACAGGCGCTCAAATGGGAACCCCGTCCCATGTTCAGTTTGTACTGATGGATCTGTGCTGCTCCTCTCCGCTGTCATCCACCGTGACATGGACCATTTCAGCTCCCTCTTTGTTTCTCTGTGAGTTTCTGCTTCACAGTGAGAAACTTGCTGTTGACTTCCTCATTTAGTTCCAGAATACATGCAGAGCAGGGTCGGAATTGCAACCCTGCACCATTAGGAAGATGTTTCTATATTTGCTATTTTTATGCTCCCATATTTTTCTGTAGATCCAAAACTGTTCTAAATAGTTTATTAAAAACAAACACCCTAACAACAAACACATGCTGAAGGAAGAGAGACTGCAGAAAAAAGTGAGAACCCGCATGTTGCTCAGCATTTTGAGTGGCATGTGTTTTAGCCTTTGAGCCAGGGACTTACATCTTCAGATGACATCGGGCCTCCAAGTTACGTGGCCTGTGTTGCGGTGTGTGGACAGGTCGTCCCTGGTCAGGCTCTCTGTGGTGGCCCTGGTCCTGGCCAAGACCACCATAGCATAGCAGGCCTTCTCTGGGGGTAAACTGAGGTCTTGCTCACTCCCGCAGAATCCTGCATCACACTCCAGCTCAAGCACACCTCCGGGCAAGGGCCAGCTGGCTGTGCCCACCTGTCCTCTGCAGTCTCGGTGCGAGGTGGAAGACATCCTCATGAGCAAAGATGCCCAATGGCTCTGGCTGTAGGGGAGGAGGAAAGGCAGCCTGGCAGGTGTCGTGTGGGGCCATGCGCCCTGCAGGTGAGGGGGGAGGTGCTAGCGTGAGAAGTGGCCGCTAAGCCCTGCGGAACGGCCGGGAGGGACATTTTTGTGCTCAGGCCCCTGTGCTGGTTCATTCAAGGATCAGACAGTCCAGGGAGCCCAGGGAGGTGAACGGACACCTGGAGAAATAGGTCTGGGAGAGATGGAGAGTCCTGGGGCCCAGCTAAGCAGCAGGGACGGGAAGGTGGCATGGCTTTTGACAGGACGGGGACATGGTTGCCATGGTGGTGGGGAACCCCCGTCGTGGCATCAGGGATGACTTGGTTGAGGTGGGAGGGCGCTGAGAGCATCGGGCTCTCTGGGCCCGTGGGAGATGGCGAGACTTCCGCTTTGCCGTGTGTGGGGCCGGAAGTACAGCGTGAGTGCCCGGCTCCGTTCATCCAGGCAGGGAGCGGCGATGAGAAGAGGCACGTGTCTGAGCGCACGGCCCCTCGCCCCTGGTCCGTGTCCCTGGGCCCAATGCCCGGTGAGCTAGGGCAGCGGCTGAAACGGTTGTCGGTCCCGGTCCGCCTGCCCCAGGCCCCCAGCCCTGCGGGAGGGTGGTGGATGTGTCAGCCGGATCGGGGGTCACTGCAGAGCCCCGCCGTGGGCTTGTGTGAGCGCAGGGCTCCGTGCTCCCCACAGAGCGGCAGGAGGGCCCCGCCCCACTCCCTCCTGGCCCCGGGCAGGTCCAGGGCTGGGTCTGTGCACGCTGCCTGCCAGCTGGGCCCCGCGGGCCTCAGGGCCTCCCGTGTGCACCCCAGCTTGCCTGTGCCCCCTCGCCCTTCTGCCCACCCAGCTCCCTGGCTGCACTTTGCAGCTTTCCAGCCCCACCTGGCACCCTTTCACCCCAAGTCCTCCCATCACTGGGCCCAGAGCCTCACCCAAGCCTCAGGCCACGAGACTCTGGTCCCAAAGTGCGGGTGTCTGTCTGGGTCTCACAGGCCCCCAGAGCTGGGAGTGATAAGCTCCCATTCCCATGTCTCCGGGGCTGTGTGTGCTGGCGGCCCGGGGCGGCTCACAAGCTCTGGACTCGCTCAGTCTGTGACCGGAGCCTCACTGGGCAGGGGCAGGGAGGGTGTGCAGGGTCCCGAGGTGTTTGACTGCTGGAGAATTCGGCTTTGTGGCTGTCGCGTGGATCCTCAGCTTGCCTCCTCTCTCACCTTGCTCCACCTGCCCCTATGTCTCACTAGGAACCCGAGAGCTGCTGTGCCATCCCTGCAGGGCAGGGGACACCAAAGCTGCTCAGCTCTCTTCTCTGTACCGGCGTGTCCCTGGACTCAGGGATAAATTCCTTCCCGTAGCTCTCATGGCTGGGATCTTCAGGACTTTCTCAGAGATCTCGGGAGTGAGTGCCAGAGGACAGGACTCCGTGAGGATATGAATTTGGCTTGGATGGGCAGACCTTCTTCTGCCTGTATTCATTTGTGGCTTGAGCTGCTAGACTGTGCCAGGCCTTAGGAATATGGAGGTGACAAAGACACAATTCCTACCTTCAAGGGGCTTATATTCTAGTGGGGCAGGAAGGACAAATGTACGTGTTTTCTGTTGCTGTGACAAAATGCCTGAGACTGGGTACTTTATAAAGAAAATGTGTTTATTTAGACCACAGGGTTTGGAGGCTGAAAGTCGAAGATCAGCCTTGGGTGAAGATCCCCTGGCTGTGTCAGAGCATAGCGGACGACAGGGAAGTGAACCAAGCAGGTGGAGTGGGCCCCTTTTCTACAACCTGTTCTCCTGAGAATGGACTCATGTGAGGCCAGCACTCAGCTCTCCTGGGGACACTGCAGCACGGTCAGCAGGGCCCCGCCTCCGAAGAGGATCCCTGCCACCCCGGAGACCATGCCTTACCTTGTGAACCTCTGGGGGACAGAGCGCCCCAAGCTTCAGTGGGAAGCACTCAGATGCATTCTGCGGCAGTGCCGTGAGAATTCTCTTAGGTGCTTTAAGACCATAAACAATAGCTCTAACCAGCCTTGGCCAGCCGGAAAGCACTTCCTGGCAGAAATTACAGTGAGCGAAGCTCCTCTGGCTAAGGTGCTGCCCAGACTCAGGGCTCTTTCCATGGAAAAAGCTCTAGAAAAGACGAGGGCCCAGGTTAAGGGGAAACCAGAAGTGGCAAAGGGTTTGGATCGAAGCCGACGTACACTTCCCCGGCTGCACGGCCCAGGTCAGAATGGGAGTACTGGCCCAGGTAACTGCCAGCGGAGCCTGCGTGCCGCTGTCAAGGGACTTCCCCTCCTTCCCTCCCTTTCCTCCTCCCATTGTCTTCAGGACTGGGCTGGCGTACATGGGGCCTAACTGCCTCCAGCTGGGGCCAGATAGCTGCAGGCCCTGCGCCATCAGCCTGGCCTTTGTCATCAGCTCCTTGGTGGGGTCCTGATGGCAGAACTGCTTGTCCCACCTCTGCTGGGATGGAACGGAGATGGTGCTAAACTGCTAGCCTGGCTTCTTTGCACGTTCCTCACTGCATGTGAGAAAGTGAGAATAAACACAGTGCACACTTTGGGTCCAGCCAAGGCCATTCCCGGGGACTCGCAGCTGCTCTCTGTGTTTGTGCACGAAGAAATTGAGCTCGTGGATGACCTGGGGTGGGTACCCTGACCTGGGCTCTGGGGAACATTCTGGAAGGACTACCAATGCCTTGTGTACAGTTCAGGCCCTGTAGACGTTCAAGAGCTATAGAGGTTCAGGGCTAGACGGCTCTTTGGGACCATCCCAACCAACTTCACTCTCGGTGGGGACTCTGGTCTCCTGGAGCCAGGGACTAGAGTCACCTGGGGGAGGGCACCTTCCATTGGAATCACCACTCGGACCACCTCTCTGCACGGTGCGTGCAGTGGTGGCAGAGTGTGGGGTGACACAGACTGTAGACTCACCTTGAGCCCGGCTTCCGGCCCCTGCCTGATGCCCCAGGCCATGGGACCTCCTGCCTTCTGGGGGAATCTGTTTCCCTTGAGACCCCAACACCTTGTTGCTTCTCTGTGCTTTCACCACTGGCTTTAGTTGGAGGAAGAAGCAGAAGCTGTGGAGTCAGTAAAACCTAGAATTTCATTTCATTTCTGCGATTAAAATATATCCTTACAGAGAGGTCCACCATCCAAAGTCCCATTTTCTTCTGCCAAGTGGGGGACCACTGTAGTTGCACCTCCTCCCCGCAGCTGTGGAACTGCAGAACTGGGAGTGCAGGGCTTACCCTGCACTGGGTACCTGACTGCACGGCTCCAGTTGTGGAGACGCAGCGGCCTCCCTCTGCTGAGGGCCGTGTGGGTGTGTGGAGCCGGCAGTCATGGCTCTGCTGACCCAGAGCTGCAGAGCAGGGGTGAATTCATCTTTCGGAGGGGCCACAGCCAAGGGCCACTGACTTGGTGCCTAAGAACAGGATGCCCGTTTCACGTTTGCAGAGGCTCACAGCTGGCTGTCTCCTCCGAGAATGTGCGCAAGGTCTTTCCTTCCTGTGTCTGTGTGCGCATCTCCCTTCCCCTACGGACACTGGACTAGCGCCACCTTCAGGACATCCTTTCCAGTTTGCTGCCTCTTGTGAGACCCTGTCTGCAAGCCTAGTCACTTCCTGAGACCCTGGAGTTAGCGCTTCCGTGTGTGAACTTAGAGGACAGGACTCAGCCCAGGACAAGGTGTCAGAGGGAAACATGGACGTGCAAGGAGGAAGCATCGAGCTGGACACACTTCGTGCCTGCCTGCCTGCTTTGTGCTGAGTTACCCAGAGGTCCTGGCCCAAGCCCCAGCTGAGTGCGAGCTGCCCCTGCTAGGCCTGGGCAGCTGTCAGAGCCCCGCAGCCTGTGGGCAGCTCTGCCCTGTGTGCTGAGTGGCCACGGAGTGCACTTCTATCGCTAACACCTTGAAATGTTTTACAGGGCAATTCTTGCTTGTCAGCAGCCGCATTTCTTAATCAGCGGCTCATTTGTTTCTCCAGGGGCTTCTGGCACTTCTGACTCGCTCCAGCAGCCTTGATGTGGGCACCGACAGCCATGCGCTCTTGGATCCAAGTGTGCTCACCCCCTGGGAGTGCGCCAGGGTTCCTGACTTCTTCCATTATTCTTAGCCCTGAAATGGTGGGAGCAGGCATTACAAAACCAGACTTGGGTTTTTGCAAACATAGTTTGGCCTTCCTGCCTACCTATTTTTATTTTCTTCATATTTGGAATGAGAAAATTCCCAGACATGGGCCTGGGAAAGTGACCGCTCTTGGTCAGCCCCGAGCTCTGGTTTCCCACTTCTCTTGTGTCCCCTCGGCTGTCTGGAGTAGAATTTCCCTCTCATGCATCGGATGGTTGCCCCCACCCAGTGCAGGGCTGGTAGTGGCAGTGCTGGCTCTGTTCTCAGAACTGTGGACCCCGTTCAGCAAAGCAGAGGGAGCAGAGCCATTGACTCAGCTGCCGGGAGTGTGAATGTCCTGTTCTGCGATGTAGACAGAACTGCGCTTCCCAGGTCCCTGTCATCTTCCAAAGCCCTTGCAGACCAGCAGCATGGGGACAGCTAACCGCATCCAGACCCTGCATCCGGAAAGTGAGCAGAGTCCAGCTTCACGGCTGCACCTGTTCTTCTTCTCTGCCATGTTGTGTGTCCACCAACCTAGGCTGCCAGACTTGAGACGTGGCTCCTTCCCCCTCGGCCACATACCCCGGGGCACGTGGACCCAGAGGAGGAGCCCTTGCTGTCACTCATCCCCCCCGAATGCAAGGCCCACACCCCCGTCTACCTCTGGTGGTGCCCAGCCGGTGTCCTCTGAGGGTGGGGACACAGGGTCATTTGTCTTTTTCTCTGGGAGGAGAGAGCTTTGGTGGCAGTGGCTGCTCAAATGAAGATGGACGCTGGTCAGGGGAGTCTGGTGACCCCACCCATCACTGAGAGTGCTTGGGTGTGAGCGAGAAAGAGACAGCCCCAAACTCTTGATCGGCTTTTGCTCCATCTGTTGGAACATTATTTTCTTCTCCCTCCTGCTGTGCTTTCCCCAGGGACAGATAGTGAAGCTGAGATGTTTCATCTCTTCTAGCCCTTTGCAATGGTGCTGCACGTGGGAGTAAGTGTGCACTTATTTATTTAATGAATCCTACGTATTAATTTTTAGAAAAAACATTGAAACACCCACCTATCTCTCCCTTCCATCAAATTCAGAGGACCAAGCACCTCATCTGTTTCCGTGTGAGCCGTGGAGACTGGATCAAGCCTTGTACTTGGAAGATCCTGGGGGTGGTGGTCGGGATGGGACCATCTAGAACTGTTCAGATGTAGCCACTAGGGCTATGAATTCCCCTGGACAAGGGGAATTGCAGACAAGGACCAGACAGAGATCTCTGCGGGTGTAGCTTGGGTGGTGGAGAAGCGTCTTCCCTACCTGAGGGGCCCTCTGCAGGCTTCTCTGAGTGACCTCAGTGGGCAGAGCTTGGCTCACTAGGTAGACTTTGTGGCACGCCCAATTTCTGCCCGATGTAAGGACCAACTTTGTCCTGGAGGCCTGCCCTGCGTGGCAGGAGCGGGACTGTCAGAGGCTGACCGGAGACTTGTCTGGGATGTGCAGGTGACTGAGCGCTGGTCACACAAGCTCCTGAGCTTTGTCCTGAGATTTATCTTCAGCCCAAAGCAGAGCAGCTGTGGATCCCTTGCTACCACCCAGATCTCTTCTCCCTCATTATTATTCCAAACGGGCAAGAGACTCCTTGAGGCTGAGCTGCAGAAAGGCACAGTTTCAAGGTAAAGCTAGTTTGTGCTCAGTGTCTTGTGCTGCTGTCAGTGACCTCTCCACCCTACCACGTCCCAGCCCAAGCCTCAGTGGGTCTGGAATCCCAGCAGCAGTGCCGGGGCCTGGGACCCTGGGGCTCTCGCTGAAGGACCACAGCTAGTGCAGTAGTCGTGGGCCCGCTCTGGTGAGCCCTCCTGAGATGCTATGTCGGGCTGCAGGAGGGCAAGCGCCAACCCGTGGACAGACGGTGCCCACTGGAGCCAATGGGCCAGTCTTGGATGAAGCAGGTTGCTCTGCTCCATGCCCAGATCAGGAGTCAGCCTGCTCAGCTAGCATCTCTAAAAGCTGAACGTAGAGGAGCCCCCTCCAACTCGTGAAACTTCGAGTGGTCTCAGCATTTAGGTGAATAATCACTACTGGGGAGGCAAGCCTTCTCTTTTGGCTGCTCCTCCTTGCTTGGTCTTATCTCCACTGCCCTCTTCACTCTGTGTCTCTCTCCCTCCTCCCTTGCTGCCCCTCTCTAGATAGACAAGGCTCTGCAGGCTGCTCTGCAGTTTGGGTCTTTTGTCCTTTACTGAGTACATAGTGCATCAGTGAGGTTGGAGCTGGGAGAAGTTGTTGACTGAGTAGAGAGCAGGGGTGAGCCATGGTGCCCTGGAAAGGAACCCAAGATTTGATAGCAAACAGCCTGAGTTAATAGGATCTCCCTTCCTCCAGGTCTTAACTACAGGGTCCTCTCCCTGCAGGTCAGAAGAGCTCAGCAAGGCCTGGCTCTGGGCGTCATCATGTTCGAGGCATGACGGTGACAAGGGGGAGCCTGGACTCCGAGCCATTTGCCCTTGTCGGCCACTGCCCTGGGACGAACTGGCTGGGAGGCTTCCGGAAGGAAGAACTTAGGCAAACCGGAAAAGGCTCTGGTAGCAGCACAGCTGAGGGTGGCCCAGGGCCAGCAGCACCCAGTTCACACCGTGTGGAGTTGTGTCTGGAGGGGAATGCTGTGGACCAGTGAGGTCGGAGTTAAAATGTCTATGTGGTCTTGATGACACGTGCATGATGACTGTGTCCTTCACCATTAGGTGACTTGAATTAACTGTGTGGCATTTCTCATTTCTACTCTAATGAAAACTGATTTTATACTGTCAGGGATAAAAGTAAATTCTAGGGCCATACTTCACAATTTATTTAGTCGCACTTCTTTTCCTAGCATTTACATCTCTTTGCAGGGGCCCTTTCTGGAGCACATTGTCCTCCATTCTGATGCAGCATTTATAGGCAGAAGGGACGTCCCCGAGATATTTAGCTGACAGGTGAAGAGCAGCTTTCTCCGACAGACTTAGGGCTGACCCCAAATTCCGGCCTTGACCCTGGCCCCGATAGGGCTGGAGATTCTTGAAAACAAAGTTGACATGAGAGAAAATAGAGAGTGTGATGGGGAAGGAGCGGAGGGCTGAGCTATTGGCAATGAGGCCTGAGAACAAGGAGGATGTGCTTCTGAGAGCGTGAGGAGACCACAGCAATGGGGAATGCTCCTGACAGCACATAGGAGGAATGTCACTCGGGGAAAGGCCAAAGGAGAGAGGCAAGAAGATGTCCTAGGTAGTAATGCTGGGCAGTGCGTGCAGACACACAGGATCAGGAAAGACAGAGCAGAGCGGGCCCGGCAGCAGGCATCTTCTGTGACGTTCCTGCCCTGTGCCGCCCTTCACAGCACTTCTGGATTCTGACACTGCCCTGAGGGAGGCATTCCACAGTCTCAACCTCTGAGAGAGAGAACAGCAGTGCTACTCCGTGGTAAGCCACCGAGCCGGGACTTGAAATCAGGTGGACTTGATTTGGACGTTCCTGGTGATTTTATCTGCCTCCTTTAGACTTAGAATGATTCAGTTTTCATGGAAGGCTTCTGACAAGCAAATGAACACATTTTCATTTTAAAAGTAGGGAATCTGAGCCCCCAAACAGGAAAGGTTGATTTCATAAACCCACCATGCCAGAGAGTACAAGAAATGAGCACCTCGTTCTCCTGACTCGTGGTCCAGTAGAACGTCAGGAACTCAGCCTTAAAATAAGCTGCCACACCTGTTCCCTTCTAATGGTTATTGTCTTTGGCAGCACTACACTGACATGAGTGAGCTGAACATGAATTTTACAGTTATTTTAGAATATATATTCTATGCATTATTCATTACATATTTCTATGGCTTGTTTTAAAGCCAAGAGAAACCTAGAAAGCTTCTACTTTTTTGGCTGTGACCTTATATTTTACATTGTGTTTCATTATGCACAGATGTATGTATAAGCACACATTATGTATAACTGAAACACATGCTTTCTGAAGTAATACTTATGCTTACCATGTATGATACCTTTTGGTATTTTCTACTCTTGGGCACTATATTCTATTTTTGTTAAAACTACGCTGGTTTAAAAAACCCCCCAAAACCAAAACAACAACAACAACAAAAACTATGCTGGTTGTGAACCAGCTAAATTGATTTAACGACAAATTAATGGTTCATGACCCACAGTTTGAGGCACTATGATCTAAATGATGTCTTAATTAGAAATGGTTTAAGAAAAAAGTCATTACAGAAGAGATGTCAAGTTGCCAATTATCTTTGGTCACATATATTAAAATAGTAACTTTGAGTTTTGCAACATCAAAAAAGGAATTGCATACATGTGAAAAATAAAATGGCCCAGCTTGGGTGTGCTCCAGACTGCAGCAGGTCTGGGATGCTCCTGGCAACATGTGGAGCTGAGTGCTACCCTCTGTGTGGATTTCCTAACTGATGGGCCAGAGCCACACGTGCAGAGTGGAGTAGTTGCCACCTCTGACTTAGCCTGCATCCATCTAAGGCTCTAGAAGCAGTGAAGGTGTGTGCCCTAGGCACTCATTCTGCATGCTGGTCTATAATTAAGGGCCGGTGCTTTATGTGCGCTTACAAGCAAGACTTAGGGATCTAACCCTCCAGAAGGTTTGTGCTTTGCCTTCTTGTGTTCCCACTTCTTTATCGCTCTTTCTCTGCCAGGGGCATGAAATGCTGGTTCCCATTGTCTCTGGGCTCTCCTTTCTCTTGATTGGCTCTTCTCATTGGCACAGTGAGGACCTAGTTGATGACAGAAAGTTTTCTTTTCTCTTTTAGAACCCACACCCATGTGCCCATGTATCCACGCACGCATGCATAACCCATCTCCCCAGCAGGGCCTGATATTAGGAAAGTCTCCCTTAGGGGTTAATATTTAAGCGAAGACCTGATTCATGAGAAAAGACAGCAAGCAGAAACCTGGCAGAATAACATCACAAGAAGGAATGGCAAGCACAAGGCTTGAAGATGGAAACACCTGGCGGGTCTGAATAATGAAAGAGACAAATTGGTTAAAATGAAGTGACCATGAGCAGAATGTACATGAAGAGGTTGGAGAAGTGGGTTATAATCAAAGCACTAAACAGCTGGCATGGATCACACTGACCGATCAGAAGGCATATGACCAGGTACGGGCCAAATCATGCGAAGCCTTTCGGGCCTTTGGAATGACTTTTGGTCTAGCAAAGAGCCAACAGAAAGCTTTGAAGTAGGGAGAAACACAGTAAGATTTATTATATCCAGAGGCCCTTCAGACAGTGAGATACATGTACTACGCAGCTACTGGAATGACTGAAATTCAAAACCCTAAAAGTATAACATGTTAGCTAGAGTGTGGAACAACAGGAAGTCCCTCCCACTCACTGGTGGAAGGATGAAGTCACACAGCCACTTTGGGAAACAAGTTGGCAGGATCTTATAAAGCCAGACACGCTCAACGTATGATCTGGTAATCGGTGTTTACCCAAGTGGGTGGAAAGCTCATGTCACGCAAAAATCTGCACACATGTACTTAGGGTGGCTCTGTTCAGCCAAGATGCCTTCAGTGAATGGATAGATAAGTAAACTGGGGTACATCCAGAAAATGAACTGTTATTTGGGGTTAAAAAAGAGCTCTCAAGGCATGAAAGGACACAGAGGAGATAGAACACATGTTAAAATGGAAGGAACCAATCGGACAGCTTATATGCTATAGCATTCTGGAAGAGGTAGAAGCACAGCGACAGCAAATGGTCCCGGGTTGGAGGAAGGCGGGATGAACAGGCAGAGCACAGATTTTCAGTGCAGTGAAACTACACTGTGTATTATAATGGCGGATATTGTCATTGTGTTTGTCCAAACTCATGGGAGTGAACCCCACCAAGAGTGAATGGAGACGCTGGACTTCGGATGGCCACAATGTGCCAATTAGGTTCATCAGCAGTAACAAGCGGGCATTGTGTCAGGATGCTGCTAGTGGAAGAGGTCGTTCATGTGTACAGCAGGAAGTATGTGTGGATTCTCTGTACTCCCTGCTCAGAATTTCTGTGAACCTAAACCTGCTTTAGAAAATAAAATCTTAAAAGCTGCGGCGACCAGCCCGGGTGAGGCAAGACAAGCAGCTTGAAGCTCCTGCAGCCGTCCCGGGCCAGGCCCACAGCAGGCACGGTGAGGTCCGTTTAGCCGCACGGGCGCCTCCAACGCTCAGGTCCCCCCCCCCCCCCCCCCCC